>CM076575.1:1647629497-1648013045 GCA_034641835.2 Pinus albicaulis | reverse complement strand
GGAATAGTGAAAGAGTTAGTGAGTTAGACTTTGAGAATTTTTTAGGAGAAATGTTGTGGAGACTCATATTCTCTTAACTGATCATTATGTGGGAAGGATTACACACCCATGTGTATTTTAGCTGAGAGAGTGCAAAGCTTGTCAGAGTAAAGGAAACGCCTGTTCCAGACCCCAGGAAGGCTTGTACAACATCAAGGTGTACACAGTTGTAAGGATCTTCTTTATCAAAGATAATACGAATGAATATCGTTTTCTCAATGAGTTATTTAGTTAAATAAGCTTGTTTATCATGTTTTATTAATGGGTTATTTAATTAATTATCTCATTTCTTGAATTCCTTGATCATCTTGATAGATGTTTGATTCATAAATTAATTTTTATTATGTAGGTGCTTTTGATCTTTTCTTGTGTTTGTGATTGCAGATCCTTGACGACGACTTTCTTCAAGCCACTGGAAAGAAGATCAGTGCTGGACTACAAGTAGGTTTCTAAAACCCTATTATAGTTAATTCCAAATCAAATAGTATCTAGAGAAAATAGTTTTTATTTGTCCTTTTGCTGCTAGTTGTCCGTAGGACACATGGGAGGTCGGTCTTTTCTGCAAGAACAACTTATCCATCCAACAATTAGATTACAAGGGAGTTGATATTGAGACGGTGGTCGCCCATCCAACTGCTCATGTAGTGACCTCGCCAGCAACACATGCAAAACCAACTGTGTGTTTTTTTTTATACATTTTTTTTATTTTTAATTGGTTAAAAAAAAAAATTATTTCAATTTTTTTTTTAATTAAATTTTTATTTAAAAAAAATTTGCTTTTTTTTATGTTTTTTAAATTATTTTTTTGTTTTTTTTTTTGTTAATAATCTTTCTTAGAATTTTGCTTCTTTTTTTTTTCATAATTTTCTTTATTATTAAGTTTTACGTTCCGTTTTTTAATATAATTTTATAAAATTTAATCAATTTTTATGTATATTTTTAAATTATTTGGATTTAATATTGTTTTTTAAATTTTTTACTTTTTTATTATTTTTTTTTGTTTAATTACATAAAAAAAATAATGATAAATTATTTCATTCTAAAATTATTGTTAAAATCGTTCCACTATTAATCTAAGTTTTTTTTTTTCACTTTTCCATTTTTAATTGATTTTTAAAGTTTTTAAAGTTTTTCTTTTAACAATGTTTTTTTTTTCTTTTCTTTTATATTTAAATTTTTTTTTTTCTTTCAAATTTTTTTTGTTTATTCATTTATTTATTAAAATTTAATATTTTTGTTTTTAAAATTTAATTTGTTACTTTAATATTAACTTTTCATTTTTTTTTAATTTAATAAAATCTGATATATACACATTTTAATTTAAGTTCATATGTATATATTATTTTTTATAATTTAAATTTAATTTATTTTTTATAGTTTATATGTTTTTTTAATATATATTGTCTTAAATTTAATATTTTCATTGTATTTTATTTTTATTTTTTAATTAATTTTTCATTTTTTTACTTTTAATTTGAATAATGTTTTTTTTTTTTTTTTTTTTTTTTTTTAATTTAATAAGCATTTTCTTTTTCTTTTTTAAATTTAATTTCTATATTTTATTTTTTATAATTTCCTTCTTTTTTTAACTTTTTTTTTTTTAATATTTTTATTTGTTTTATTTTATTTTTTTAATTTCTATATTTTTAAATTTTAATCTTAATTTTTTTATTATTTTTTTTCCTTAAATTTTAGGTTTTTTTTAATGCTTGAATTAAAAATTTTATTTTGTTTTTGTTTTTTTTTTTTTTTTTTTAATCTTCATATATTTTTAAGTTTCAAGCTTTTAAATGTTTTTATTTTTTAAATTTATTTTTTTTCTTAAATTTTAGGTTTTTTTTTAATGTTTGAATTTTAAAAATTAAAAAATGTTATTTCTATTTTTAAAAATGCCAAAAGTATGACACAACTTTTTTTTTTGTTATTCCAGCATCAACTTGTTTTGTTTTGAGGGTGTTTCTTCAATCTTTTTTTCAAGAAACAATTTTGTTTTTACCATAATTTTATAAAATGTTGAAATTTGACCTTAAAAAAAAAAACAAAGTGCGTTCTGGAATACACACTTTTTGTTTTTGGGGTGTTTTTTCATGTTTTTTGAGTCTTTTTGGGCTAGAGTTCCCGTTTTGAGGTTAGGTTACCTATTTGATCGGTAACAGTGTTACTGTAGAAGGTCTGGAATTTCTCTTAATCCCAATAAAAGTATTTTTTATCTGACTTCAGGGAAGTTACTTGGGAATATTATTTCTAAATATGGGATTAAGATTGATCCAAGCAAGGTCAATTCCATTCAGAAAGTGGATCTTCCTAGAAGCAGAAAGGAAATTCAGTCTTTCCTTGGAAGGGTGAATTTTGTGAGGAGGTTTATTCCTAATTTTGTTGAGATTGTAAAAGACATAACTAAGATGCTGAAGAAAGGAGTTGACATCAAGTGGAAATTAGAAGAAAATAATTCATTTGAGGAGATCAATAAGGCACTTACTCAAGCACCAGTGTTGATCAGCCTGGATTTTCAAAATAATTTCTAGTTTTTACGTTTGCATAAGAAAATGCAATTGCTGGAGTTTTGCTACAAACAGGATAGCAAGGTAGTGAGCAGCCCATTTCATTTTTTAGCGGGACATTAGCTAACTCAGAGTTGAATTACAACATCTTAGAGAAGCAATCTTATGCCTTGGTTAAAGCCATCAAAGATTTCAAAATTTACATTATGCATTCTCATGTCATAGTTTTTTTTCCTAATGTTGTTGTGAAGGACATCTTAACTCAAGTTGATCCTAATGGTAAGAGAGGGAAGTGGATAGCTAACTTGTTGGAATATGATATAGATATCAGACCCAAAAAATTGGTCAAAGGTCAGGGGCTAGCAAAGTTGTTAAAATTGGAAAACTAGGTCCAAAATCCGAGTTGTGCTGCTCAGATGATGATCCCAATATTTTTATTGGATTCCTCTTTCGGAGAGGTGTAAGATTGATCTAAAGATCATCTCGATCGGATGAGCAGAACATGTACTTTGAATTTAATCCACTTATGTGCTAGGTCGGCTTGGAATAAAATATAGACTTAAATGTCTTAAAGGACATGTCACGCACCCCCAAAGATTCCTATATATTGGAGAGACTTAGAGTTCATTTGACACACATTGGTGTGGAGGAATTCTCTGTCTGGGGATAGCATTGGAGCTGCGTATTCTTTGTTTGGGTTGTTTTGGGTTATGTGTGACATGTTAGGCTGAATGACCTATTGGAGATTTTGTTGTTTGAAGCATCCTGCTGATCGCCGTAATGCCACCATTTCCTATCTCTATTTTGGCTTGTCTTCTATCGATCTGTTAGTATGTTCTATCTTCTTCAGTATTGTTCCCTAATCTGAAATGGCATAGAACATGTTCTCAAATTAACATGGTATCAGAGCCAGGAGAAGACAAAGCCCATTCTAGTTGAGAATCTAGGGCAGCGAGATAAGGATTGTTTTCTGGTGAACGAGCTGCTGGAAGAAGGCCAAGTAAAGAGACCTCCATTTCAGGTCTGTTGGGGCTGGTTGGTGCCCTAACCAGTGTGAAGGAGCCCTAGAGATAGTGGCTAGTTTTAAGTGAAAAAAAAAAGCCTTCTATGAACAAGCATGAAGAGATCTATGTCTGAGGCTCACAATTTATGGCAAAGAGAGATCGATTTGGCTAAAGGCATTATTTCAACACTGTAATCTCTAATCCAATTTTTCTGAAAATTGAATTGTTGCCGAAAGCAATTTCTTGTGAAGCATGTTTTCAATTTCCTAAGGAACAAATCAAATTTCTGGAATTGGAACCTTCCAAAGGTCAAATCTCGGGAACTCCTCTTAAGGATTCTCCTCACTGTACAAAAATCATTAGACGTCTGGCCTCTTGCAGAAAGAGATGCAATTTTTGTGAAAAGGAAAACTGAGAAATTCAAATCCAATTCTTGAAATTAAAATTTTGTGGGCATCGTACTAAATTTTTGAATGCATGGTCGAAAGCAAAAGAAGGGTTTCTTCCTTAACGTCAAATTTTCTGAGATGCAAAAAAAAATATATTTGGACTATATGGACCGCAAACATTTAGAGTTTTTATCTTGGATGGCTAGCAAATTAGTAAGAAGCCGAGCGGTCAAATTTAATAAATTGATGGTCGAGTCATCGCGGTGGCTAACGGTCAAGCCTGTGGACCCGCGAAGCAGTCCAAAATTTATCATTTGAAGCTATCGATTTCGGGCTCAATACAGTCGACGTCGAGCCTGCGGAACCGGAAAAGACCGAGCGAACACACAATTAAAAACAAAAAAAAATGGAAGTCAACAGAAGTCTGGGCTAAAGACAATCGTGCTCATTTTCTTCGAATAAATTTGAGAGCCGCAATATACTGATAGTGGCCACATTACACATCAAAACATCCACCACAATCGGGCTGTGAGCCCACACCGATACGCCGCAAACAGGCACCATTTGAAGATTGTGTACGGGCCAAATTCACAGTGAACCATTAAGCCAATTCAAAAGAAGCGCTGAGATCACTGAATCTGCAAATGAGGCTGATAGGAAATGTCCACAGTGGACAAATTTCACGTAAAGAATAGAACATCTTCAGAGATTTAACATGTTAATAATTCATGGCAGAAAGAAAGAAAGAAAAAAGTCGTGTGCTGGGAGGCGGAGAAGTAAACGTTTCATATATTGTTGTTTCCCGACTGTTCGAAACTACAGATCGATGAAAGATTTCAGAGAGAAAACGGGAAGCAGATTTATGCGTTATGCATGATGGAAGCGTTAATTCCGTCTATGGGAACATCTATGCCTTCACCAACAATACTTGTTGTTTCTCATTTCCCTTCAGAGTTGGAAATAGAGAGAATCAACAAATCATGTTCAGCAGAAGCACCTGGTGTAAATTACTTACATATACAGTGAAATTTGCTTCTTCCATGCTACCTAAGAAATCTGTTCTACTCCTGAAGACAACTTCCATCTTTATTTTTGATGATGGAAAAATATGGAACTGGTTATTAACTACTGAGTTGCCAGGAGATGTGTATGGTCAAGTAAAGGATCAGACTATGAATTTGTTTATCTCTGAAGATGTCAATCAAAAGAATGATAGGGAATCATGGGCTCCAGCATTGGATATTGTAGTGGATGGTCATGAAGAGGAGGAAAATAAATTTCCAAGGCAATTACACGTAGTTGTTACATCAGACCTATGTACAATCTTGTACTTGAAGGAGAACTCGGAACATAGGACAGTCACCTGGGAACAATGGATCCTAGTCTTGTAGCTCGGCTTATTGAACTATTGTAGCTCAAAGTACAAGCTTGGAAGAGGCTACAAGTAGACTTGATTTCCTGATTCCTGAAGTTGAGCTTCCAGAATCGAGTGCTAAGAAGCAAAGGTGACCCGTTTGTCATTAATGACGCCGACTGTTTTTTTTATTATCATGGAAATTGTGTTACTAATGTTATCTTCGAAATTACATTGCTGGAGTTATCTTACTGACCAGCAAGCAAGTATTGTAAAGATAACAAGACTGGAGGATTCAGTGATGTGGTTACGAAGGATCAAAGTTGTTTTCTTTTATGGTCCTTCTAATGTCTGTATGAAGGCTGAAGTTTGCCCAAATTGCAGGATGAGCTTCTCTTTTTTTTATGCCTTGGAGTAGAGGGCCAAGACCGTGAAAATATGACAATAAGGTATGTTTTGATCTCCACGATAGGGTCACAAACCCTCATATGGTTCTCTATGTGCACCTACTCTGTGGTTTTCTGATCCAAGTGACAGGCAGATTCATTGGGGAAGTCTGTCCTTGTATGGTGAATAAGTCAAAGTGATTTAAGGCCTAACAATAATGTTGAGGAGGATAAATCACTGTATTAAAGCCCCAGTTCAAATCCTATGATCAGTAAGTAGCTCAATTATTATAAGGCAGACTTGCTGAATTGATACAAAATCCACTGTAAGAAGACAGACAAAAGAAGAGTTTTTGCAGCCTTGGACAGTCACATACCGTCAAGTATTTGAAACCATGGTCAGCAAAACCTGTAATTTTTTTTTTTTTTAAATGATGATAAAATCATCACTGAAATCCATGATTTGACAACATATGATACCTGTCAAGATACATGAAATCTATATGACAGTGTATGGCTATGATTCTTAGATGGCTTTGACAGTGAGAGAATAAGATTCAGGTCCCTGAGTACAAAACTCCTCTCCAAGTTGATGTCTAGGATGCCCTCATTTAAAAATAGATGTCTTCTCTCTCAAGAGAAGCTGGCATTAAGAGGGAGAATACAACTGTATATGCTCCTGAGCTAATATCTTTGCTGAAAGAAAGAAGACCCTCCTGGCTCAAAGACATATGGCTTCAGAGGGGGAAATTATGGAAGAAATCCAAGAAGCCATATAAATACCAGGGGTATCTAGCAGCCATGAGTGCTATTGTACAATATGACTTTGGATCCTTTGAGGAAGTCGTAAAGCATCAAGTCTGGAAGGATTCTATGCACAAAGAGTATGAGTCCATTATGAAGAATGATGTCTGGGATGTGGTTCCAAGACCATAGGACAAAGCATTTGTCACCTCGAAATGGCTCTACAAGATCAAGCAAGGATTTGATGGAGGTGATGAAAAGTTCAAGGCAAGATTCGTTGCCTATGAGGAAGGTATAGACTATGATGAAATATTTGCACCTATAGCCCGATATACCACCATTTGATCTATTATAGCCCTTGCTGCTGCAGGATGGAGTCTTCATCAGATGATGTGAAGATCACATTTTTTTTTACATGGTGCGATAAAGGAAGAGTTATATGTGGAGCAACCTCTAGGGTTGGAAGTCCAGGATCGGGACACCCATGTCTGTAGGTTGAAGAAAGCCCTCTATGGAATGAAACAAGCACCCTGATCTTGGTACGAGAGGATAGATAGCTACTTGATGAAGCTGGGCTTCACTCGTAGTATTGCTGATCTGAACCTTCACTGCAAGGTTAATAGAAAGAAGCCTCTCACTCTGGTGCTGTATGTGGATGAGCTGTATATGGATGACCTCTTCCTGACAGGTGCTAACCCTCTCATTCATCAGTGCAAGAGGGAGCTCACTGCTGAGTTCGAGATGGAGGACCTAGGACGAATTTCTAGGCCTAAAGGTCTAGCAGAGACCTGGCAAGATTTTCCTTTCTCAAGGAAAATACATTATGAAGTTTCTGGTATGATGGACTGTAAGTCCATGGAACTCAACTTCAAGAAGTTGAGTAGCAGCATTGCTGGGCCCGTCCTACTGAGTATCGTCAACTCATAGGGACCCTGATGTTCTTAATGAACACCTGTTCAGACGTATGTTGTGCAGTGAACACTTTGAGTCAACACATAGTTGATCATAACTTTCACTGGGTTGGTGCCAAGAAACCCTTGAGATATCTCTGAGGCACGATAGACCATGGGCTAAGATAAACTGCCGGGAGTATGACACTCCATGGATATTCTGATGCCATTTGGGCTGGCAGTGTGGTGGATCGCAAGAGCACATCTGGATGCTACTTCACATGTAGATCTGCTTCGGGAAGGAATCTAAAGTCGGTAGCCTTGAGCACTGCTGAGGCCGAATACATTGTAACATGTATGGCCTGTTGTGAAGTCACTTGGTTGCGAAAGCTCTTCTGTAAGCTGTTCGAGCATGTGCTAGAGGCCACCGTTATCCTTTTTGATAAGCAGAGGGGGATTCTTTTGTCATAGAATCCCAGGTTCCACGATTGATCCAAGCATGTTGATGGCTGGTACCACTTTATCTGGGATATGGTACAGCGAGGCGCCGTAAGGCTCGATCATATAGGAACTAATGAGCAGGTCACGGATATTCTCACAATGCCCTTGGGGAAGGTCATGTTCCTAACCCCCTGTGAGAATCTTGGTATCATGGAACGATCCTATTCTGAGGGTCCTGTTGGACGATGAGCTATGGGAGCTCTGGGGGGCTTTGGGGACAGCTTCTCGGAGCTATGAGAAATCACAAGGCTAGGCTTGTCGAACCCTGTTGGTGTGCTTGGACCCCACTGTTATGATTATTGAGTTGGTTTACCTCTCATTATCTATGCCCCATATGCATCCTACCCATTGAGTTCAGGACTCATGGGAAGTACCTCTCATTTGGCCAATGAGATGGGAAAGGCTAGAGACTAGTAGAAAAGACTGATGGATGCATCAGAATTTTCCATACTCTCTATCTAGGATGGCATGGTCCAACCACTTGATCTGGGATCAAGTATAGTGAGGTTTTGGACCTCCGCCTGACTTCGGGTCAGATGAACCAACTTCGGGTTGGTTGGAGACTCTCTGTGAGTCTGATAGAGGTTTCGAACCTCTAGGCTGAATTTGTTAACCTGGGGATGATGTCTTTGTGACTAACCCACTTCTGTTCTGAAATAAAGAGGCCAGAAAAGCAAGTTACGGTGGGATGACGCACGATGTTTGGATTGCACTAGTGGATGGAGTTCTCCCTAGTTGAGAGGGAGTGTTAAAATTGGACAACTAGATCCAAACTCTGAGTTGTGCTGCATAGATGACGATCCCAATATTTTTATTGGATTCCTCTTTCGGAGAGGTGTAAGATTGATCTAAATATCATCTCGATCGGATGAGCAGAACATTTACTTTGAATTTAGTCCACTTATGTGCTAGGTCAGCTTGGAATAAAATATAGACTTAAATGTCTTAAAGGACGTGTCACACACCCCCAAAGATTCCTATATATTGGAGAGACTTAGAGTTCATTTGACACACATTGGTGTGGAGGAATTCTCTATCTGGGGATAGCATTGGAGCTGTGTATTCTTTGTTTGGGTTGTTCTGGGTTATGTGTGACACGTTAGGCTGAATGACCTATTGGAGACTTTGCTGGTTGAAGCATCCTGCTGATCGCTGTAACGCCACCATTTCCTATCTCTGTTTTGGCTTGTCTTCTATCGATCTGTTAGTATGTTCTATCTTCTTCAGTATTGTGCCCTAATCTGAAATGGCATAGAACATGTTCTCAAATTAACAAAAGTTGATGGCACAGTCAAATTTTGACTATCTTGATATGAATTTAATTGCAAAAATTTTAGAATTATCAGATGAAGAAGAAGATCTGATTCCCATTGAAGAGAAGTACATCCTTTGTGATTGGTATAAGGACATTTTTTTTGTCTTACATCATCATAGGACTCCTGCTGAATTGACAAAGTCTAAGGCAAGTTTTGTGAAGTTAAAATCCCTGAGTTACTGCGTCATTGATAAAAATTTGTATTGGAAAGATACTGGTGGTATTATTTTGAATTGTTTGTTGGAAGAGGAGGCTGAAAAAGTTATTGAGGTGTTTCACAAAGGACATTGTGGAGGTCATCATTATTGGAAGGCTACAACAAATAAGATTCTCATAGCAGTGTACTACTGGCCTACTATGTTCAAATATGTCTACAAAAATATTGTTGCCTTCCATGAATGCCAGATTTTTTATGGTAAGAAAATGTTTGTTCCTTTACCCTTGATGCCTATCTATGTTGAGGCGCCATTTCAACAGTGGGGGCTAGGATTTATTGGTGAAATTCATCCATCATCTTCAGGTCAGCATCGCTAGATTCTGACACCGGCTGATTATTTAACCAAATGGATTGAATCAATCCCAACTAGGCAAGAAAATGATTTAGTTATCATTTCATTTTTGGAAAATAATGTATTGTCTAGGTTTGGCTACCCTATGAAGATCATCATTGACAATGCAAAGACATTCAAATCCAAGAATCTAATTAGTTTTTGTCATCAATATCACATTACACTTGGGCATTCTATTTCATATTATCTACAAGGTAATGGTCTTGTTGAATCTTCTAACAAGAGAATTGTGATGATTATTAAGAAGGTATTGTAGTAAAATAAGAAGTTGTGGCATTTGAAGCTGAGGCATGCTCTGTGGGCTGATAGAGTGTGCACAAAGAGATCAATTGGAACTTCACCTTATGAGTTTGTATATGGAGCTAAAGCCATATTTCCTACATATTTGGGAGTGTCTGTCATGAAGTTGTTGCAAGGATTAGAGGAGGAGCCAAATTAAATTCAAAGGAGGATAAATTAGTTGATAGCCTTGCAGGAGAAAAGGGAGGAAGTCTATAACAACAATCAGCAATCTCAAAACATAATTAAGAAGACATTTGACAAGAAGGTCAAGGAGGAAAACTTTCAAATCCAAGATGTGGTTTTGAAGTGGGAGGCCAGGATTGAAGAATAGGGGAAACATGGTAAGTTTGAGAATATTTGGAAAGTTCCATTCAAAGTAGTTTCATTTCATGGGAACAACACTTACATTCTGCAGGAGATGGATGGACAACCTTGTGGTGGAGGGCCTATCAATAGTAGGTTTTTGAAGCAATATTCCTCTTAATTTCTATTGGTTTCTCATTCCATTGTATATATTCCATTTTAGTATGTTTTTCTGCTAATAAAGACAAGCTGATATCAAACTTGAGGTCGAGGTGAAGGCCATTAGAGTTTGAAGGAAAGCTTGGAAAATTTCAGAGTTTTTATTTTCAAAGAAGATGGATAGCACTAGAACTACAGGTTCTTTGGTGTACCACAGGGGCACACCATCCCAAGTGGAGCCACTGCTATCACTCAAAAAAATTGAAACATCATTGGACATAGTTTTAGAGGTTCATGTGTCAAAGGGATGGTCATAGAGTTCATTTGTCATTAGTTGGTAAAGGAAAATTTTAAATTTTTCCTGATTAGCCTATCCTAAGGTCCAAACCCACCCCCATTCAAGTATTTTCATGTCACATCAGTCATTATTCCCTTAAATATTCCATTTCCCAAGCTTCTAAATATGAAAAGGTCATTTTAGACAAGATTACTTGTTTTCGTAGTGAATTTCATAGTAAAAACACAGATTTCGCTACGAAACTGCTGATATTTTCGTAGCGAAACTTCCAGGAAATACGCTAAGTATGATATGAAAATAGGTATTCCTTTTTTTCTTTTCAAATCAGATACTAGGTGTCAATAAATGATTGAAAGGGTTATGGTAGATTCCATTCGAGTCAGTTAGGGTTAAATCAAGGTACAATGGTCATGGCTAAAGTCATTATTACTATTTTAAGCATGTATGAGTCATGATTATGCCATGGGATGTCATCGAGACTTTAAAATATTTTCAAATTGAGTCATTTTTCATTCTCCGCTCCATCTTTGCATGCTACTGAGCTCTGGAGAGCTATTTCACTAAGCCCAAGTTGTGGTTGTCAGTTTCAAAGGTTTGCAGGTATCATTGATCAAGCAAGGCAGAGAAGACATAAAAAAAAACATGGCTGCAAAGAGGAATACCAACAAAGGTGGCCATTGCATCAGATATGAGCCATCAGACATGAAATTGATTAATGAAGACCCAACAGCTTCAGAAGTTGTCAAATACTGCAAGGATGCCATGTGCAGGTTCTAAGGAGTTTTCCATCAATTTCATTGGGACAGCTTCAAAGGTGGGGATGTTGAACCTCACTATAACTCCAGAGACCATTACAGCAGCAACAGGAATTCCTATGAGGATAACAATGGTTCAAAGGTTTCAAAATCACCATGCAGTACTATAAGGAATTTATTAAGACAGAACATAATGAGATTGACCTTACAGATGCCATTCCATGGAGCTACATGAAAGATAACTTTTCAAAAATGATGCTTATCATTCAAAATTACTTCACCTGTGAAGGGAGGTATCATATGGTTTATTCTTACCACTTCAGGCTTCTGCTACATTTTGTTGGTAAGGAATCTCTTGATCTACCTTTTTACTTATACAGAAGCTTAGAAAAAATGAAAAATAAATTTCAAGCTAAATCTGAAGGAAATAAAACCTCACTCTTTCATCATGGTTTAATCAAGTCACTGGTTTTAGAGGATTAAAAAATATTAGGCAGACACTAGTCTTATTTTCTATTTGTCAGTGGTTTTGAAGTAGATTCCATCACTCCTAAAATAACTCATAAACCTAGAGGTATATCATCACCTTTAGTGGCAAAGAAAAGTGAACCTTTAGTAGCAGAGCAAAGTGAACCAGTAATCATGGACACGGAGCCATTGCAGAAAATTGATACACCTGTTGTTTCACCTGCAAAACAAAATCCAATTGTGAGAAAACATGCAAAACAAGAACCAATTGTGAGAAAACATGGCAGCAAAAGGATTACAAGAAGCCAAACAATGGCTAAGGGAAACTTAGAAGACATTCGACGTGCTATTGATATTGAGGAAACTCCCATAGTCCAAGCTGAAGATATAAATGAGGGAGAAAAGAAGATCAAGAAAGCTGAAATAGCCAAGAAAGTTAGAGTTTGAAGGCGACGATGTAGGTTTCATGTTTCAGGCTAGGAAACCAATGACAAGACATGCCAGAAAGGTCTTGGAAATCAATAAATAAGCTCAAAAGGTCATTGAAATTTTCCAGCTACCTCCAAGCATCATTGACCTCTCATCACCTACAAAAGAAGATCTAGTCATCAAGCAAAAGAAAGGAAAGGAGAAAATCATTGAAAAAACAGAGATTTAGGTCCTTAAGGAGAAGTTGAAGTTAGAAAATCATGAAATAGTAGTATTGAAGAAGGAGGCAAGGAAACATAATGTTCAGAAGGTTCAGTTTGAGAAAATGAAATAATTTTGGGAAGAGCAGGTTAATAGTGTGTCAAAGACCTTAGATAACACACAGCAATTGATCAAATGGACTCAACCATTGAGAGGAGAGGTGAAGAATATAAGAAAAATGAACCTACACTTGTAATATAGGAATAGAAAACTGAAGGACCAAGTCAAATACCTCTAAGAGCAGTTAGAATTGATCCATGAGGAGTTGCAGAAGAAGGGCTTAAAGATGATTCTAGTTGAAGAGCCCATAGCTCAACTCATCATTAATGAAGAGGAAACACCTCAAGAGTCTTAAGTTTAGTTTGATTATGTTATAGAAGGCTTATGGCATGTTGAAGGCCAAGTTTCTACAGCTAGAGGTTACCTTTTTGAGACAGGGTTAAAATATGGAAATTTTACAGTTTCGTAGCATTTCCTAGGCTTAAAGCCAAGAAAATGCTACAAAAATTCTTGTACCTGTCTTTTTGCTTCTAAATCCACTTTTTGCAGTTTTCAAGGAGGTAAAATGGTGGTGATTATGTGTCATTTCATGATGGACACCATGGAATAGTAAATAAGAAGAAATTTTGAAGGTAAAGGCTATTTTTTGGACACTACGAAAGCTCGCTACGAAACTGCCTTGTTTTCGTAGCGAGCTGTGTTTGAAGGTTTTCGAGCAGTTTAAAATAATTTTTGGACTGGGGGACTGGGGACACATCTAACAGGTCAAGGGACCTTACCACCATACATTTATGACTTGAAGGCAATGCAGTAAATACAACTCATCAGCTAAAGTTTTCGTTGAAGATAAGGATCCTTCTTTCCTGAAAAATAGGGTTTGGTTCCATATATTTAGGAGGGTCTTTAATATGTCAAGTAGTGTTGAATTAGGTCATAGCCTATTCTAACATGTGATTCTTAGTTTTCACTGATATGTAATTGTTTTAAAGATAATATAAACTGATGTAATAAATAGGAGTTTGAGTCCTATTAGGAAAAGGTCATCTTTAGGGTGTAGCTATCATTTTCTTATTAAAAGACATGTTTTTCTATTAGATGAGGTGGCATAGGAAGAGTTCGATGAATCTAACCTAGAAGCAGATCATCCCTACTGTAAGAATTTCTATTTAAAGACAAATGATCGAAGTTTTAAAGGGTTGGATATTTTTTGCACCATATTGCTGCTTTATGTAATTTGACTGATATCAGTAATACAGAGGACTTCTTCTTGACAGACCTGAGATTCTCATGGAGTTTTTAATGTCTTTATGATATATATCTTTATGTGTACTACTTGTAGTATATTTCATCTTTATTACTTAGAATTCATATGTGTATGCTCTGACTTCCTTTATTTATGAAATGACTATGTTTCCCTATGTTCTATGTGTGATTTTACTTTGTTAAAGACTATTATCTGCCTCAGCTTCCATGTTAAGAAACCTTGCCACTGAATCTACTGATTTTTTGACTCCATAAGCCCAATGGTTGCAAGCCTGCATTCTTTTCAACCTACATACACAAAAATCACGTTACTTTTCAAATAGAGTTAGCCATCTAATCCTATCATTATCTAATATCATAAACCCCTTTGAGAGAGCCCTCTCAGACTGAAGAGGCTAAGATTCATTCAAAATCTAGTTTAAAACTGTTACATACAGTTTTCTAATCAGCAGCCAATCAAGTGCAATTTTGTAATAACACCAGAGGCAGTCACATTGGAGGGGGATATGTTTTGGAAGATCCCCACAGTCAATTTCGATGACTATGATCTGGAAAAAAAGAATGCATTCCCTGAGCTGGTGCCAAAGTACTACTTGGAGCGAGTGGTGTATGTCGAAGTTGTGAAGGTAGAGCCCATGCCTTGGGCACGCAAGCTGAGTAATGCTGGAATTCTCAATATGTTGATGATTCCTCACTTCAGCCGATATCCCATCACAGACATATGTGTGTGCCAGCTGTTGGCATTGGTACACGATGGGTGCCTTTGGATAAAGAGCCAAATTCCAATAGATATTGCATTGATCCACTGGATCACCGGTCTGCCAAAGAACGGACCCAACCCCATGGAAAATTATGGAAAGAGCCAGGAGATAAAGGTAACTGCAAAGGTTAAGAAGTGCTACAAGGTGGGACAGGATACCAGGGGATTCCTAATGGAGCAGCTTGAGGATCCAGTGGTGCACCTTAGCACCTTAGTGTTGGGTTGTAAAATGATGCATAAATGCAGGCCTAATGAGGTCCCTGCACATGTCATCGCACTGGCTAGGCAGTGCGAGAAGGGTATAAGTTTTAATTGGTTGCAATTCCTCTGTATTGATTTCTTGGAGAACATGCGCGAGGCGTAGGAATAAGGAAAGAAATTTTGCTATTCATGGTTGCTCTTATTAATTTCTCTGGTTGAATGGGAGATGCTAGAGAGCGTAGTCCTCCCGGATGTCAAACCTGGTGTTTTTGAAGGAGTGTTCTACACCAATTTGTGGGACTTAATAGACCCAGATCGTATCATGGAGAATAAGATCTTCTGGGTCTTATTCGAAGGTGCATTAGCCACAACCAGTCACTTGCAGCCTCGGTTTTCCCTAGCTATACACAACAAATACAAGGCCATTCCAGAATTCAAGGTGTTGATGCACAATGTGTGGATACGGTCACTCAAAGATCCAGTATGGTATAACCTACCTTATATGGTGACAAAAATTGAAATCGACCAGTTCGTTGCGACTTGCCCCGATGCATGGAAGATTGTGTTAGGCTCCACCCAACCTATCACAGCTTCAACATCCAGCAAAGAAACAACCGGTGCCACTAAGGAGAAAGAAGTGGAGAAGGTTGCTGAGAAGGACAAAGAGAAGGAACCTAAGAAAGAAGCGGAGAAGGAAGCTGAGCTGGAGTAGGACATTGATCTCGATGGCACAGATGGCCAAGATGGTACCGGAGCCAAATCCCCCAGAGGTACCAAGCACAACACTGAAACCCCCAAGGGAATTTACAAGAAGCGAAAGGGGTCCAAGACAGGAGGCACGGAGGAAGTCACCCTCAAAGAGGATGACTTGTAAAAAATCGCAGATGTGGTTGCATCTACCTCTAAGGAACGGTGGACTACACTCGAGGAACAATACAGAGTTGCAGTAGAGTCAATGCAGATTGGGTTGCAGGTTCTTCAGCTAAAAACCAATAGCATTCAGGAAACAGTGACTCAAGCAAGGCCAGATCAAGCGAGCGTGAGCACCAGTATGGTTATTATCACCACAGATAGTTGGATCTGCCCATTCCCTGGAGCCGCAGTTACAATGGAACAGCCATCCTTGCGTGCACAAGTCCAAACATGTCCAGAGATTGAAATCGACCTGTCCATGCTTCCCAGCGAGAAACTACATGTGATACAGACAATAATCATAGATGAGTTGTAGTGTAGTGAGGCGTGCATGCACTATCAGCTCTCAGAGGCTAAGCAGAAGGTTTTCACGTGCACAGAAGAGTCTCTACAGGCTTATATGGATCAGGAAGCAACGGTAACATAACGCATAGAATTGGAAAGCTTGATTGATCGACTTTTTAGTGACCTTCCTGAGGTTTCCATCCCTGCTTCTGTTGTGCCCCAAGCCAAGATTGAAGGATTAGTAGCAGCTCTAAAGGCCTCCAGCTCAGAATTGCAAGCGGTTAAGACAGACTTTGAGTAGTAGATTGCTCAGTTGCAGGCGAAGCTCCAACCAGAAACTCTATCGGAAGTGCGAGCGCAGCACGCTGCCTTAGTTAAGGGAGCGTCAACAAGCATTGCAGCAATAATCACCAAGGTTACTAAACTCCTGGACATAGTGATGGGCTTGTGAAATTTGGTATAGAGTGACCCATTTATGAATAAAATCTCGCAGGAATTGGTTTTCAAAGAGCAAGTGTTCAATGAGCTTCAGGAGGCACTGCCCACATGTGTGTCTTCTCAGAGAATGACACGATTGCAAAGGAGACAGGTGTTGTGCGATGAGGTTGAATACCTGTGGAGGAAGAAGCACATATTGACCATCCACATGAATCTGTGGCCAGATGAAGCAATGAATCTATCATAGGACTTACATTCTGTTGTCAGGAACATGAACTAGACATACTAGAGTATCAGTCTTGCAGCAAAGGGGCTAACCTTTCAGAAATTGGTGGACATGGTTGAAAGTGTTGTTGATCAAAGTGTGGGCATAATTGTGCCCTTCACCACCACCATCAAGTATTTGAAGACACATATGAATACCCCAGGGCCTCTGTGACTCGAGACGACTCACAATATTGTGTTGGGGGACTGTTGGAGCAGGGTCTGTTAGGACCGCATTTTTGGAGTAAATAATAGTATTTTTTGTAGTTATGAGTTGAGTGTGTTAAGAAATGCACATTCAAGGGGCTTTGGTGTCGTTCAAAGTTCCTTCATGAGTTGTAATGGACTAAAGGTTAAATCTAGGAGTCTCAAACCACGATTTTTGGACCTTAGGATAAGCACAGGCTAAGGTATAAGTATAAGTCTAGATCGAGTCGAATAAGACAATTTTTTATGGAATTTCATGTATGTTTGATGAATGATTGAACTCTGAAGTGAATCTATGTAAGTGTCTGTGTCTAAAAGGCTTTTAATGGCTGTGTGCATGGAGACCTTAGTCCGTATGTGTGTGGACCCCGCTGGCTGTGTGTGCGGGTAGATCTGAAGGGTTGTAAGGGTTTTGCGAACTGTTGATGAAGAAAGAACTGTTTGGGTAACTCTAAGTACTAAATGCATCTATAATCTATTTTTGTGACCTATTTCTACATATGATTTTTTTTCATTCTTATGAGTTAGATTATCTGTGATTGGATCAGTTGTGTACCTATTTTATTGTTGACTTGAATGGTAATTTCATAGATCTAGTTCTGTAAGGGCTAAAGTAATTGTGGATCTTTTGTCTATTCATGTGTGCAGGATTAACCTATGATAATTAACCTAGGGTTTCTAGTACGCAAGTCAGTATATGTGTTAAAGCATATTTGAAGGTGCCTACTTCATTTAATTCTCTCTCAGGGTGTGGAAACCTAGTTCTAGCATCCCCCCATACTGCTTCAGGTGAGACTTTGGCCTACACAAGCATGTCATTGCTGAAAGGGTAGTAGTAAGAGGGTTTCGTTGGTTATGCACTAACTTTAAACCTAGGTCAGGACCCCTCAAGCCAAAAGTTCACTTCAAATGTTAAGAAATTATTTTCTCGTGGGTTCTTTCAAGTTCTTCACTTATCATTATGCATTGAAGTATCTTATTAATAAACTTGTTCATGAAGGACATGTCTATAGATGGATACCTTTGTTCTAGGATTTTTCGTTTGAATTTATTGTAAATTGAGGTTGTTTTAATGTGGGACCAGAGCACCTTTATTTCTTGAAGTCAAGAAAAGGGGGAGGGTCACTTGATGATCAATTTTTTTGATGTTGATCTATTTAGATTTGAGTTAATACTAGATCAAATTGAAGACATTGCCTTATTTTTAGCAATTGGTAGATGTTTAGAGGATTATACTCCAAGACAAAAGAAGCATTTGGTGGCCCGTGCTACAGATTACCAGTTAATTGCAGGCCAATTGTATAATATGGGGCTTGATCATATTATGCATAGATGTATTATTAATCGTGAGAGAGAATTTTTTATGGGAATGTCATTTTGGCATTGCGAGAGGACATGTTGGAGGAAAGGCAACTGCAAGTAAAGTTCTCCAAGATGAACTATGGTGGATGACACCTTTTAAGGATGCTAAAGAATATTATAAAATTTGTGATGTATGTTATAGGGTAGGGAGACCTTCCCATCGAAATGAATTTCATTTACATCCATTTAGATCTATAAAATCCTTTTAGAAGTGGGTTGCTGATTTTGTTGGGCCCATAAATACTCCTGCGTGGAATTTGAAAGCTCGTTATATCATTACTACAACTGATTATTTGACATGATGGGATGAGGCAGCTCTGGTTAAGGATTGCACTGTTGATACTACTGCTAGGTTGATTTTTGAAAATATTATTACAAGATTTGACTGCCCAAGGAGCCTTACCATTGATTAGGGATCACACTTTATTAATGAAATTGCTATTACATTTTTCTAGGAATTTATGATTCAGCACCATAAAAGTAGTCCATATCACCCATAGGCAAGTGGGATTATTGAATCTTTCAATAAAATTTTGGAAAAGGGGCTCACTAAGGTATAATTTTCTAATAGAGATGATTGGGATAAGAGAATTCCTGCCACATTATGGGCCTGTCACACTACTATAAATCACATGCATAAGTGTACTTCATTTCAACTTGTATATGGTCAAGAAGTAGTTGTGCCTGCGGTGTTCATTGTCCAAATCTATTCATTATGCAAGCCACCAAAATTTCTAATTATGAATCTATTCCAGAATGGTTGCGGGAGTTGTGGGAGCTAGATGAACATAATTTCGTTCCTGAATTTCATCAGAGTGTTCATAAAGAGAGACATAAATCTTGGCATGATCGACACACTAAATAAAACAATTTTTTGTAGGAGACCAAGTTATACTCTACGATAGTAAGTACCATAAACATCATGTAAAGTTGAAAATGCATTGGTTGGTTCATTTCATTCTTGCATAAATAAGAGATTTTGGAGCTATTAATATTGCAAAACTCATTGGAGTTATTTTTCCTATTTGGGTGAATGGTGTACGCCTGAAGCCCTACTTTGGTCATTAATAAAATTTGGTATTTCTCTCTCAAAAAAGGGGGCATAATTTATATTAGGATTGAGTCAATCATCTCAGTTAGTTAGTCAATTTAGTTACATCAATTTATTTTTTGTGTTGTTTCTTATTTGTGGCCTAGCACAACTCATTGTGGTCGAGGAGACATAAAGTGTCATTTTTTGTCGTTTATTAAGCCATTTAATACTAGTCTTTTCAGATTTCAAGCCATTTCCCCCAAAACAACTAATTTTTATGATTTAAATTCTACTTTAGTGTCTCAATTTACTTTTTAGTTATTATTTTTGTCGTTTCATTTCCTTCTTGGGTTGATTTCTTCATGTCATGGGAATTTGTGTCCTGATCACCATCAATATCTGAATCAAGTTTGATTTGGTAAGTTTCTATAGTTAATACTTAACGGTCAATTCATCCTATGTTATATTCTTGATTTTATATAAATGTTGAGTGTTATTGCTTTATTTCTCAATTATGTTTATGTGTCCCTTAGAGTCTTTCGTCGTGGATTCTATACCTAGCTTCCATGTGTCTCGAGATATTTTCCATTCCCATATTTTCATTGTCTACAGTTTTTGGTCATCTACCATGTGTCATGTTGCTAAGACAAAAGTTCCACCTATATGTAGAAATTATATAAATTATGTGCTATATGTCCAAGATTCTCCTGATCTCACACTATTTTAACTTCATGCAAAATACAGAAACTATTCCACCATTGATCATTTGCGGAAATTAAATCAAGATTGCAATGCACACATGAAACAATAAAAATTCACACACATTAACACAATTGTTTAACAGGAAAGCCTAAAGTTGAAAACCCCAACTATCTGCATATAATATATGTCATAGAGATCATGTAACAATCCTCATACAAAGCTAATCATATCAAGCTCTCAGTACAATAAAATCGCTACACACTAATCAAGCCCGATCTTGCAAATCCATGCACCGATCTTTGCCACCTGCTAGCCTGCCTCTACTGCGCAATCCTTGCTGAAGAATGGCTCTGAATGAACTCAAATTCACCAAGCTTGCACTGCACAACCCTCATTGGCATCTCCAATGAATGTGTGGTGCAATAAATGCATCACTATAGTCACAACTGATAGTCACACTTTCTCTTTCACCTATCTCTCCACTAGTCTCCACTGAAACTGCCATGCATTGTAGTTAACTTATGTATTATTCAGTTGATTAATGAGTTATTATTTACTGAATTAATTAAATAACCACTCTCACTAGTCTATCAATCAGTTAGACTAGATACAACTAGCTCAACTAAGTTTAACTGAGTTAAACTAAATACAACTCCACCAACTACTTCTCCAACTCCACCAAACTTTGTCACATGAGTTCTAACTAAAGTCATCCATGCAATAGCTCCAGTAAACCCTCAGGAATAGTGTAATTCCTTCTATCAGCTACTGTGCCACATCTGTGCACTTAACTAAAGTGCTCCAAGAGAATAAGATAATGTTTAGAGTCCAAATATTATTAAGAGCTAATAATATTCGACATATCTATATTTAGACTGGCAGTCTAAAAATAGACTCCACCCAATATGTCTAAAAATAGAAGTCCATCTATTTTTCCAACTTGACCAACCATCCACAAATAGCATCCTACAACTCATAGAATATGATCGACATGTCTAAAGATAGACATAGTCTAAAAATAGACTTTGCGCCAAAAATAGCTTGTGGGGCCACTTAGTGAAGGCGACTCTTTTCACTAAGCTCATCATCTTGTTGAATCTCAACAATATATACACAAATTTTTATATTGTGCCAACAGGAGATGTTTTGGAAAAATATGAAAAAACTAACTTGGTTGAAAATTATTTTTCTGACCCTACTCTATCTCCAACCTTAAAATCATAGTTGTATATGACTTCTATTATTTCTTTGGCTTGTGGTGTTAATCTATGGATCAAGCCTAAGTTTTTCCCCCTGTAGAGATCTACAATTCTAAAATTATGGGATTTACCAGTGTTTGGCACCACGGGTGAAGCCATGAGATGCACCAAGTTCCTTATCATCAAATTGCATGGTGGTTCATTGTGGGTCACCAAGTAATACCCTATCCATGTGGAGGACATTCACCATCTCATGGAATTATTTATGCATTGTTTGGATGTTTCAACCGCATTTTAAAGTTTTTTTAAGTGTGACAAGAAGAAAGGGGATGCCAATTTGTATGAAAAATATGGCACTTAACCAAAATTCCATGCAATCGCCATTGTGAAGATAAATGATGATAGGGTTAAATTTGCATGTTACTTTATTGCTGGAAAAATTATGCAACACTATACAAAGGGAGAATGCATACTAGATGTGATATTTATTGCAAAAGCTTGTATTTGAGGTGAATCTCTGAATTGGTGTAGTTATCTCTTGGAACAAACTTTTTGATGCCTTTTAATATATCCATAAATGGGAAACATTTCATTTATGGATACCTCATCATTGCCTTATAAATGTAAAAATGGTGTGCTCCAGAAGGTCGAGACCTAGCCGAATTAGCGGATGGTGAAGCCTTTGCTCTTGGATATGTGACGTGGAGGACTCCAGTAGATTCTTCTAATAAAGAGTTCAATGATAAGGCATTTAAGAAATGGCACACTAAAATGTTTGATGTTACTCAACTTAAGCTTAGAGTGCCTGAGCCAATTTTGGATTAAGTATGAAATGAAAATGTGGTTTGGTGTCATTCATGGGAATACCTATGTTCATCCCAAGGTTGTTCATATAGACACATTCAATATGAAGCCACTACCTCATTATATGTATGAAGAATCATTCCACGATGAATTACTTTCTTGGCCAAGAATATAGTGTATGAAAAAGGAAAACAAAATTATCTATTCTATTGAGGTGTTGTAGTCCCAAGGTTCTAGTTCTAATGTGTTTTCGTCCTCTAAGAAGTGCACAATTGATATTGCACATGAATTCGAGCCCATGATGAAGAAGTTGTAAGAGTGTATATCATTTGTTCATAATACCATGTTAGAAGTTGGTTCCTTGGTAAGTTCCTTTGTCTCTACTTCTCATATACCCGATGTCATCCCCTTTATTGGTAATTTTTTTGATCCTATAGCTCTTATAATCACTTCTATAAGCCCCATATCTTCAACACCCCCTGTCGTAGTATAATTTGAGCCCTCTACTATTTATCATATTACTCTTGCACAAGCAACTCTTGCACACATTGTTTCTAAGCCCTCCAAACTTGTTGCCAATTATTATCTTGTTGTTAACATATCTAATGATGAGCTTGAATATTTTTTTGAGCCTACTAAAATTGTTGAAGAACAAAATTTCCACTTCCCTAACTAGTATTCTATGCATTCCCCTAGCTCATCACCCCATACTGCATCACCTTCTGCAACTATTTTTTATCGCCCTAACTCTAATACCACCACTAGAGGTATTGCTAACATGAAGGTTGAGTCTAGCCCCAAAGATACAACACACCTGGAGAAGACCATGGTTGAACATGATTCACATAAAAATGTAATCACTATACCACATGTACAATACTCATATGCATCATAGCCATAACCCAGCATGATTGTTCCTTTCATGAAAATTGCTTTGCTCTATCCAAATCCAGATTTTTGTTGAGAGGCACTACACTTGTTTACATAGTTGCATAATATTGTCCCTCTCTTTCCTTCACATGTTGTTTCCAAGTTTGAGAAGATCTCCAACAGGAACAAAGTCAAGGACCTGAAACCTTTCCACAAGGAAAATCAGAAAAATATGTTGCAAGTGGCCAACCTTTGCAAGTCAGGTTCCCTCCAATTGATATTTTGTCTACCAGTGATCTTCTGACTTGGTCATCCTGCTAGATCTTCCAATTTATTAGGGCCTCATCAATTCAACAACTGGAATATCGTCTAGTTTTAGCTAACTCAAAGTATAATGAGCTTGTTAGTATGCATGAACAACAACAAAAACAACGCATCAGTGTTTTGGAGGAACAAGACTAGTTGTGAGGAGAAAATGAGAAGCTAACACAATAGATTGAAGAGGTTAGTTCCATATTATAGTCTATGTGGCCAACTATTACTGATTTTTTACCCATCGTTCCAAAGGATTTTTAACCATGTTTTCCTACCCAATGGATGGAGTTCTTTGAATTTGCCTATATATATATAACAACTACAAACAGAGAATTGTGAAGTACAGAGGCCAATTTACAAAAGTATCTTTCATATCCTACGGTACACTTCTATAATAAAATTGATGAAGTTATCGACCATACATCCACTTCTTGCACCATGCTTCAATAGTTTTTGAGAAGTTCCCAAGAAGTCTTCCGCAAAGTTCAATATTGGTAAGGCTTAGTTGCTCAATGTAACAAGCTACTCTATCCATTGATGGAATAGAATAAACATCTCATTAAGCAGGGTAGTACAACGACTGACTTGGCACAACAACAAAAATTACTTGATCAGGTTGAAGTTATTAAGAATAAAATCCATATGTTAGAAGAGGAATCACATGATTTCAAGGCCATTTCTAATGATATTAAACCTATCTCTAAATCCAAATTCATGCATATTTTCCAACTAAATCATGACGCAAACACTCAATAGTATACATTTTTTTCTTCCAGGCCTGATCAGTTAACTACTGAGGCTACTACTCAATTCAACAATTATGCCACTACTTTACTTGTTGCATGGAAGTATGAAATGGATGGCTATCATACCTTTCAGACATAATTTTACAGGTAGTGCCAGAGTTGGGTCCTTTGTTTGAAGGAAAATTAGTAGAACATGGAATAAGCACATCAGCACTAATACCACAACACTAAAAAGAACCAAATGTGCATCCAAAGGATTGACTCGAGGGTGAGTCAATAGACTGTGGTAGGGGCCTATTAGGTCCTTCAGTTTTTTAGCATTTTTGACAAAATTTTGGCCAGAAATGAATTGTGGAAGCAGACAAAGAAAATGGTAAATCAGTTCGTAATCTAAGAGGTAAAAAGAGAAAGTAGTTAGCAAAGATCAAAAGTAGATATCTCAGGACTCACTAAAGCCACATAATAAGGATCGAAATGCTAATTTTGAAAGAATCACTAAGAAATGGACCAAAGCACTCAAATTTTGTCAACGGGATCAAAGTGATCCAAATCAATTAAGTGGGATCAAATCAGAGAAGAAAATATATAAAATATGCAGAGATTGAGCTAATAAATAGAGGATATATGGAACTATGTTGATTTTCTTCCATAATGAATTCCTCGGCACTGTGTTGATATTTTGATTCCAATTTTGTTCTTCCTTGATACAGTTTAATAATTCTCTAAAAATATCACACATTCTCTCAAATATGTAATGTAATGGTCCACTGTGATAATAAAATAAGGGGTTGTGGGGTATATTATTGTGTTTTATGGACTTTGTATTTAATTGTTAAGATGGCCTTTTTAAAAAATTATAATGCTTTGTTCTGAACCTATTTTGGCATTGCTTACTTTTTGCAAACTATTCAGATCCCTAAATGCATAATTTATTAATGAATAACCTGTATTATAACTCAAACCCCAAAATTATCAAGAATCAAGGAAGAAGAATGGAAAGTGGAACGAGCTCAGGATATTGCATTAAATCAAGGAAAGGCAGATCCAAGTCTAGATCGGGGATAGTGTGTTGGAAATGTGGAAAGAAAGGAAACCTAAACTTAATACTGTAGATCTCAGAAGGGAAAAGAAGGAGACGCATAACAAGAAAACAATCATGAAGCAAATGTGACAAGTGATGTGTTACAATATTATTTGATTCTTTCTTTCGAAAATGTTACTGATTCTTGGGTTGTAGATTCAGGGGCCTCATTCATGCCACACCTGATAATAAATATTTTCATGACTATGTTCAAGGATATTTTGGACAAGTCCGTTTGGGTGATGATAAACCCTGTAAAATTGTTGGAATGGGTAAAGTTCTTGTAAAACAACAAAATGGAAACCAATGGCTATTAAAAGAGGTAAGGCATGTTCCAGATCTGAAGAAAAACCTGATTTCAACAGGGCAATTAGGTGGTGAAGGTTGTGTGACAAATTTCACAGATAAAACTTGGAAAGTCACCAAAGGATCCCTAGTAATAGAAAAAGGTGAGAAGGTTGGTACATTGTATTTATGCAATGGTATTTCTAACTCTGTTAATGATTCAAATTCCAAAGGAGTAGATGCAGCATTATGGCATCATAGGCTCGGACACATGAGTGAGAAGGGGATGAATATTCTTCACTCAAGAAATTTGTTTCTGGGTTTGAAGAATGTTGATTTAGATTTCTGTGAGAATTATATTTATGGAAAACAGAAGAGAGTCAGATTTATCAGAGTTGGGAAAGAAAAGAAGAGCGAAAAATTAGAGCTTGTGCATATAGATGTATGGGGACCTTCTCAGGTATCATCTCTCGGTTGCTCTCATTATTATGTTACTTTTATTGATGATGCAACTAGAAAAACTTGGATTTATTATATTCAGAACAGTCCTGATGTATTTGATATTTTCAAGAAATGGAAATCTTTGATTGAGATTTAGACAGGAAATAAGTTGAAGTGTCTCAGATCAGAAAATGGAGGCAAATATTGTAGCAAAGATTTTGATAGGTACTGTTCAGAGCATGGAATTCGCAGAGAGAAGACAGTTCCAAGAACACAAGAAAATGGTGTGTCAGAAAGAATGAACAGAATAATCATGGAGCGTGCAAGGTGCATGAGATTGCATGAAGGACTACCTTTACAATTTTGGGCAGATGTTGTAGATACTGTTGTTTATCTAATAAAAAGAGGGCCTTCAAGTTCCTTGGATGATGGTATTCCAAAGGAAGCATGGACAGGTAAAAAGGTAAACTACTCTTTTTTAAAGCCTTTTGGTTGTGAGGCCTTTGTCCATATTAATAAAGAAAACATAACAAAGCTTGAGGCAAAATCAAAGAAATGTACCTTTATTGGATATGGTGTTAATGATTTTGGTTATCGCTTATATGATTACGAAAATCACAAAATCATTAGGAGCAGAGATGTAATATTCAATGAAAAGGTATTGTATAAGAATCAGTTGCAGGAAAAGAAACGGGAAAAGGAAAATAAATAATACACAGTTCTTTATGAGATCACAGAAAAAGTAAAGGTGCCTAAAAATAATAATAATCAACAGCCACAAAAACGACAACCACCACAACAACAACAGGCACCTCAAACACCTAAAAGTGGTGTTAGAAAATCTACAAGGATAAGTAAACCCCCTGAACGATACTCTCCTTCATTATATTATTTATCGTTGACTAATTTTGGTGAACCCGAATGTTATGAAGAATCAATGCAGGTTGAAACCAGGAAGAAGTGGGAGCTAGCCATGGAAGAAGAGATGGACTCCCTAATGCATAACCAGACTTGGGACTTATTCAGGTTGCCTTCAGGTAAAACTAAATTGCAGAATAAATGGGTTTACAAGCTGAAGGAAGAAGATGGAGGAAAACAAAGGTACAAATCTAGACTTGTGGTGAAGGGGTTTGCACAAAATAAAGGTATTGATTTTGATGAAATATTTTCTCCTATTGTTAAGATGACTTCAATCAGAACTATTTTAAGTCTTGTAGCAGCAGAAGATTTACATCTTGAATAGCTAGATGTAAAGACAACATTTCTCCATGGAGATTTGGAGGAAGAGATCTATATGGAGCAACCAGAAGGATATGAGGTCAAATGGAAATAAAAATTAGTGTGCAGGTTAAAGAAGAGCATGTATGGCTTAAAACAGGCTCCAAGACAGTGGTATCTAAAATTTGACAAGTTTATGTATGAACAAGGTTATACTAGATGTCACTCTGATCATTGTTTTTATCTGAAAAATAAAAATGATGGCAGCTATATTATATTATTATTGTATGTAGTTGACATGCTTGTTGCAGGGTCTAACATGCAGGAAATAAATGTGCTCGAAAGAAAATTGGCAAATTAATTTGCAATGAAGGATTTGGGAGCTACAAAACAAATCCTTGGTATGAGAATAAGTAGAGATAGGAAAAATCGCAAATTAACACTATCTCAGAATGAGTACATACAAAAGGTGTTGAAAATATTTAATATGCAGAATGAAAAACTAGTTAGTACACCTTTTTCTAGCCATTTCAAACTTAGTAAGGAGATGTGCCCTAAGACCCAAGAATAAATGGATTATATGTCTATAGCTCCATATGCATCATTAGTTGGAAGCTTAATGTATGCAATGGTATGCACAAGGCCTAATATAGCACATGAAGTGGGAGTTGTAAGCAGGTACATGAACAATCTAGGAAAATAAAATTGGATGTCAGTGAAATGGATTCTCAGATATTTGAGAGGTACCACAAATCAAGCATTATGCTTTGGTGGTTCAAACATTGCTCTACAGCAATATGTTGATGCAGATATGGCAGGTGACAGAGATAATAGGAGGAGCACTACAGGATATGTATTTACTATAGGTGGAACAATTGTTAGTTGGGTTTCAAAAATCAAAAGTGTTGTTGCACTTTCAACAACAGAAGCAGAGTATGTTGCTGCTACAGAGGCTAGTAAATAAATAATTTGGTTACAAAGGTTTATGGATGAATTGATAAAGAATCATGATATGGCCACATTATACAGTGATATTCAAAGTGCCATTCATCTTGCAAAGAACTCATCATTTCATTCCAGGACTAAACACATACAGCTCAAGTACCATTTCATACGGTCAGTATTGGAAGATGGACAGTTGAAGCTGGAAACAATACACACTAGCCAAAATCCTGCAGATATGCTAACAAAAGTTGTGACCAGGGAGAGACTGAGAATATGCTCAGTTTCAATTGGTCTTCAAGGATGACGATAAAGATGAGAAACAGCCAGGTCCAAAGAGGATTCATTGTCCAGCAAATGAAGCAGTCATGGAGTTGCTACAATCAAACTCCAAGTGGGAGATTGTTGGGTGTCGAGCCTGATTTTCATCATGATTCAGAGATCCTTGTTTTAGCCAAATGTATACTGCCGCTGCACCCTGCGGCAAGGGGTGCAAGGGGGACTTATCCCCCCCCATGGGGTCCAAGGGGGTTGACCCCCCTACTGGGGGGTCCGGGGGTCAGCAGTACCCCAACGGGTGTTTCAAGAACAATGCCCTCGAAGCTAAAAATAGATGTAAAATTTCCTTGTAAAAGTATAGTAATTTATATTCAATTTGGGCCGTTCATTAGGCAGATGATCTGATGGTAGAAGTTATGTTTATTTTAGGGTTTTTTGCCCTAGAAGGCAACCCCTCACTTTGTATGAGGGTATTGTATTGTGGCTGTGAATTGTATGAGTATTCTTAGAGCAAGAAACAGATAGGGAGACGAGAGAGAAAAAAGGATATTACAGTGGATCTATTGTAGGTTGTGTCTCTTCATTTTGCTGGATAATAGAAAGGAAGGACTAGTTGTTCGGGGTGGACGTAGCCCAAACTGGGTGAACCAAATATATCTGTGTCCCTCTAGTTTTATGTGTTTTGTGTGCTTGTGTTTTCCGCATATTTTATGTGTTTAATTGCTCTGTAATATATAATTTTTCTAACACTTAGGGCCAAGCTTCTTCTTTCAACTACAACGTAGATCCTATTGAGGGTTTGCTTGTTTTTGCAAGCTGCAGCAAGTGGATATTAGATATTTCATATCTAGGCCATTTCAATGCTTCTTTTTAGTGGAGGAGGGTTCTACTTCATTGGGAGGACAGTATTGGAGGGTTTGAGCCTCATTTTCATATCTTGGCAACAAGTCAATTGTATTTTGATCCCTATAGCGCAGTATAGATCCAGATCTGTGTTATCTCTGTAGGTGCAGTTTCAGGGTGGTTTAGCACACCATTGGAGAGATGATTTTCTAAGTGTTGGGGATTTTCCCTTCACTTTGGAGACCTGTTGGAGAAGGTCATTTCATTTTTCATATCAGATCAGATCCACTTTCCATATCTGAATATTTATGTAGATCTCAGATCTATAATTTTTACATGGTGTTTTGCTGAAAACACCAAGGGGGTTCATTAGAGGAGCTTATATAGTGTATGGATCTATTATAGATCTAACTTTTTATGCACTTATCTGCTCTAGATCTGATGTGTAATATACAGCTGTGCAGAGGCAATAAAATAACATTGTAAGGATTGTTCAATCTTAATATATGTTTGCAGCACCTCATTTTGAGGATTTTCTTTCATTGGAGACTTGTATTTTCTTGTCATGCATCTTATGGGCCACTTTTAACATGTATTTTTCTATTGTAATGACAAATTTATGGTCTCCATATTTCCCTACTGCTTTATAAAAGATGATCTGCGTTATTTTCCTATCTTCCTGTATTGTATTGCTACATTCCCCATTTGGGAATATTACAGTGGTATCAAACCATCATCTTGGCATAGCCTATGCTTTCTAAAAAGCCAATATGTCTTCTGAAGAAGGATATTCTCTTACTGAAAGAGAAGAGAGGTATCAAAATAGAAGACATGGAAGATTTTATTATACTAATGAGAAAGAATACAAGGGTAAAACCCCATTATCTGGAGGAATGAAAGGGAAGGAGATCTCAAGACTTATTCTCCAAACTATGCATGGGCTTAAAAGTGAAATCAAGGGAATGAGCAGGGAAAGACATGAATATCCCTCAGGAATATTTTCACATGAAGAAAGCCTCAGTTCTTCATATAATGTGTGTGAGCATTTAGCCACACAATTAGATCTACAACGTTATACTATGCCCAGATTTACTGCAAGAGAGATTGAGGAAGAAGATGCACCAAAGGAGGAGATTTTGAGTGATTATCTTGAGTATGAATCTCAATATTGGAGACTCAAGGAGCACTTGAACTTCCAAGAGTTTTTCCAACTCAAGGAGGAGATAAGACCCAACAATCACCACAAAAGCAGAAGAGGTAGATTCTTTCTGCCAATTTTTGATGGATCCTCCACATGCACAACCAAGGATTGGATAGATCAGCTAGACTCATATTTGCATCTACATAAATTTTTAGAAAAGGAAGCCCTTAGGATAGAAATGTTGCATCTTAAAGGTAAATCTTATGCTTAGTGGTTGTTTGAATCCTTTTCATTAAAGAATGCAAATACATCTACTTATGAAAATTTCACTAAGAGATTAGTGAAGAGATTTGATGTAAAAAAAATTGAAACATCTTTGATTGAGCTAGCAAGGCATAAACATTCAAAACCCTTGCATGAGTTGGAAACATGTTTAATACCAAATCCATTTCAGAAAACCATTGAGGGGGATGGAAACTTGTATAACACCTTTCCAAGGGCAAGATCCCCATTGCATGAGGAGATTTCTTCTCAAAAGAAAGACATGGAGATTCCTCTTTCAAGGGAATACCAAGATCTAGGGTCTCTCATTATTGATGAGGTATTCTCAAATATTGATGAGTAGAAAGAGCAGGAAGGCAATAATAGCGTTGTCACTTCAATAGAAGAACCATCACCACATGGGGATGGACATGGAGCTATTGCTTCAAGAGGGGGAGCTTTTGCATCTTTGCAAATGGATCCCAAGGAGCATCATGTGACAATAGTAATGGGCAGTAACACCTTGATCCAAGGACGAGAAGAAAGGGTGGATTAGCATCATAGGATGAGGAGTATGCACCCTTATTTATTTCAAGGGGCTTATATTTAGAAGAATGATACTGATTTATGCAGTAAAGGGAGGGACAAATCGGTCCACTCATTTATACAATCCACTTCAGAATTTGATGTCTCTTTGCATGGAGGCATTCCACCAAGGAGACCCCCTGATTGGAAGAAGAATAAAGTGTTCTCTCAACATAATGTAGCATTAACATATTTAGCTCATGAAGGAGCATTGAGGGACCATGATACAGCGTTGAGAGTCTTGGCTAAACTCCAGGAGGAGGGAGACATTCTCCCAACATTTTCATCACCCACACTCATTTCAGATTCTGCGTTGTGGGAGGAGAAGCAAGGGAAGGATAGCAACCTTCCAACACATACCTTTGGCATGGGAGATGTTAAGGGGAAGGGCAGCCATATGACAGATATTATTTATGATATATCATTAGCGTTGTCACTATGGGATATTGATCCATATTGGAAACCCCAACTGTTGGTAGATTATTCAAAGGATATTTTCACATGCATGATACTTGATGACCAGCTACATGAGGAGGGATATTCAATCCAAGATGAAGTCATCTATTATCATGGTAGGATCTTCTTATCTAGAGCTTCCAAGCTCAAGGAGAAGTTGCTACAAAGGGATTATAAAGAGTTCTTTTTCAACCATACTTATTCCATTAAGGCCTACAACACTATCATGAGAAGCTAAATTTGGAAGGGCTTTGAAGAGGAACTGTATCAGCATTTTCAACTATGTATGATTCATTTGGATTTGGAAGAAAGATATGACTCTATGAAGGAGTTATTTCAGCCACCTCTTTCCTCTTTTGGAATGAGAGTGGATACATCTATGCACCACTCCATTTGTATGAGGAGAAATTGTGGTGAAGAATATGCTTTTGTATCTAATGATTCATTTGATTATTACTTGTATTCTTTTACCATGTATATGCAGGCCATAGCTTCAAAAAGGAGTATTATTCCATATAAACTGCATGGCCAACTTTGGGCCACAAGCATTTTTGAACATGGCCACTCCCTTGGAGGACAAAGGAAGGTATTGTATCATTGTGGTTGCATTCCAAAAGCACCAAATATATCTCACATTTTCAGCCTTGGTGAGAAGACTTGGGTAGCAAGTAAGTGGTGAGGAAACCACTTACCATATCACTATCTAATAAATTCAGGAGATATACTACGTTGGTTCCACATGTGGGACTATGACCCACCTCCATCATTGAATTTGTTTGTTTATGTATCACTAGTTTTGATCCCACATGATGATGTTGATCTTAATTTTTTTGGGGACATGATTGGAGGGATGACACATTGGTTGGATGTGTCCATTGGGAATGAAAATTTCCACATTTATTCATGTTTCAAGAGGAGGATGGGACATTATATGGCTACTACAATACATCACTTGTTTCCTTATGAAAGGGGCCATATGATTGACTTATGTCTTTGGGAGAAGCCTCTCACATGGGAGGATTTTTGGCAAGACATGTTTTACTTGGGTCATATTCAGCCAACACCTAATATCCTCTACTATTTTCAATCTTTTGAGAATCTTATGGCAGAAAGAAGGTGGTTGGATGGCCACTTATTATATCTTGTTTTGAGACAGCAATAAGAAGAACAACTTTGGTCTCAATTTAGGGACTATTTTCACCATCCAAGATGTCATATGACACTTAGTCCATATTTATTTTGGAGCCCATATGGTGATGACACTCTGTTCACTATATGCATGGAGGATTGGGCAAGGAGGCTACCTAGAACCAATGAGTGGAATCATGAGATTCCAAGTATCTTTTGGCTTCATGAGGACTATATTATTGTAGCCCAAGATCAGTAGCTCCAAATTTATCATAAATGGAGGGAGAGACAACGTAATTTGAACAATATTACCTCTCATTTTCGGCCATGCAACCCCTACACATTGCATAAGCAGGATATTGGTGACTATTTCTATGAGCTACCAAGGATGGCTCACTGTGTTTGGATGATAGCATGGAGATTGGAGTTTCTCATTGGGGTTGAAGCACCCAACATTTATCATCTCTCATGCCTTGAGGAGGCCAATGGACATCTTACAACTCTTTCCATGTATCTCCCACTTCTTCATGATGAAAGCTATTTGGTTTATTCACCAAAGGAAAACTTGTATTATTGGAAGAAGACATATCCATTGGGAATTTTGCAATGTCCTTGTAGTTTCTTGAGGATAAGAAACATTTTCGAGGGGAGGACTATAATATTCCTAAATTAGCCTACAACTAATGGTAATATTAAAATTTTGTTTCATCACTTAGAAAGGTGAATAAGTGGGTAGGAAGACCCATAAAACTCTTTATTGTGAATAAAACCACTTCTCATGTGAAATTGGATCATATTTTAAGCTTAATAAAGCACCATAAGGTGTGGACAGGGGCTAAAACATTTTGATTGGGTCAACCTTGACCAAATCTACAGCAATTTCATGGAGGAGTGGCCATCAATGAGGCACAGCGTAGTTTTAGATGGAGATTCCTTGTGTGAAAGGAGTGTTATCATTGGATGTGGTTTAGGTTTTGCAAGCTCTTGTCTTATAAAAGGAAGGGGATGGAAGCATTAGAAGGTTGTTGATGTTTGTCATATTTTCTGAATATATTTTCTATTTAGACATATATCTTTCTCTTGTTGTTTAGCTGAGATTGAATGTTTTTTAGCATTGGGTGTTCCTAGTTGGGAATCCCACCTCTTCCCATTGAGTAGAACTTGGGAGAGTTTGTATTACATTGTCCACTATTTGATTTGGGGCCAAGCTTCTTCTTTCAACTACAACACAAATCTTGTTGAGGGTTTGATTTTTTTTTCAAGCTGCAGCAAGTAGAGATTAGATCTTTCAGATCTAGGCCATTTCAGTGCTTCTTTTCAGTGGAGGAGGGTTTTACTTCATTGGGAGGAAAATATTGGAGGGTTTGAGCCTCATTTTCATATCTTGGTAATAGGCCAACTATATTTTTCTCCCTACAACACAGTATAGATCCAGATCTGCATTATTTCTATAGGTGTAGTTTCAGGGTGGTTCAGCACACCATTGGAGAGATGATTTTCTAAGTGTTGGGGATCTGCCCTTCACTTTAGAGATCTATTGGAGGAGGTCATTCCATTTTTCATATCATATCAGATCCACTTTCCAACTCTGAATATTTTTGTAGATATGCAGTCTTAGATCTCAGATCTATAATTTTTACATGGTGTTTTGCTGCAAATCCCAAGGGGGTTCATTAGAGGATATTATATAGTGTATGGATCTGTTATAGATTTGACTTCTTATGCACTTATTTGCTCTAGATCTGATGTGTAATATACAGCTGTGCAGAGGCAATAAAATAACGTTGTAAGGATTATTCAATCTTAATATATGGTTGCAGCACCTCATTTTGAGGATTTTATTTCATTGGAGACTTGTATTTTCTTGTCATGCATCTTATGCGCTACTTTTAACATGTATTTCGCTGTTGTGATGACAAATGGAAGGTCTCCATATTGGAATACTGCTTTATAAAATATGATCTACATTATTTTCGTACCTTCCTTCATTGTATTGTTGCATTCCCCATTTGGGAATATTACAATTAACCTGTGATAATTAACCTAGGGTTTCTAGTATGCAAGTCAGTATGTGTGTTAAAGAAAATCTAAAGCTGCCTAATTCATTTAATTCTCTCTCAAGGTGTGGAAACCCAGTTCCAGCACCCCCCCCCATATTGCTTTGGGTGAGACTTTGGCCTATGCAAGCAGGTCATTTTCGAAAGGGCTAGTAGTAAGAGGGTCTTGTTGGTTACGCACTAACTCTGAACTTGGGTCAGGACCCCTCAAGCCAAAAAATTGATTTGGATTTATGTAGGAACGCAAAAGAATACACATATAGCCATAGATACAGAGATGCAATGGAAATAATACTTCATTTTATTAAAATCAAATGATTGAAATAAACTTTAATAGAAATGAACAGCTAGGGCGATGGTAGCTTATCTCTCAGAAGAGATGTGGCAGCTACATGCCTATGAACTATGTTACAATGAGGTTCAAAGGCCTATTTATTGTTTAGAAACAATTCAAAACCCTAAACATCCAAAAACCTAACCGTAGAAGATGAAGTACCAAAACTATGGGCCTCGTTTGTGTAAATTAGTGTTTCAACTTCCCGGGGATGTAACTTTGGCATACGATCTTTGTTTGACGCGCATCATAACTCATTAGAAAGATATATCCGAGGAGTATAACTCTTTTTGTGAGAAAAATTAGTCCATGTACCCATGTTTCTCCCGATTTTCCTAGAAAATGTCGTTTAGGGCCTCAAAACGGCTCCGGAAGTTCAGGACTCGAAAAACTGCTAAAAATAGTAAGATGTGCTACAACTGAAAAAATGAAAGAAATGATGGTGTCATTTCAAATGGAATAGGTGGGTTTCCACCAATATCCACCTATATCATTAGGGCCCCAAAACGGCTTCGGAAGTTCAAGACCCAAAAACCTGCTAAAAATAGTAAGATGTGATGAAAGTGAAAAACTGAAACAACCGATGGTGGGGGTCCAAATGGAATAGATGGGTGGCCACAAATATCTAACTGGATCACAAATGGTTTTTTTTTCTAGGACCTGGATCATTTTGAGAGAGATTAGATGTTGTGGTAGCCATCGAAGACTAAATTAGAAGACTGGTTTGAAAAAAAGATACGTGAATTTTCCATCAAGGAGAACAGAAGTAAGAATTTATCTGCTGAAGAGTGGGAACAGAAGTATATTTTCACAGATGTCCATGAAATATTCTTTGTGACCTTTTCACGTGAATTTCAAGAGTGGTTATTAAGCTTAGTTGAGTTTCAGACCTGTTGGAAGGACGATAAGATCACTAAGTGGACACCTGAGTTGATCCAACAGTTAGAGAAGACTGATAACTCCATCACTTACATTGTAGATCATTGGGTTGATAGCATTCTGGGTGGGTTTGTAACATAATTTGTAGTATATTAATTTTTTTCATATTCTGAAGCAGAAAGGAGGTTCTTCAAAGGATTGAGGGGTAAGTTCATATGCTCCCTGCCTTTTCTAATTAAGATGTTATTGTGTGAAAAGGGTAATATGTATAGTCACACTAAGTGAATGACCCCAAACAAATTTGAAAGTACTACGTGCAATGGAAGGTACTTTCAGGTTAACCAAAGAGGAGACAGATATGTATACAACCCTCTTAGAAACCCGCCTAATAGTAATGCAGAAAGTGGTGAGGCTACGCGCGTCGGAGGTAGCCCTCCAGCCACCCTAGAGTCGAACTCGCGTAGGGTTAAGTCATCTCCTACTCCACCACTACCTCCACCACCAGGAAGTGATATGGCTGCGCATATGAATCTACCCACCTTCAAGGGTGTGGGTGATGAATGCATGGAGAGGTTCTAGTTTGTTGCAAATGTAGTATGGACTGCGCAAAATTTCAATATTGATGGTGTCAAATGGGTGCAACTAGCTATGGCGTTTGAAGGTCGTGCATTGGACTTGTTTATGTGATATCTGGCTTGGAAATTTGATCCTATTGTTGGTGAGATCAAGAAATATTTGAAGCAGTAGTTCCAGAAACCAAAGTCCTACTCAAAATGTGTAACAGAGCTGAAATAAATCTGACAAGAACTAAACGAATATGTCTGGGAAGAGAATCAACAATTGAAGTGCACCATTAGTGATGGAGGATTTATCTATGATGATAAGGAGCATAAAGAAAGGTTTATTCCATGCTCCTACCACACCTATGCGGCCCTATGAATCTGCAGAAAATTGATTCTCAAGTAGAGGCTCTTGAAGTTGCTATGAAGCTGGAAGCCGTGCCCAGAACTGATGACCAATTTGGAACTCTACAAATCCAAAATCAGTTAGAAGTAATGCACTTAGAGATTAAAAACATGCACAGAGATAGAGGGAAAGAAGCCAGTGTAGATGTATGGTGTATACATTGTAATGGTTCTGGTCACACAAAAGATCAGTGTACCTTGCTTCAAGATTACATGCAAGCGGGAGGACCAAATCCATTTTTACCTAGGGATGCGGTAGGACCAAGTAGTACTCCTACATTGTGGTGCGCTGACTGTCAAGTGACTGGACACCATGACACAAACCATTTCCCTTGATTATGAAGTTATGTACCAGAACTAAAGCATCAATGGTGTAGGTTTTTCTCTTCGGTTGGCCATGATGAGCACCACTGCCACACCTTTGATCTGATAATAGACAATTCCAACCTCTATAGAGTGCAGGTCGACCCATGTTCACCAACATCCCCCTCTAGGTGTGGTTGATCTCCAGCTAGAGGAAGGGGAGGAGGGAGAGGTAGAGGTGTAGGTGATGGTCATGGAAGAGGATAAATGATTTTATATAACTGCAGATATGTTGGACACTATGCGCGTGATTGTCTGAACCCTGCATGACATTCTTGTGGGTATTGTAGACAATTTGATCATGTTATTGAATGTTGCCCTGTTTTGATTGCTAGAATGCGAGAGAAGAAACAACAGACACCTACGCAGAATATATAAATGGTTAGAGATTAGCTGCAGGATGATGATCCGAGTGTAAAAATAATTACATGCATTCATGCTGCCACTGGAGAAGACGAGGGAAAGAAGGCTGATGCAGATTCGTGGATCAGGAAGGCTTCTGAAAAGAAGTAAGGACTCAACCTCCAGAAGGAGAAGGAAACTTTTGTAGAAGCTAGAAATGATTTTGCTGCTGCAAGTGCGTCCACATCCAAGTCAATCACAGAAGTGAAGATAGATTATGAAGTCAAACCTTTCCTACAAGCCTGCATCAAGCTATTGTGTAACCAGAAAGTAGTAGATAACTTTTAGGCTCTGATAGATAGTTGTGTGGATAAGGAGTTGCCTCGAACTAAGAGCAAGGATGTAAACAAGATCTGCAAGAATAATAAGAGGACCAGTCGAGAGATGCGCATGATCTTGAAAATTGGAGAGTATGAGATGGATCAGGTTATTTTGGAATTGGGATCGGATGAAAATGTCCTAACTAAACATACCTAGCAGGGTATGGGTGAACCAAAGCTGGAATGGTCCATCAATCAGCTATGCATGGCTAATCAGCAAAAGATCATTCCACTAGGGAGACTCCCACAGTTTCTAGTGGACATTGTTGGAGTAAAGGTACACGCAGACTTTGAAGTAATACAAATTGTGGATGATGAAAAACCCTACCATGTGCTGCTAGGGATGGATTGGGACATCGACATGGGGGCGTCATCAATTTGAAGCGTAGGAGCATGATCTTTGAAAACAATGGTACTCGGGTTATAGTACCTTTGGATCTTGCGAAAGGGGAGAGATATACAGAACCAATGTGCAACGGAGATGATGTCAACCATATCCACAAGTTGAAAGCACGAGATGAGGATCAGATCAACCCTACTACTGATGGGATTATGAATTGGGAAAAGGATAGCTCATGTTTCTCATATTTTGAAGGAGAAATGGAGAACCGAAAAAATCATCTGCATGATGTTTCTGTGTTGTGTTGCCTCAAAGTCACTAAAAAATTATGATGCATCTCTTCAAAGGTACGGGAATTACCCTATTTTGATGGTTCTAGTAGTATTGTATTATTTTTTTAAAAACTGGAAAAGGTTTTCCCGAAAGAGCGAAGGTTCTGGGCACTCAATATTTCCATGCGCACAACTCTAGCATGTTGGTGGGATACACACAAATGGGAAATTTGAGGATTGGGAGGAATGAAGAATAATGATGTGGTTGTGCTTTGAGAAACCCACCACCCCACCAACTGAGATTTTTTTTGGCCGAGGTGATCCACCCAAACACCGTGCTACATTGATGGAGGTTTAGGATAAGAATCCTAGGGCGGCATGGGTTCACATTTTTGTCCATACATTAGGGCCAATCCCCACTGCATGGTATTTTGAGACGAAGTTGCGTCGAGGGACCCTTAATTGGGTTAAATGAGTGAAAGAATTTTGTTAACCTTTGGCATGGTCGGTGGATCAGAGGGATTGGATGAAGCCCTGCAGGATATATAAGCAATTTTATTTGATTATTCCTAGCCTCAGATGTTGCACCAGCCTAGGAAGCGCATATGCAGGATATTGTCAAATGCAGAAATCTGTTAGTAGAAGATAACGAGGAAGATCCAAGAAATATCAATATTCCAGAATCTGAGGGGGAACGTGTAGTTGCAAGGCCCTTATTAAGAATGGTGGATGTGACTAATACTTTAAAGCTAAAGGAATTAAACATTGGGATGGAGGAACAGCCCAAGTTGGAAAAAATAGGAGATTATTGGGATGATGACACAATGGGAAAGCTTGCGGAGCTATTGACAGAATATCAGGACCTATTTCCAATGAATTTTTCTAAGCTTAAGGGAATTGTAGAAGATTTGGGAGTTATGAAAATCACTCTGAAACCATATGTGTGCTCTGTCAAGTAGCAACCATACTGATTAAATCCAAAATATAAGCAAAAAGTGAAGGAAGAATTGGATAAAACGGTTGTTGCAGGAATCATTGAGCCTGTGGAGCAGTCTGATTGGGTGAGCCTGCTGGTTGTTTCAGAAAAGAATACTAAGGGAGAAATAAGGATTTGTGTCGACTTGCATAAATTGAATGATGCATGTGTCCATGACCCCTTCCCTACTCCATTTTCAAATGAGATATTGGACAATGTGGGAGGACAAGAGGCATACTCTTTCATTGATGGATTTTTAGGGTATCATCAGATCAATATTGCACCATAAGACCGAAGTAAGACCACTTTTGCAACAGAATGGGGATCCTTCCAATACACAGCCATGCCTTACGGATTGAAGAATGGACCTGTTATATTCTCACGTGTAGTAGTAGTTGTATTCAAGGAATTCATGAGCATAATTTTTGGAATTGTACTTTGATGATTGGACTGTGTTTGGACTGGTAAAGAAGCATGTTTTCAACTTGCACATGATGCTCGACACTTGCACGAAGCATAAAATATCTCTTAACTTGAAGAAGTGTATATTTTGTGTTCCTTTTGGAATCTTGTTGGGGCATATTGTTTTTCAGCAAGGGCTGATGGTAGATTTAGCTAAGATTGCATTTATTCTCAACTTGGAAGTCCCTACCAACGAGAAATAGTTGATATATTCTAGGACACACTGGATATTATAGAAAATCCATTCAGGGCTATTCTCTGATCACTACACCCTTGGAGAAACTGCTGAAGAAATATGTGTCCTTTTTCTGGGAAGTGGAATTTCAAAAGAGATTTGAGCTGCTGAAGGAATAGATGGTTACAGCGCCTATTTTAATATTCCCTGACTAGTCCACAGTCTTTCATGTACATGTTGATTCATCTGGCATTGCACTTGGAGTTGTCTTAGCACAGCGAGGCAAAGGAGATATTGATCACCTCGTTGCCTTTGAAATTAGGATACTCTCCAATGCAAAGCGCAACTATTCAAACACGGAAAGGGAAGGATTGGCTATGCTCTATGCTCTATAGAAATATAGGCACTATCTGCTAAGAGGGCACTTCAAGATGTTCATTGACCACTCCACTTTGAAGTATTTGGTCAATAAGCCTGTGTTGGGGGGGGAATACTTGTAGGTGGTTGTTTCTATTTCAATAATATGATTTTGAAATCATTTTTAAGCCTAGAAGATTGAATTTTGGACCTGATCACTTATAACGCATTGAGAATGAAGAGGAACTAACCAGTTTGGAGGAGGGACTACCTAATGTGCAGCTCTTTGATATTAAAGTGGTTGATGAATGTAATATCCCAAATGGGATATTTTATGAATTTTTCCATAAATAAATTCAACCATAAAATCACCAGAAGATTTCCATGTAAAATAACTTCACAAATTTAAGCCATTAAAATTATAAGCAATTTGCATAACATCAACCACAATATTTACAGAAAAAACAGAAATATAATCTGCAACTGAATAATAGAAAATATAAGTATGTAGAAGATATCAGCCTTATTTTATTAATATAAAACTGCTGGTACAAAAACTGGAAATGGCCGAAATAATGGCCCAAATATATCTACAGCAATGCTGCAACTGGCCTCCAAAACAAACTGGAAATAAACTGCAACCTGTGAATCCTGAATACAACCACCGAGGGAAGAGATGGGTGCTCGCCCACTCTCACTGAATCACCCGAAGGTTTCTGTCCTGGGGCTACTCCTAAAGTAGAGAATCCAAGTTCTCAAATCTCTCTCGCAAACAATGATCCAATCCAAGATATCTCCAAATGACCTTCACTTCTCCTTTTATAGATCTGATGGATAGATTTCCAATCCTCTAGAAGCATCTTATTTTATTATTATTATGGAAGATCCACCATTGACTCTATCAAAGTGACTTTAATTTAATTATATTTCACTTAAGTCACTTTTGGCCCCTTTTCCTCTAAATATTATTTTTCCTTTAATTAAATGACTAATTAAAGTCATTTTTAATTAAGGAAAATAGTATATCACCCATGGTACTATCTCTCGTCACTATAAGTCACTTCTCATCATCCCATCCCGAATATCTCCTCACTCCAGCTCCAACGATCTATTACACTAAGGTGTTATATCATGTATTCCTCTTGGAATGCCACCTTGAGCGTAATTAATTGAGCTAAGCCCAAAATTAACTCAGTTTTCTGAAAGTTGTCGGAATGTGTCAGAATGAAAGGAAAATTGTGCAGATGATGGAATATATCAAGCGAATGACATCGGTCCTCATAGAAACTCCTCAAAGTTCCTCCAAAAAGCCCTTGGGCCTGCTGATGACACCAACCTATATCTGTGACATGTCTGATCCCAACTCTGGAAGTCCATCCTAACCCTGTCATAGGTGATACCAAAAAAATGAATATTACAGACCTTGCGCCCTAAGCTTTCTTGCCCTCAAGCAATACAAATATGTGGGCCACCATGTTGGCCCAATGCAACTGAGACTCAATGATTGGATCCCATACAAACCCCTGGGCACTGCTATGCAACTATTTCAAGCCACTTGGAATAGATCCCTCAATGTCAGGATCCCAAACTGATCTCTCATTTTACCTGTCATCAAAAAATCCTCCCGAATCCCAACGCCACCATGGCCAATCATTGCCCAAGTCCCATGGCTCGAACTGCGCACTACCTTTGGCTATAGTTGTTTTCCCATGAATCAAAGTCTTCTAGTGAGCATCAATGTTGCATGGCTCTTGTTGTGATGTACCTCTAACTGTATAAGCTACCCCACGAGCTGTGTACAAATTCATCACCTCTCTCCATTCCAACTCCCGATATAGGCCGAGGTCAATCCTGATTTGTGGATGTCGAGCTAGTTCTATTGAAATATTGATCGACTTTCAGTCCAGAAATCACGGCCCAATGGAACATGTAACATCTCTCACGTGCAAGTGCTCCTGCTGAAATGTACCTAGGACTAATAATGATACTTTATCAATATAATACCAACTCATGACCTCTCTCCAATCCAAATTTGAACTTGATCTGATGCTAACCCTGCTCTCCTGAATTCAGGATGGAATGCTGAAGAACTATCGGCATGTTCCCCACTACCAACGGGAATATGTAGCATCTGTCATGTCTAAGGGCCCCTGCTCCGCTATGCTCACTACAAAGAAGATTATATCATCAAGAATGTACCAACTCATGATCTCCTGCCAATCTAACCTAGAAGAAGAATCCAATGTAGTGACATTTACATACGGAACATGTTTGGAGTGTTGTCGCCAGCCTATAATCAACTCACATTGCTTTATCCCATCTGCCGATGAAATATACCTATAGAGGAAGGCCCCTCTCTCTATAAAAGTAAAAAGTGGGTGAGATATGCTGCAAGACCCATCGATGTAATCCTGGAGAGTGCTACTCCCTGAATGCTTTTCTGCTCTTCCAATAGCACGTGCATATATTTGTACCTCATCTATGTATCGACCTGACGATGGATGCTCCACCATATCCAATAGCTCATTCCTCTCCTAATCAGGAATTCCATGCTCCTGGTGTATATTATCCTCCTCCAGAACTATCCCATTAACCTCCAACATCTCATGAGGATAAGTATCTGCAACTACTACCTCCCTGCTAGATGTTCGTACATTCGTCTGCTCCTCACCCATGGCTAACCCTACAGGTAGCTATACATCTATCACAGACTCAATATGAGCCTCCATATGGATCCCCCCCAAAGTACTATAATGCATGATGTGCATATCCTCCTCCTCTGCCGACTCATGCTCCATCATATGTTGCTCCGGCTAAATTGTCACAAGTGACTCATCACCCAGAGTATCTCCTGTAGAGTCCCCTGACTGCTCACCCTGCACACTAGAATACAACTCCGGCCTAATTTCATCAACTTCGCATGACTGCACTCGCTCCCTAGAAGCATCCTCATATGATCTCATGGACTCATCTAAAAAAGAGTCCTCATCCTAGCATACAGAAGGAATTTCCTTCTATTCTGCCTCTGCCACATCATCTGCATCACTCAAGCATGAGTGATCAGGCCCCCAAGGTTCTTTGCAGATGAAGCAAAGTCCCTTCCTCCACAACTCATTTCTGCTTCTTGATCCACCAAACTAGAGCAGCTCCTCCCTGGTTAAATCTCCCCTGAATAACCCAATATTTTTCTCAACCAGCCCTTGGGCTAGCTCATAAGCAACAGGTGAGACCAACTGCTCTCTCCTCCAAATGCTCAAAACCCTAGTCTGCAACACTCAGAAAATGGCCTCACAGTCTCTCATACATGACGACAGGATGGACTGCATGTGTGTTATGACTATGTCAGCATGATGTCTCCTAATGCTGAATAAGCATTGGAACATCTGCAGAATCAAACCATCACATTCAAGATCAAACATGATGCGATATGTTCTGAATGTGTCCATACCTTCTAAAACCTCAAGCTTCTTCCCAAAATAGAGCCTACACTGTTAGCCAAATCCTGAAAGGTCCCTTCCATCAATCTGAAAAATATCCTCATAATGTCATCATTGTAAGGGGTTGTAGGGATGGTTAGTCTCATGATGTTATTGAGACAAGCTGCAACTGGAAGTGTGACCCCTCCACAAGTTTCCTCAAAGAACTTGGGTTGTATGAGAGAAAGCATACATGGTTTTAAGGCCCAAATTCATTTTCTCCCATCTAAATATTTTACTTTGGAAAGGAGTTCATCAAGTTCCTCAAGTTTTGAAATAATTCTCCATGTGATCTTCATGTGTTTCAAATGTCCCAAGCGCAAGGATTTTGTTCCATATTTCTGGTTCTTTTTGTAGGCCCCTGGATGCCCCTTTTGAAGAATGGCATAAACCCCCTTTGAGAAAGGTCTATTGTTCTACTTGGTTTCTTGGTCCATAGAAACATTGTGGTTCAAGGCTTCAACGGTTGTGCTGCCATGTGGGTTTAGGAGGTATTTTAAGAACTCCATGTTTATGGAAACAATACAAAGTTATGATAACAATGAAAGGTACCACAAAAACACCCCACATACATTAATACATTGTCCAGCCATCAATCGTAAATGAAACTAATGCCAATAACAATGATGCATTATTGACATGTTGTTACATTGCTCATTTCATTACCCTGCCCCAATAGATAAATATAGCTCCAACAAATAATTTATGCTATGGAAAATAAATTGCTCTTGTAAAATCATGTTTACTCTACAATATGAATTCATCCTAACAAAGCAAAATAAAAAAATGTTACCCCAAACATAAGAAAATGATCTATCCTCATATATGTGCTGACTCTGGAAGTTCTGCAACTGTTGGAAATGTTGTTGTTGGCTGACTTCAGACTGTCATTTGGGCTGCTTCTACTGCTTAGAAAATTCTAGGAATTTGGGAAGGTGATCCTTGCCGAAAACCCAAAAAAATCCAGAAATGGTTTCTTTGAATTTTAGCCTTCAAATCTGACCCTTTTTCTCCTAACTCCTATAGTTGTTGGCTGAGTAGGGATTGTGTAAATGTTAGATCCCTATACTACTAGTACAGTCCCTTATTGTTGTTAGTGTAACCCCCTTATTGTTATTATTGTACCCTTGTAACCCCCATATTGTTCTTATTATTCCCTTAAATTATTATTGTTATGTCGGCTAGGATTACATTGTGGCCCTATGGACTCCTATATATAGAAAGGAGGTTTTTTAGTCTGTATCATCCAAGAATTGTTCATTCATGTAATGTATTGGAGGTTTCCCCCTCGAAGTGTCTTATTTATAAGGCATTGATATCTCTTTTCTTCTATTTCTGGAGCTGGTTTCACAACATTTGGTATCAGAGCTTTGGATTCTAGGGTTTCGCTGCTCCAAATAGGCCATCATGGAATTTTCGCTATAACTTTTTTACTACGAAGTTTCAGAAGCTGAAATTTTTAGGGTGCAAAGCCAAAATCCTGAGGAACATCATCAAAAAATTTCAGGGCTTCATTCACAACATTTTCGAAGATATGATCTGTGGACAGTAGGGATTTTTGTAGGCTCCTAAATTTTACGTAAACAGGTCATCACAAAATTTTCCCTATAATTTTGTTTATACGAAGGTTCAGAATCTGAAATTTTTAGAGTGCGAAGCGGAAATCCTAAGGAACATCGTTGCAAAATTTCAGATCTTGGTTCACCATATTTTCGAAGATATGATCTGTGGAAGTTAGGTCTTTTTCAGGCTCCCGAATTTCATCTCAAAGAGGTTATCGTGGGAAAACCTTCATAACTCTCTTTCTCTGAGCATCAGATTGGAATGTTGTAAAAGGTGGCCACAATTAAATGGACTGTAGTTTTTGGTCTATCAATTTCATAGCCAAAGAAGGAAATAGTGACACGTGGCAAGTCATACAAGTGTGCTATACTAAACCAGTCCATAATTGGGTCATTGTGGGAGATTGGACATAAATTTTCCTTGAAGAATCCAAATCAAGTCAGACCTGTGGCATTTGAAAGAAGATTCGAAGGGTGAATTCAGGGCCAAGTTTCAGATTGAAGATCCAAAATCACAGAGATAATTCAGTTTCAATATTGAGTTCCTCAAAATCAAGAAAAAGGTGTGTATTTTTTTTCAAATTGCATAAGTCTTGTTTGAAAAATTAGTTCTAGTTGATTCCAAAGGCCTATTGAGAATATCTATCAGTATTGGGTTCTAAAATGCCTCCTAAAAAGAACTCAACACCCATTAAGCCTTCGTAAGGCTCTACTATGACTCATGAAGACGAAACTCTAAACTCTAATATTGGGGGGAAGAACCACCATATTCCAAAGATGGATATGAGGAAGTTTGATGGCAAGGATCCCGTAACATGGATACTAAATATGGAGCAATATTTTGATCTCAATAATGTGAAAAACACACAAAAGTTACGCATTGCAACTTTACATCTAGAACAAAATATATTTGTATGGTATCGATGGCTTTGCTCCCGTAAAAAAATTGTCACTTGGTCAATTTTTACGGAGGAAATGATAACACATTATGAGGATACAAAGAGCAACACCTTCTTTAGCCAATTGATAAATCTCAAACAAAAGGGTTTAGTGGGGGAGCACATTGAGGACTCCCAAAAATTGAATATAAGGGTAACTGATATTCCAGAGGAACACAGGATTGTTCTCTTCATAGGTACTTTAAAGGATAGCATCCAACATGAAGTTCGCATTTTGGAACCTGATTCATTAGAGAAGGCATTCAGGTTGGCAAGAAAAATTGAATGTAAAATTATGGCGACGAGGAATCTTACCTCTCACTTCTATAAAGAGGAAAGTGTTGCTACTCCTATATTTCAAAAACCTACAAGGTTGACACCACAACAATTGGAAGAAAAAAGAGCAAAAGGGATTTGCTACAGTTGTGATAGCAAATACACTAAAGGTCATAAGTGTGCTGAGAAGAAATTATTTTACATAGATTGTGAAGAGGAAGAAGAAAATGAACAAGAAGATGATATACACCAGGAACCAACCCTAGAAGAGGAAGAAATGAATCCGACCATATCGTGTAATGCACTGGCAGGAATTACCACTCCTCAAACTCTCAAGATACAAGGACAAATCAAGAAGAAAAGGTAATAGTGTTGATTGATTCAGGTAGCACCCATAATTTTATTCATTGTAAGGTAGCCAAGGAATTAAATTGTTTCCTATACCCAGCACCCGAATGTCAAGTGATGGTTGCAAATGGAGGAACAATAAATTGCTCTGGAAAATGCCATAATATCAAGCTAACCATGGGGGAATATGTATTGACTATTCCAATGCTTTCCATTCCTATGGGAGGTGCTGATGTTGTACTAGGAGTACAATGGTTACAATCTTTGGGGACGGTAGCTTTTAATTTTCAAGAACTTTTCTTGAAATTTTTCTCAGAAGGAAAGGAAGTCGAATTACGGGGTATTGAAGGGAAGCCGGGAAGGATAATAAGCTCTAATGTCATGACAAAGCTTCTAAAGAAAGAACAACGAGGCGTAATTGCACAATTATGCTCACTAGAAGTTCCGACATCAAAATCATCTATTTCTGCAGATCTCCAACAAGTCTTGGACAATCATTCCAATGTGTTTGAAACTCCCAAAGGACTCCCACCTATTCGTGATCATGATCATGCTATTCATTTGATTCCAGGAATTTTTACTCCAAACATCCGACCTTACAAATATCCTTATGTCCAAAAGAGTGAAATTGAACATATGATTGCAGAAATGTTAGAGGCTCGTAAAATTCAACCTAGTCAAATTTATTTCTCTACTCTTGTAGTATTGGTACACAAGAAGGATGGATCATGGTGCATGTGTCCTGATTATAGGGAGCTCAATAAGCTCACCATTAAAGATAAATTTCCCATTCTTGTGATTGATGAATTATCGATGAATTACATGGAGAATTTAATTTCACCAAGTTGGATCTTCGTTCATGATATCATCAAATTAGAATGAAGACGGAAGATATTCTGAAAACAACATTTCAAACTCATGGGGGTCATTATGAATTTTTGGTCATGCCTTTTGGCCTTACCAATGTGTTGGAAATGTTTTCATTGATGGCAAAGGAGTTGGCAAAGGAGGAGCATCTAAAATACTAACTAGGCAAAGAGAGAAGAAAAGTAGCATAGAACAGAGGCAACAGAGAGGAGGCAGAGGCAACATATAAGGAAAATTAGGCAGCAGGAGACAGATGAGGTGGTGCTGCAGAGTAGTGAGGACAGTAGAAGAGGGCCATTTAACAGCAGATCTGGAGAGATAGAATAATGAATATGCCTGAATTCAATAGATATATGGTAACCTATGAAATAGGCTCTGAGATGAAACCCTGCAATTGAAGGAAGAATAGATGTCAGTTAAGGTGGATTTTATGTTTCGAATTAGATGCAATTAAGGCTTGTATATGCTGTGGAGAAATTAATTGAGCTTAATTATACAGAGAATTTAGAGTCAATTTGATTTCTTGGTTGAGGCTGCTTGTGTCTTAATTTGATTTGAATTTTGGGGGAATCGATCACTGGAAGGATCGATTCCAATAAGGCGTTTAATTGATTGCCTCAGATTATATATATGATAATTTGATTGCATTCTGAAATGAACCCAGTTTGTGTGGAAGAGGGTTCGGATATGGTCCTGGTTGAATTGATGGCAATTAGAGTGTTAATCTCTGTGTGAAGAATAAATTTATTCCTTGGACTCTATTTGGCTTATGCAATTTCGAGCAAACCCTGTACGTAGAGGACTCTAATCCTTGGAATTCAATTGTTTCTAATATAATTTGTATCGAGTGGATTGAAGAGGAGCATCAATTATGATAATCGATATTGATCTTCAGATGAAAACCTATCAGAAATGTCGACCATGTGATTGGATTAAATGGTTGAAATCACCTTGGAATGGACTATATGCTGAGGGGGAGTTTTGACTCTCTTGAAGCTTGTTGGATTACATACACACTCCGAGTACTTTAGCATATAAGAAAAGGTAGAATCTTGTCTTAGAAGTTCCGTGATAATTCCATTAACCAAAATTGGATTTATTACCTATATGAAGAACGATATCAGTCAACCCCTGTTGCTAGATTGACATCAGTGGAGGTAGAATGCGTTGTTGCATTGATGCGAAGCTAACTCGAGAGCAAAGGTAGAATTCAAATAGACTAAAGACGTTGAAGAAGTGAAGTGGAACCGTGAGCTCGTAACGGAATTGTGAATTGAAAAGTGAAACCGGAGTTGGGAGACCAGCAGTATCGCGCGATTCATAAGCGGTAAAGAAATTTGGTGAAAAAAACGTGATCCCACAAACAAAGAGACACATGGAAAAAGGTGGGTTGTAAAAACCACCTTCATCGCGTGAAATTGGAGGAGAAAGTCACGTGCAATTTTGTTGCGCGATATTTGATTTCATCCGTTCGATTGCCCGGAGGAGTGTGACGTGTTGTGGAACCTTGGATTCGTTCGACGGTTAATGAAGAGGTAAGTTAACTGTGGGACCCAAGGACTTCACTCTAATACAAGTGTTTTGAGGTAGTTTGAATTTCTTATATAAGCTCGGACTTTATTGTAATATGGAGAATTGGCGGGGTTATTACATATGTTAATGTACCGTAATGTATGTTGATATATTGTAGCTTCTAATGAATTATGTGAGTATAAGAATTGAATGCGTAATGAAGTTGGTGGGGCCGAGCTATGCTTTATATGGGCGCTAGCATTTTAATGCTAGCATAATAGAATTTGTCATCGATATTTCATAGAGTATGATGTTTGATTAATATATAATGTGGGTAGTCGAAATTCCGAGTTGCGAGATCAATAACTAGAGGCATGCCCCAGTACTTGTGCGATCGGATGTTATTAATCATTGTTTATGTGGCCCGAGAATATTAAGGTCGAAGATGAACTTATGACCCAGAAGTAATATGGTTGATGCAACGTAATCTTTGAAAGAGTGATTTCAATATATGCAATGGATTTTTATTATGAGTTCAAATATTGGGGTGAACTCTTGTGAGTTATGGGCGAAACTTATGAATAGTTTAGTTGTGATATCCAAATATTGCTGATGGGTTTTAAATGTAAAGTGATTTCATTTACGAAGTATTATAAGGTGGGACCCTCACGAATCGCATCAGAGGAAAAAAGAACATCGGAGCATTCTATTGAAAGTTGCGATTGTGATTAATCGCATCGGGTCTTTCGCAAAGGCATTAATCACATTGGAACATTTGAAAATGCATCAAACGCATCGAAGTAACGGCATCGCATCAAAACATTTTCAAATGCATCAATCGCATCGCAGTAAGGGAATCGCATCGGAACATTTTCAAATGCATCAATTGCATCGGAGTAAGGGCAGAACATCAGAACATTTGCAAATGCATCAATTGCAATCGGAAGTATTCATAAGCGATCCATCGCATCGGGGATTAAGAAAAGTCTGGATATGTGGGTCCGAGCACATGTTGCATAAATAGTTAAGGGCTAACGTAAAATGAGATCGGATTATAGTTGTGGGCATTTGGAGTTTTTACCAAGGTGGAACTTTGATGTGGAATGAAATGTTATGAAGATTGAAAGGAGTTTTACATATAAGTTTATGAAGCTGGGAACATATATTTATTAATATGCCGAAGACCATTGTGTAATGGAGAATTCCAATGGCTTTATAACCATGGTTTAACTCTCGCGCAGACATATACAAAGAGCTCAAAATCGTGGGTCCTGACATATATGATTTCATAATCAAAATATAAAAGGTAGAGAACGTTGGAGGCACGTTATGGATTTTATAATAAGGTTTAATCCCATTGAGGCAAAGAACAAATTTCTTGCATATACAGTTTGTTAGACATGGTTCACAACCATAAGATAACCTTGGAAGAAAAAGCCTCCAGATATCTTTATCGAAATTTCCAGATCAACAGTTATATATATTGTAACGCAGTTATATATATACAACAGACTCACAATCACAGTGAACAGGAATATGCACAAGAATGAATTTGACAGGTGTACAAGCACAGAAAATTGGAGGATATGCAAAAGACAGTGAGCAGAGTATGCAGAACAGTTATATGACAGCTACAGATACACAATTGTAGTGAATAGCAGAAGAAGGCAGAACAGTTACCTGAAGGCAGCACAAAAGACAAAACCAGCAAGTCAAGTGCTGGAAAGAGGACTGAGTGAAATTTATATACGTAACTAAAAATGGGAATGTAAATGTTGTAATTTATTTTATATTGTTTGTGATGCATTGGCAAGTCTCCAGAGGAAAACAAAACTCCCAGTGTAATATTGAAATTAATGCATATTGTTATATTTTTCTGAATGAGCGGGTAAAAGAAATGAGAAGGCAGAAGGCAAAGAGGCATGGCTGTCCATTTCAAATTCCCTGAGGAATGCTAACAGTCATAAGGCAATTTCTATAAATAATATCACATTGATATGCAGTGATGCAGAGAAGAATGAGGAGCTAATAGAAAAGCAGAGACTACAAAAATGAAGTAGTGAGGCAAAGAAGAAGGAGGAGCTGATAGAAAATCAGAGAATGCATAAATGAAGAAGTGAGGCAGAGAAGAAGGAGGATTTTATAGATAATCTGAGAGGACGCAGAGATGATAAAGGGTAGATATGAGAACTGATGGAAAGCAAAGAAGATGGTATAGAACAGTGCTGATATCCAAGGTAAATCAGCAAATGTTTTCTTTTGATAGAATGAGGAAGTTGGAGCTTCCCTATCAAGTTGTAGCTTGATAGATGTCATTTGTAGCTGACTGAGGTTGGAGCCTCTTGTAGGTTGGTGCCTGCAGAAAATTGATGGGAGTTGGAGCTTCCTTGTAAGTTGTAGCTTGCAGAATTGAGGTAGGAGCCTCCTGTGGGTTGGAACCTACAGAAAATCAATGGTGAGAGGGAGTTGGAGCTTGCCTTTGCATCACAAAAATAATAAGATGTGTTTTTCTCCCTTTATGGGTTTCCACTTATATCTGGTGTCTATGTGCATGATGTCTATGTGTTGATATGGTATATCTATTCTACTAATACCTGCTGCTCACATATTAAGACTACTGGTACATTATCTAATATGCTTATTAATTGTTGCTCACAAATAAATATTGCTCACTCATTATGTTGATCATGAAACGAAGGTGTTAATAAAGTTTAATGAAAAGTTTTAAAAGTCCATGAATGTGTTAAATTGATTCACCCCCCCCCCTCTCAGTTTAACTAAGGGTTCAACAATTGGTATCAGAGCCGGTTCCTTTGGTGTAAGCCTAATAGCTTGAAGGATATCTGGTTGAGTCATGGACTATCAAAATTTACATGTGTTAAATACAACAAACTTTCCTGAATGGAGAGATAAGGTCAAAACGGGATTATTGGCTTATGAACCTGAGGTATGGAAGCTTGTTTGTGATGGTTACTGCACAGACTCTCCCACGGTGCAAGAACAACATAGGAATGTCAAGGAAAAATGTGTGATATTCAATAGTCTTCATAACAAGGATCTTGAGTTAATAATGGATTTAACCTCTACAAAAGAAATATAGGATAGATTGCATTTCATGCATGGAGTAGACACTGAGGACAGCAGTGTCAAGAAGAGGAAGAGAATTAAGAAGAAGAAAAATTCATGCTAGCAGGAAAATGTTCAATCAAATGAGGTACCTGCTAGTGTGAATGGAGATAAGAACCATGAAGAAATTGTAGCTGAGTAAAAAGCCAAACTTGACACAACCTTGACTGAAATAGAAATATTGAAGAATGAAAACAAAGACCTAAAGACATTGGTGCAAATATGTGATGAGAAAGAATATGAAGATAAGAAAGAAATTATTGACCTAAAGACACAGCTTGAAGAAGCAAAGAAAGTATAAGACACTCTGTTGCAACAAACGAGAGAGAAAAGTCTGGAATGTGAAAAATTGGAAGAAGAAGTAGTGAGCCTAAGAAAGAAATTAGAAAATGCCCAAATAGATTTATTAATGAATACTCCTCAAATGAAAAGCTATGGACAGTTGGACTAGATTATAAAGGCTCAAAGGTCACCTCTCATAAAGGCCAGGATAGGATATGAAGGAGAAACTAGCAAGTCCAAGGTTGAAGATAATAGGAATGTCATTTTCGTAAAATCTTTAAAGGACAGTGAAGCAGCTCAGCAGATTCCTACAAAAATGGAAGCCAGCAAGAATAGGATTTGTGAAGAAACAAATAGAATCAAGCAATAATATGGTAGGACAGAGAATGAAAGGATGAAAAAGTCAGCTGGAAAAGGCCCTCACACTCCTGAATATGAATTGAATAAATTTTGAAGATGTCAAAGGAGGTTCTTTCCTCCTATGAAAAATATCACATGTTTTTCTTGTCACAAGCTTGGACATAGTGCAGCATATTATAAGACAAAGCAAATCCAGTCCAACCAGAAAAGGATGTAGAGAATGAGAAGAACCCCTCAAGCAAGCAAATGGAAAGAACAATCTTTCACCAGGTACACAAATCATTTCCATGGCTACTGTTATGCATGCAATAATTTTGGACATAAATTTGTTGAATTTAAAATGTATTCAAGAAGGGGAACAAATTATTATACATCAGCTCAAATGTAATTTGACAAAATAAGATGTTATGTATGCCTCAAGCTTGGCCACAAAGCAAAGGATTTTAAACTGCCATATATTAAAGAACTCTAGATAGATGATGGAAACAAAGCAATTCAAACAAAACTATGAATCTAAAAGAAGTGCAGACATTATGATGAAATCCAATAAATTATGGAAGGAAAAGAGAAAGGGGAGCCTATTATCTCAATAAAATAATGAAAACTTCATATTCTCAGGGGGAGCTGCTCTAGGAAACAAAGCTAATATCCAACCAGTGATAAATATGAAGCAACATCTCAGGGGGAGAACAGTTCATAACTAGTCCCCACAAAAACAGTCTAAGAAGAGCTCCATGAAATGAGAACAGCTATGAGAACATGAAGGGAAATAAAAATCCCTCTAAAAAAAAACTATTGAGGAAGAAGATGATCTAAAGTATTAAATAGCTGACAGATTGATGGAAGAAGAGAAGACAACAAGCAGCCATGATCATAGAGAGAACATCAGCCATGAACATGTAAGCCAAGAAGACACCAGCACATAAGTGATGATCACAGTGTGCATCATACAGCCAGAATGAACAAGTGAACCACATTAAGAAGGAGGAATAAGAGAAGAGCCTATCATCATTATATCATTACATTGTTCATCTATGAAAATTATCCTTGGAGGAATGTAGTAAAATGAGTAATAAATCCTTGAGAAATCAGCCCATGAAGATTCATAGAAAATAAATTGAAGATGCCTTCCCAAATATATTTATATTAGAATTGTTGAAATGATTTTTAAAGCAACAATGATTCTGGAGCAGTCCAAGAAAAGAAAATGCAAGGAAAATCCTTTAAATCAGAATGACAGTCTAAGAAAAATATCAATGATGCCAAGATCAGATTCAGTACATTGATGGTTGTTGTTGAGAACAGTGGAGAGCTAAAAAAAAAAATAGAAACTATGAAATTTTTCTTAACATTGGGTTCATGAGCAAGCTGAAGTGAAAGTAGTATTAATTGGTACATGGTACAAACAGCATGCCTATCAACAGAATATCAAGTGTTATCATGGAGCAGTAGTAAGGTACAGGTCCTAAGGATCAAAGGATTATGGCAAGAGTACATCCAGCATAAAAGGGTCATTGAAAAGGAAAAAGGATCAGTATCTTGTTTATACTTGAAGTAGTATGTTGAGGATAGAAGCAGTATCATTTTCTATATATAATTGCATGCCTTCCTGAAGACAATACATATATATATATCAGGCCTCTCTCTTGAATTCATTCATAACACCGTGTGAAGTCTGTTTGCTGAAATTTCAACTAAACATATTGAATATGTTTTGCTGAAGATCATCATAATAGAACAGTTAAAGTATTGAAAGCATGAAGGATTAGTTATGTCATAAAGGAAATTGTATAATTGATAAGTGAGACTGACTAATACACTGAAGGTATCTAGCCTCAAGGGTTGTTTTGAAAATACATTATACAAGCAGGAAAGTTATCTGGCCCCTAATACTGAAAGATATTTCCTATTCTCACAATAAACCATAAGCTCTGGTTTGATTCAGTGTTCACTTCAATCTTTAAGTGTAATATCCCTGTCAGCAGTCTAGCACAGATCACCAACAACAGGCAATACAGGTGAACCATAGCAATAAAATATATATTGGGATCATCACAATTGAACATATGAGTACTGTAGATGTGCATGCGAAAAAAGAAAAAAAAAACTTACTCCATATACAACCCTCCTCAATCGATATGCATCGTAGATAAAGATTATAATATAGACTGAATTATAGCTTAAGCAAGCTTGATATGTCACATGGAGCATTCACAATATCCAAATATTGATCCAATGATGCATCTCTAATTATACAAGTCTAATTATATATGGCTATCATCACCTACACTCTATACAAGTTCAATAAGTCTCAAAAGTGTTCTCTCAACACTAGTTTGGAGTAGCAGGGTACAAATTCAGAAAAATATAGAATCCAACCCTTTGCCATTGATGTCAAAGGGGGAGGAAAAGCAAGCAAAATAAGGAGCAGAGGATATGTTGCCATCAATTCCAAAGGGGGAGACTATTGGAAATGTTGTCATTGATGGAAAAGGAGTTGGCAAAGGAGGAGCATCTGAAACGGTAACTAGGAAAAGAGAGAAGAAAAGTAGCAGAGAACAGAGGCAGCATAGAAGGAAAATTAGGCAGCAGGAGACAGATGAGGTGGTGCTATAGAGTAGTGAGGACAGTAGAAGAGGGCCATTTAATAGAAGATGTGGAGAGACATAGTAATGAATATGCCTAAATTCAATAGATATATGGTAACCTCCGAAATAGGCTCTAAGATGAAACCCTGCAATTGAAGGAAGAATAGATGTCAATTAAGGTGGATTTTATGTTTCGAATTAGATGCGATTAAGGCTTGTATATGCTGTCGAGAAATTAATTGAGTTTAATTATACAGAGAATTCAGAGTCAATTTGATTTCTTGGTTGAGGCTGCTTGTGTCTTAATTTGATTTGAATTTTGGGGGAATCTATCACTGGAAGGATCGATTCCAATAAGGCATTTAATTGATTGCCTCGGATTATATATATGATAATTTGATTGCATTCTAAAATGAACCCATTTTTTGTGGAAGAGGGTTCGGATATGGTCCTGGTTGAATTGATGGCAATTAGAGTGTTAATATCTGTGTGAAGAATAAATTTATTCCTTGGACTCTATTTGGCTTATGCAATTTCGAGCAAACCCTATATGTAGAGGACTCTAATCCTTGGAATTAAATTGTCTCTAATATAATTTTTATCGAGTGGATTGAAGAGGAACATCGATTATGATAATCGATATTGATTTTCAGATGAAAGCCTATCAGAAATGTCGACCATATGATTGGAGTAAATGGTTGAAATCATCTTGGAATCGACTGTATGCTAAGGGGGAGTTTTGAATATCTTGAAGCTTTTTGGATTACATGCACACTCCATGTACATCAACATATAAGAAAAGGAAGAATCTTGTCTTAGAATTTCTATGATAATTCCATTAACCAAACTTGGATTTATTACCTGTATGAAGAATGATATTAGTCGACCCGGTTGTTGGATTGACATCAGTGGAGGTAGAATGTGTTGTTGCATTGATGTGGAGTTAACTCGAGAGCGAAGGCAGAATTCAAATAGACTAAGGACACTGAAGAAGTGAAGTGGAACCGTGATCTCATAACGGAAGTGAAACCGCAGTTGGGAGACCAACAGTATCGCGTGATTCATAAGCGGTAAGGAAATTTGGTGAAAAAAACGTGATCCCACAAACAAAGCGACGTGTGGCAAAAGGTGGGTTGTAAAAACCACCTTCATCGCGTGAAATTGGAGGAGCAATTCACGTGCAATTTTGTTGCGTGATATCTGATTTCATCCGTTCGATTGCCCGAAGGAGTGCGATGTGTTGTGGAACCTTGGATTCGTTCGACGGTTAATGAAGAGGTAAGTTAACTGTGGGACCCAAGGACTTCACTCAAATACAAGCGTGTTGAGGTATTGTGAATGTATTATATAAGCTTAGACTTTATTGTAATATGGAGAATTGGCAGGGTTATTACATATGTTAATGTACCGTAATGTATGTTGATATATTGTAGCTTCTAATGAATGATGTGAGTATAAGAATTGAACCGGGAATGAAGTTGGTGGGGCCAAGCGATGCTTTAGATGGGAGCTGGCATTTTAATGCTAGCATAATCGAATTGTCATCAATATTTCATAGAGTATGATGTTTGATTAATATATACTGTGGGTGGTCGAAATTCCGAGTTGCGGGATCAATAACTAGAGGCATGACCCAGTACTTGTGCGATCGGATGTTATTAATCATTGTTTATGTGGCTCGAGAACATTAAGGTCGAAGATGAAGTTATGACCCGTAAGTAATATGGTTGATGTGGCGTAATCTTTGAAAGAGTGATTTCAATATATGCAATGGATTTTTATTATGATTTCAATTATTGGGGTGAACTCCCGTGAGTTATGGGTGAAAATTATGAATGGTTTAGTTGTGATATCCAAATATTGATGATGGGTTTTAAATGTAAAGTGATTTCATTTACGAAGTATTATAAGGTGGGACCCTCACGAATCGCATCAAAGGAAAACAGAACATCGAAGCATTCTATTGAAAGCTCTGATTACGATTAATCGCATCGGGTCTTTCGCAAAGGCATTAATCGCATTGGAACATTTTCAAATGCATCAAACGCCTCAGAGTAAAGGCATCGCATCAGAACATTTGCAAATGCATCAATCGCATCGAATTAAGGGCATCGCATCGAAACATTTGCAAATGCATCAATCACATCGGAGTAAGGGCAGAACATTGGAACATTTGCAAATGCATCAATCGTAATTGGAAGTATTCAGAAGCGATCCATCGCATCAGGGATTAAGAAAATTATGGATATGTGGGCCCGAGCGCATGTTGCGTAAATAGTTAAGGGCTAATGTTAAATGAGATCGGATTATAGTTGTAGGCATTTGGATTTTTTACCAAGGTGGAACTTTGACGTGGAATGAAATGTTATGAATATTGAAAGGAGTTTTACATATAAGTTTATGAAGTTGGGAACATATATTTATTAATATGCCGAAGAACATTTTGTAATGGATAATTCCAATGGCTTTATAACCATGGTTTAATTCATCGCACAGACAGATACAAAGAGCTCAAAATTGTGGGTCCTGACATATATGATTTCATAATCAAAATATAAAAGGTAGAGAACATTGGAGGCACGTTATGGATTTTATAATAAGGTTTAATCCCATTGAGGAAAAGAGCAAAGTTCCCGCATATACAGTCTGTTAGACATGGTTCACAGCCATAAGATAAAATTGGAAGAAAAGGCCTCTAGATATGTTTATCGAAATTTCCAGATCAGCAGTTATATATATTGTAACGCAGTTATATATATACAGCAGACTCACAATCACAGTGAACAGGAATATGCACAGGAATGAATTTGACAGGTGTACAAGCACAAAAAACTAGAGAATATGCAGAAGACAGTGAACAGAGTATGCAGAACTTTTATATGACAGCTGCAGATACACAATTGCAGTGAATAGAAGAAGAAGGTAGAACAGTTACCTAACAGCAGTAGAAAAGATGAAACCAACAAGTCAAGTGCTGGAAAGAGGTCTGAGTGAAATTTATATACATAAATGAAAATGGGAATGTAAATGTTGTAATTGATTTTATATTTCTTGTGATGCATTGGAAAGTCTCCGGAGGAAAACAAAACTCCCACTATAATATTGAAATTAATGCATATTGTTATATTTTTTTGAATGAGTGGGTAAAAGAAATGAGAAGGAAGAAGGCAAAGAGGCATAGCTATCCATTTCAAATTCCCTGAGGAAAGCTAACAGTCATAAGGAAATTTCTATAAATAATATCACATTGATATGCATAAGGAGGTTAGAGAGGTTAGAGAATGCAGAAATGATGCAGTGAGGCAGAGAAGAAGGAGGAGCTGATAGAAAAGCAGAGAATGCAGAAATGAAACAATGAGGGAGAGAAGAAGGAGGAGCTGATAGAAAAGTAGAGAATGTAGAAATGAAGTAGTGATGCAGAGAAGAAGGAGGAGCTTAGCAGAGAAGAAAGAGGAGCTGATAGAGAATATGAGAGGATGCAGAGATGATAAAGGGTAGATATGAGAACTGATGGAAAGCAGAGAAGATGGTACAAAACAATGCTGATATCCAAGGTAAATCAGCAAATGTTTTCTTTTGATAGAATGAGGAAGTTGGAGCTTCCCTATCAAGTTGTAGCTTGATAGATGTCAATTGTAGCTAACTGAGGTTGGAGCCTCTTGTAGGTTGGTGTCTGCAGAAAATTGATGGGAGTTGGAGCTTCCTTGCAAGTTGTAGCTTGCAGAATTAAGGTACGAGCCTCCTGTGGGTTGGAGCCTATATAAAATCAGTGGTGATAGGGAGTTGGAGCTTGCCTTTGCATCACAACAATAATAAGATGTGGTTTTCTCCCTTTATGGCTTTCCACTTATATCTGGTGTCTATGTGCATGATGTCTATGTGTTGATATGGTATATCCATTCTGCTAATACTTGTTGCTCACATATTAATACTATTGGTACATTATCTAATATGCTTATTAATTGTTGCTCACAAATAAAGATTTCTCACTCATTATGTTGATCATGAAATGAAGGTGTTAATAAAGTTTAATGAAAAGTTTTAAAAGTCCATGAATATGTTAAACTGATTCACCCCACCCCCCCCCCCCCTCTCAGTTTAACTAAGGGTTCAACACAATGCACCTTCTACATTTGAAGGCTTGATGAATTCCATTTTCAAACACTTCCTTAGAAAATTTGTGCTAGTATTTTTTGATGATATACTAATCTACATTAGGTCTTGGAAGGATCATGTTCAACATGTTGACAAGGTGCTCAAACTATTACAGGAGAAACAATTATATGCAAAAGCATCCAAATGTTTCTTTGGAATACAAGAGGTGGAATACCTGGGTCATATTGTATCTCACGAGGGTGTTAAGGTAAACCCTAACAAAATTAAAGCCATTAAGGAATGGAAATTCCCCACAACCATAAAGTAGTTGCGAGGATTTCTCAGGTTAACAGGGTATTATTGCAAGTTTTTTAAGAATTATGGGAGAATAGCAGCACCTCTAACAACATTATTGAAGAAAGATGCATTTTCATGGACTCCCGAAGAAACTAAGGCCTTTGAACATCCTAAAGAGGCAATGTGCCTATCACTGGTCTTAGCTAAACCAGACTTCACAAAAACCTTTATTGTGGAATGTGATGCCTCAGGAAATGGAATTGGTGTTGTTTTAATGCAAGAAGGAAGACCCATTTCTTTTGAAAGTCGTCCAATTAAAGGAAAGTATTTACAGAAACCTATTTATGAGAAGGAAATGTTAGCAATACTTCATGCACTAAAGAAATGGAGAACTTACCTAATGGGAAGACACTTCAAGGTAAAAATGGATCATGATAGTCTTAAACACTTTTTGGAACAAAGACTATCTTCAGAAGAGCAGCAAAAATGGGTCACAAAGATGTTGGGTTATGACTTAGAAATAATCTACAAAAAAGGGAAGCTAAATTTTGTTGCATATGCACTCTCAAGAAAGAATGAAGAGGTGGAAGCATTACATTGTGCCATTTCTATTATCCAACTAGATTGGATAACCGAAGCAAGATATGAATGGAAGAAGGATGAATAATTGTGGACACTCATTCAAAAGTTGCAGCAAGATCCTAGTACATTTGATACATTTAGTTGGAAAAATGATTCCTTATAGTACAAAGATCACTTATATATTTGTAAGAATTCCCAAGTAAAACAAAATATTCTTTTGGAATTGCACACTTCTCCTTTAGGAGGACACTCAAGATTTTTAAAAACTTACCACAGGGTGAAGAAAGAATTTTTTTTGGATGGCCCTAAATCTGATATTCAAAAGTTTTTGGCGGAATGTCTGGTTTGCCAGCAGAATAAAGTTGAGAGAATTAAAACCCCAGGTCTTTTACAACCTTTATCCATTCCAAGTCAATGTTGGGAGGATATTTCAATTGATTTTATCATAGGTTTACCTAAGTCCGAAGGAAAGAGTGTCATCATGGTGGTAGTTGATAGACTTACCAAGTATGCACACTTTTGGGCATTATCTCATCCATTTAAAGCAAGTATAGTTGCTACTACATTTATGGACACAATTCAAAAGCTACATGGAAACCCAAGGGCTATTGTGAGCGACAGAGATCCCATTTTTACTGGAAATTTTTGGACGGAGTTATTTTCTTGTTTGGGTACTCAATTAGCTCATAGCTCATCTTATCATCCTTAATCCGATGGTCAAACTGAGATAGTAAATAAATGTTTGGAAGGATATCTTTGTTGTTTTGTATCTGATAAACAAACACAATGGGTCAAGTGGTTACCTCTCGTTGAATGGTGGTATAACGCTTCCTTCCATACTGCAGCAAAAATGACCCCATTTATGGCACTTTATGGATATCATCCACCATCCATCACATCATCTTTAAGAGAAAATTCGAAGGTTCAAGCAGTGGAAGATCACATCGAGCATCAACAAGAAGTTCTCCAACTCTTAAAGGACAACCTAAATTTGGCACAAAATCGAATGAAACAACAGGCATATCAACATCGCAGCGAGAGAAGTTTTGATGTAGGAGACTGGGTATTTTTACGGCTACAACCATACAAACAAATGTCCCTCAAGCAAGCTACGAAGGATAATAAATTATCGCCAAAGTACTATGGTCCTTACAAGGTGTTGCAAAAGATTGGTACTATGGCATACAAATTGGAGCTTCCTGCTTCTTTACAAGTGCATCCAGTTTTCCATGTTTCATGCTTAAAGAAGGTTATAGGTGAAAATCTTCCAGTTCAAACAATATTGCGAGAACTTGATGAGGAAGGAAAAATCATATTGGAACCTGAAGCGGTCATGGAAACAAGAACTCGACAGCTACGGAATCGATCAATTTCAGAGTATCTCATCGAGTGGAAGAACTTACCCACTGAAGATTCTACATGGGAGGATGAGAATTTTATACAGAAGCACCCGGAGCTACTCAAGCGTTGAGGACAACACTTTTTTGAAGGAGAGGGGCATGTTAGGTCCCTATATCACTAGTATAGTCCCTTATTGTTGTTAGTGTAACCCCCTTATTGTTATTATTGTACCCTTGTAACCCCCATATTTTTATTATTGTGCCCTTAAATTATTATTGTTAGGTCGGCTAGGATTACATTGTGGCCCCATTAGGATTCCATTGTGGCCCTATGGACTCCTATATATAGAAAGGAGGTTTTGTAATTTGTATCATCCAAGAATTGTTCATTCATGTAATGTATTAGAGGTTGCCCCCTTGAAGTGGCTTATTTCTAAGGCGTTGATATCTCTTTTCGTCTATTTCTAGAGCTGGTTTCACAACAGTAAATGAGTTGATATACTACTTAGAAAATTCTGATATTTTAACGATGGACTCTACTCACAAAACCCAAAAAAACCCAAAAATGGTTTTCTCTAATTTTAACTTTTAAAATTTGCCCTTTTTTCCTAGCTCCTATAACTGTTAGCTAAGTAGGGACTGCTTAAATGGGTTGAATTGCAGCTCAAAAAATGTCAGGATTCTAACCAAAAAAAATACTCAAAAAACCCATAAAAACCCAAAAACATATTAGGCAAATTCTAGTTTAATAATTTTGGCCATCCAATATAAATTTGGCCTAGCAAAATGCTCTCCGACATCAATTCTGCACTAACTACTGCAATGGATTGGCCAAAACACCTACATCTAGTTCTCAGAAAATTCTCAAAAATTAATCTCAAACTCCTCAATCCAATCCGACCAAAACCAGAAATGGTTTGGCCAAATCACGATCCTCCAAAATTGACCCCAAAAAGCCCTAAGCTCTCCTAGTAGTTGTTGAATACGTTGTCTCTCCTAGTAGTTTTTGAATACATTACCTACAAAATGATTATCAAAATACTCAAAAACACTCCAAATGTGCAACAAATAATCCCTCTTTCACTTCCTCTATCTCCCATATCAAATGGTTGAGACCTTCCTCCGCAACTAGACTCAGCTTCCCCCCTCTGCGCTGGCCTAGAGACTACCACGCTGCTCGAGAAATAAAATGTCAATCTCAACTATGGAGGTTCACCTATAGATGAAAATATAATGAACCTAGGTTCACCTATAGCTATCGTAAGCTAGTGAAACTTGCAACCAACAACAAACACAAGAACCCAATTGTGTCCTCCAATAATGCCTCAAAATAATAAACCATCTATCTTCCTCTGAAACTAAGCTGCAGCAATACCCTTGAATTTGGCTTTTTCAGTAATTTTAAGAGTAAACCCTCAAGCTAGCAAGATCACCAGCTATGATACCACTATAATATCCCAAATGGGATATTTTATGAATTTTTCCTGAAATTAGTTCAACCATAAAATCACCAGAAGATTTCCATGTAAAATAACTTCAGAAATTTAAGTCGTTAACTTTATAAGCAATTTTCATAACATCAACCACAATATTTACGACAAAAACAAAAATATAATCTGCAACTGAATAATAGACAATATAAGTATGCAAAATATCTCAACCTTATTTTATTAATATAAAACTGCAGGTACAAAAACTAGAAATGGCTGAAATAATGGCCCAAATAGATCTACAACAATGTTGCAACTGGCCTCCAAAACAAACTAGAAATAAACTGCAACCTGTGAATCCTAAATGGATCCACCAAGGGAAGAGATGGGTGCTCGCCCACTCTCACTAAATCACCTGAGGGTTTCTATCATGGGGCTACTACTGAAGTAGAGAATCCAAGTTCTCAAACCTCTCTCACAAACAATGATCCAATCCAAGACATCTCCAAATGACCTTCGCTTCTCCTTTTAAATATCTAATGGATAGATCTCCAATCCTCTAGAAGCATCTTATTTTATTATTATTCTAGAATATTGTAATTTTCCCAATTTTTAGCCTCAAGCTAAAAGGAACATTATAGTTAGCAGTAGATGAATAAAATGGGTAGGGAGGCCTACTAACCTCTTTAGAAGAGAAAATAACATTCCTCATGTGAAAAGGGGAAGAATAAAGCAGCTGGATTGAGCAACTACAGGTGTGAATAGGATTGGATCATGTTGATTCAGTCATATTTGACTAAGTCCACATGCATTGTCTAGATACGTTGTACCTCCATGATGGACTGCACAGTTTGAATGGAGGACAACTTGCATGGGCTAGGTGGCACATATGGATGGGACCCATTGTGGAGAGGAACACTTGCTATAGATGGAGAGGAGGATAGCCATTGTATTCACGCTTGGATTTTTATTTGCTTTGGTCTGTTGAGACTTTGCTTCCTCTTGTTGTTTAGCAGGGTTGTAGTGCTGTTTAGCACAAGGGTGTTCCCAATCAGGAATCCCTACCTTATCCTCAGGGAAGGAGAGGTTCTTGAGCTTCGTTTCCTCATTCTGTCATTTTGGCCAATCTACCTCCTTCAGCTATAGCACAGTTTTTGTTTAGAACTGGGTTGTGTTGCAGGGTGCAGCAAAGGAGGATCTCTTTGAGCCATTTCTGGGCTTGTCTTTCAATGGAGAGTTTGTCTATCCATTGGAGGATCAGCAAGGGAGGCTCCTGGGCATATTTTCATATCTTTGGCATCAGGCCAACCATCTACCATCCCTAACTGCACAGTGTCATTCCAGATTTGCATTATTTTCATAGGCAGTTGCTGGGAGGGTTCATTGAGCTCATCGGGAGGGTCTATTTCTGAGTAGAGGGATAAACCTTCTAATTAGAAATACCATTGGAGGAGGACATCAGTATTTCAGATCTGTCATAGCCTCATTTTATATCAGATCTAGTTTGCAGTGGCACATTAACCCCAGGGTTATTTGTCACATTGTATGTTTTCCGACATTTCTAGCAATCCTTTCTGGGTTGCTAGAATTCTTGTATTGGAGCCCATATCTTTATTATTGGGAATTTCTTTTGTTTCCTTCAGCCCTATTTCATGTATGTACATTTGCAGCAGCAACAACACTAATATAGACTACGCAGTCACTGCTCTCTGGCATTCTATATAGTTGCAGCTTCTCATGTATCTATTTCTTTGATCATTGGAGACTTGTTCTTATGGCTTTAGTGGCATGTCCCTCATGATATTTTGTACATTGTTGTTGATCCATTAATAGAATGATGGCTAAATATTGTTCTCTCTCATGACATGATCATATTTGATGTGTTTACAATATTGTTTTCATGTATTGTTGTAGCTCCACTTTTGGAATATCTTAAGATATTCCCAATAGTGTAGATTTTTCCTATTTTTGAATATTACAGTGGTATCAAAGCATAACCTTGGCTCATCCTCTGGATCTTAGCCATGATGCTATCAAGAAAAGAGAATATGAAGACTCCATTATGTGGAGGAAGAAAGGAATATAGGCTTACAAAGCTTCTTCCAAGATCTGTACAGAGAATTCATGAATATTTCAAGAAGGTAAGAAGGGAGATGTGTACAGAATCTCCAAGAGGGTTTGAAACTAAGTCAAACTCTAAATTTTCTTATATGGAGTGTGAGCATGCAGCCACACCCTATGATGCACAGCTCATTCACATGCCTAGTTTTTCCATGAGAGGGAAGGAGGAAGAAGGAATGCCTAAGAGGGGATCTCTTAGTGGTTTCTTGCATGAATATGAATCTCAAACTCAGAAGTTTAGAGATCATATCACTTTCCCAGAGTTTTTCAAGATCAAGGTGAGAAGGAGAAAGCTGCATGACATGGATAGATTTTCTCTATCTACCTTTGATGGATCCCCAAATTTTTCATCCAAAGCTTGGGTGGAGGAGTTGTATACTTATTTGCAGCAGCACCAAGTTTTTAAAGATGAAGTCATCAGAGTTGCAGTGTTGCACTTTGAAGGTAAGGCCTATGCTTGGTGGATGTTTGAGTCATTTTCATTAAGAAATTTTAATACTTCTTCTTTTGCAAAGTTTACTAAGAGATTGGTATAAAGGTTTGATAAAAAACATGAGACAATCAAACTAATGAAACTTTTGCATAAGTTGGGAGGACCTACAAACTCAAAACCACTTCAGGAACCTATTGGAGGAGATCACATCTTGCATGATACCTTGCTAGAGGTAAGATCTTGTTTCATAACATTGGACAAGAGGGCATGAAGGTTCCTTGCAAAGAAGGATCCTCTTATTGAACAGTTACCTCCTATTCATATTGAAGATGAAGAGAAGGATGGGGGTTACAGCGCTGTCACATCTAGAGCATATCTAGTGCCTCATGCAAAGGAAGGAGGAGCACATGCTCCAACCAGAGTATTTCTTGTATCACTGGAAGGAGTTCCCCAGGATCTCACATATGGAAGGCAAGGTAGAATCAATGCAGCATGATTGTGAGATGATATTGGTGGAAGGAGAAGGTAGGGAGGAAGGACATCATCATTTGAAGAGGAGCACACACCCCTATATATTTCAGAGAGTTGGTGCAAGGATGAGGAAGACTGGTTTGTGCTGTGAGGGCAAGGGCAAGGTGGCCCAACCATATAAATAGTTTTCTCTTGCCATGGATGTCTCACTACATGGAGGCATTCCACCAGGGAGGCCACCAGATTTGGAGTTGGTAAGAGAAATCTTGCTAGTTGGTTCACCACTCTTGGATTTTGGAGAGGTGAAGAGTTTTGAGGGAGACTTTGGCATGAGGGATGTCAAATTAGCAAGCAGCAGCATGACGAGATATTCACATGCCAGATCACCAATGTTGTCTCTTAGGAGGATTGATCCATATTGGAGGTCTCAACTCTTGGTAGAGTACTCCAAGGATCTAGGTGATTGTGGATGGTTATGGCCAGTCTTCTTAGCGTTAGAATCTTCCTAAGCTTAAGGAGAAGCTACTTCATACAGCACATGAGGACTTCCTTTCCATGCATTATGATGCATATCTTTCTTTGGCAGAGGAGTTCACTTGGGAGGGCATCCAACATGACATATTATAGCATATGGAGAGATGCATAGCCTAGATGGTGATAGATAGGAGGTCATAGCCACTTCCCTACTCAGTGAAGGTGAGGGAAAGATTCTAGTTGAGCCATTTCAGCTCAAAATCTCAAGTACATGATGGAGGAGGTATAATTTCACATTTTTTATTGTACTTCTTTTCCTTGTTTGAGCAACATGATGTATCAAGAATAATTATCTCTTCTTGCATATTGTATGATGATGTACTTGCAGCTACTTGTAGCATTGATTTTGGCTATCTTTTTGGTGGTTTGTGGGGGAAGCCACATGATTCTTGGTGATCAGGAGATCCAGTCTCTTGTAGAAAAATGCTCAAAAATGAAGTTGCTCAAAATTGGCCCAAACCAAAATGAATGGAAAGAGCTCGGAAAAATGATCCTGTAGACATGAACGGCACTAAAAACCGACGCCGTATGAGAAAGTTATTCAGCTTTGAAGTTTGCCAATTTCAATTAAAAAATGGCCAAATTTGACTTTACAAAAAAATTTATTAAAAAAAGAATATTCCACAGAATATTCTGGGAATATTTTGGTGGCTGCCAATCAGAGGGCGCCATGTGGTCAGCCCAGAGGCTGCCACGTGGCCCCAAGGTCAAACAGAAATGGCAATTCAAAATTATTGTGTTCTCGTCAAGGTTCGACCCAGAGTCGGGGCGGTGCCAACGGAGCAGCCTAACCATTGGGCCATGGTGGTTCTTGTTAAACCATGCTCCCCGACTTATATTTAAACTTATGGCTCATTTGGGCAGATAATACCGTGGGTCATGGTCACGTGCATTTCGGTGGGAGTTTAATTTAATATATGGTTTGAACATTAGTCAGCGTTGAACATAACTCAAAGTTTTAAAACGAATTCCATTCGGTGCGGTTCTATGGACCTTATCCACCAGCCCTCCAATTCGGCGGTAAATTTGGTGGTTCCCCCCAATTTTAGCGCCCGTCTCCTAATTTTTCGGACTTATCTGGAGTTGCTCCACATTTAGTGGAGCTTTTCAAGGGGACACTGGGAAAAACTTCAGTTAGCCATAACTTTGGCTAGGGAAGTCCAATTGAAGCGATTTTTTTTTTGATTTGGGGGTATTGAAGCATTCTGGAGCTGTGGGATAGGTTTTAGAGCCATCAGGGCACTCTATCAGTGATTTTATCAGCGAATTTTCTTGTGGAGCCACCAGGGTTTGGTGAAAGATCAACTGTATTGGACTATACTCATCCATTTGAGGTGAATGAATAGTCGATTTTTACTGTTTTCAGTTCTTTGTTTCTGAATTTGCAGCTATTTTAGCCTTTTGAGGCTTTCTTCACAGTGTAATACTTATTTTGAGCATTAATGAAAGAGGGAAAAGCCTATTTGGAGGCTTTTGGACCCAGCAGAGGTAGCCCAAGAGAGGGGTGAACTGCTTAAACAAATGCTTACTGTTATGCTATGCATTTTTTCTGCCATATTCTAGATTTTACTACATTAAACAGTAATTTTTAACAAGTCCACTTATCCCAATGAGACTTATACAGTGATCAAAACTCATTAGTTTCACTTGAAACCACATTACTTCCATTGCAGAATACTTGAACTTGCTTATTCCACATAAATTTTGGTTAATGAATACTTTGCAAACATAAAAAAATACTTTCATTGACAGATCGATTTAGTGTTTACCTTATATTTCTTTAAGCAGAGCCAATAAGAGGGCCAGATACTTCTGGTTTCATCCTTTCTAGTAAAGGTGAAATAACCAGTAAATGCCCCTACTGTCTATCTCTGTATAAGAAATATTTTGTTCACACATTTCAGATCAGATTGGTATCAGAGCTCTAGGTTTTGCTTAAGAGTTTGTGAAATTTGTGCAAGAAGATTGTGTTATTCTGCAAAATTTTATGCTTACTAGGCTGAAATTGAAAAGAGGGGGATGTCAATTGGTTAGAGAACAAGATAATCCTCAACCAAGGAGGGCTAGGGTGCCATTATCTCCACCTTCCATTTCATCCTCATTAGCCTTAGAATCAGCCACAAACATGTCTTCCAGAGAAGGAGAAGTACATGAGGAAATGGATTCCAAGGAAGAAGAAAGAGTCTTTAGAAAAGCTTTCTTGAACATGACTGAGATGGTTAGGATCCTATACCAGGAGAGAAATGATAGGATTGCTGGAGAAGGGTCTAGAAACCAAAGAGAAGAAGGAGATTCTTCAGGAGGGAAAAAAGACAATGATAAGTCTAAGAAATGGAATGGAGGAATTGGTGATCCATCATCTCCATCGTCATCCTCTTCCTCCACATCATCCTCTTCAACTTTTGTTAATCAGTCACACAAAACAAAAACATCTCTTAAAAATCCTTTGTTAAAGCTTGATGTGAAGTTTGAGTTGCCGATGTTTAATGGTGATGTGAATGCAGAAAAATTGGATAACTGGATTAGACAGTTGGAAGTCTATCTAAGAATTCAGAATTTTCATGATGATGACACAAAATTCCAATTAGCCTCTTTGAGAATGGATGGAGCAGCTTTGGTTTGGTGGGAAGCCAAGACCAAGGAGGAAATTAAAAAGCATGGTAAGATAACTCTAAGTTGGAATGAGTTTATTACTGCTATTAAGAAACAGTTTTATCCTCTTGCTCATATTCAGAAAGAAATCATGAATTGGAAAAATTTTAGGCAACTTAAGGGTCAAAATGTGCAAGATTATACCCAAGAGTTTAGAAGGAGAGCACTTCTACTTGGAGTAGACTTACAAAGTCAAGACACCTTGTTGAAATACATAGGAGGTTTGCATAGTTACCTTAAACATACTATCCTAATTTTCAATCGTACCAGCTTAGATGAAGTCTGTGTGCAGGCTACACATAGCTAGAGGAAAGAATACTTTTGATGAGGGTAGAAACAAGACTTTCAAAGGAAAGAACAAAGAGAAAAACAAAGGAAAAGGCAAGAAAAATGCATCTATCAAACAAGAGGGTGAAAAGGTAATTTGTAAACATTGTTCAAAGAGTGGCCATGAAGAGAAAAACTGTTGGAAACTTCATCCTGAAAAAAGAAACCAGTTTAACAAAAACAAGGGAAAGAAGAAAAATGCAGCTACTACAACTACACCACAAGATTTAGGTGATGATTCAAGTGACGAAACAAAAATTGCAGCCATGGGTTTGAAAAGTTTGAAAGGGAAGGAAATTGAAACTCAAGCAAGTGCTAGTTCTTCAAACTGTCATACACAAGCTCCTAACGAGGAAGAAAGAATTGAACTGTTCCATGTGAGGGTAGTTTCAAAACATACCAAAATTGACACACTATTTGACAGTGGGTCACAAGCTAACCTCATATCTGAAGACTTGTTCAAGCAGCTTAAACTTGAGACCATTCCACATCCGAAGCCTTATCCACTTGGGTGGATATGCAAGGATGCCAACTTGCAAGTCTCAAGGAAGTGCATATTGCGCTTTGCAATAACTGCACACTTTATTGACACAGTTGAACTTGATGTGGTGCCGCTTGATATATCTGGTATTGTTTTGGGAAGTCCTTACTTATTTGACAGGAAAGCGATCTTCTATCGCCATGAAAACAAATATCATCTTTTCAAATATGGCAAGGAGTTTATTGTCAAAGCTCATCGCAAGAAGACAAATGTAGCGATGGTAAATGCGGGATAGGTAAAAAGGCTAGTCAATTCAAGCAAGAGTTTTGTACTTCTTATGGTCAAGCCAAAGGTTGATGTGAATCATGAGTCATTTGAAAATTGTGATGCAAAGCTTAAATCTGATTTATATGATGTACTTGATGCACATCATGAGATTTTTCAAGAACCAACAGGTTTGCCTCCTAAAAGGGAGATTCAGCATGAAATCCATTTACATCCAAATTGTCCTATTCCTAACATAGGCATGTATCGCATGTCTATTATGGAGAATGCTGAAATAAAGAAGTAGATTAAAGATTTGTTGGATAAGGGTTTCATAAGGCCAAGCACTTCGTCATGTGGGTCACTGATAGTGTTGATTCTGAAGAAAGATGGAACTTGGCGTATGTGTGTTGACTTCAGAGCTTTGAACAAGATAATGGTAAAGAATAGTTACCCACTTCCAAGAATAGATGATTTGTTAGATCAGCTGAAAGATGCAAGATTTTTCACTAAGTTAGACTTAAGAAGTGGTTATCATCAAGTGAGGATTGAAGAAAGTGACATTTGGAAGACAGCTTTCAAAACCAAACAAGGACTCTTTGCGTGGCTTGTGATGTCGTTTGGTTTATGCAATGCACCTGTAACTTTCATGCGGGTAATGGATGACGTCTTACGTCCTTTTCTTGATGATTTTTTTATTATCTACTTAGATGACATCTTGATTTTCAGCAAGACAAGAGAAGATCATGTCATGCATGTCAGTAAAGTACTTGATGTTTTGAAGAAAACTCAGTTATTTCTTAAGATGTCAAAGTGTGGATTTGGAAAGACTTCTTTGGTTTATTTGGGACACATAGTAGGTGGAGGCGATTTGAGAATTGATCCTTCCAAAGTAGAAGCCATTGTGAATTGGCCTACTCCCAAGTCCATTACAGAGGTGAGAAGTTTTTTGGGTGCATCTCAGTATTGGAGAAAGTTTATTGCTAACTTTTCTGCCATAGCAGCTCCTATGCATGCAGTGACAAGTGTGAAGCGTGCTTTCCAATGGGGAATTAAGCAAAAAAAATCTTTCGAATCTTTGAAAGAAAAGATCAGTTCAGCTCCGGTTCTTGCATTACCAGATTTGAGACAGCCATTCGAGATTCAGACAGATGCTAGTGATTATGCCATGGGGCAGTTCTTTTACAGCATGGTAAGCCTATCGCTTTTCATTCTAAGACATTTAATGGTGTTGTTGTGAATTATCCTACATATGATAAGGAATTTTATGCGTTGGTACAAAGCGTCAAAAAGTGGAAGAACTATTTGATGGGAAAAGAAACAATTATTCATACCGACCATTAACCTTTACAGTATTTGCAATTGCAAAGTAAATTGCAGCAGTCACGACATTTCAGATGGATGGGTTTCCTACAACAATTTCACTTGGTAATAAGGTACAAGAAATGTATTCTCAATAAATTTGCTGATATGCTTTGAAGGCCTATTATTAGTGCTAGTATTCTTCTTAAGAATGATTCTATTGTACATGAAAGCTACATAGAACAGTATGCATCAGATGAAGATTTTAAAGAGGTGTATGCTAACTTGAGTAAAGGGAATCATGTTGAGGAGAATGACTATCATTTGCATAACAATTTGCTGTTTCACTTGGGAAAGTTATGTATACCACAGGGAGAGAGATTAAGCATGATGAGAGAAGCTCATTCTTCTCTTATTGTTGGTCATTTTGGTGTAAGCAAAATTGTGGCACATCTACAGAGGTATTGTTATTGGCCTCGCATGGTAGATAGTGTTACACGTTTCATTAGAGGTTGTTCATTATGTGCTATAAGCAAGCCTATCAATAGGAAGCTTGGATTTTATACACCATTGCCTGTACCTTCTAGACCATGGGAAAGTGTTTCTATGGATTTTGTTTGGGGGTTACCATTATCTAGAAAGCAGCATGATTATCTTTTTGTAGTAGTTGATTGTTTCAGCAAGATGTGTATTCTTATGCCATGTAAGAAAAATATAACTGCTGAACAAACTGCTGATTTATATTTTCAACATGTATGGGTTCATTATGGCTTGCCTACTTCTATTGTTAGTGACATGGATTCCAGATTTGTTGGAAATTTTTGGTCAAATCTATGGAATATGATGGACACCAAGTTGAAGAAGAGTACTGCTTTCCATCCGCAAACAGATGGCCAAACAGAGGTAGTGAACAGAACCATTGTGCATATTTTGAGAGGGTATTGCAGCAAGCATCCCAAGCTTTGGGATGAGCATTTGCATTACATTCAACATGCTTACAATCGGTCCAAGCACTCTTCTACAAATACTTCGCCATTTGAAGCTTGTTTTGGATATTTGCCTAAGTCACATTAGCATTCATTCTTGAAAAGGATATTTCCATTGATGGGCATAGTGACATTGACAAAGCTCGCATGTTCATCGAAATAATTCAGCTCATTCATCAGCAAGTTCAAGGACAGCTTGAAAAGAGTCAAGGCAAGTACAAAGAAAGACATGACAAACATAGAATTGATCACAAGTTTCAGGAAGGAGATGAGGTATGGTTGCATATAAGTAAGGATAGAATGCAAGGAGAAGGTAAAAAGCTGAAGCCTATTCGTTATGGTCCATTCAAAATCCTTAAACAAGTTGGAAATAATGCTTTTCAACTAGATTTGCCTTCATACATGCAAATGTATTCCATTGTTAATGTGGAGAATTTACGTTTGTATGAACCTCCTCTTATCAATGATTCTGAAAATCATGTTCAGCTACCATCCATAGAAGATTTCTCGCCAGAATTTTTGGATGAGTTGAAAGAAGATGCAATCCTTGACAGAAGGACACGCACTTCAAGGAGGGGAGATGTTGATTATCTAAGGGTTGGTCTAAAAGGCACTAAACCAAGAAAAGAAAAGTGGATGGAGTTTGAATAGGTGTGGAGGCTGTATCTTCACCTTCTTAACAGTTAATTGAAATCTTTTGAGGGTCCAAAATCTTCCCATTTGGGAGGTGTGATCAGGAGATCCGGTCTCTTGTAGAAAAATTCTCAAAAATGAAGTTGCTCAGAATTGGTCCAAACCATAACGACTAGAAATATCTCGGAAAAACGATCATGTAGATGTGAACGGTACTAAAAACCGACGCCGTATGAGAAAGTTATTCAGCTTTGAAGTTTGCCAATTTCAATTAAAAAATGGCCAAAATTGACTTTACAAAAAATTTTATTAAAAAAAGAATATTATAGGAATATTTTGTGGAATATTCCACAAAATATTTTGCGGAATATTCCGGTGGCTGCCAATCAGAGGGTGCCACGTGGTCAGCCCGGAGGCCGCCACGTGGCCCCAAGGTCAAACAGAAATGGCAATTAAAAATTATTGTGTTCTAGGCAAGGTTCGACCCCGGGTCGGGGCAGTGCCATCGGAGCGGCCTAACTGTTGGGCCACGGTAGTTCTTGTTAAACCATGCTCCCCAACTTATATTTAAACTTACGGTTTGTTTGCGTGGATAATACCGTGGGTCATGGTCACGTGCATTCCAGCGAGAGTTTAATTTAATATATGGTTTGAACATTAGTCAGCGCCGAACATAACTCAAAGTTTTAAAACGAATTCCGTTCGTTGCGGTCCTATGGACCTTATCCATCAGCCCTCCAATTCGGTGGTAAATTCAGTGGTTCCCCCCAATTTTAGCGCCCGTCTCCTAATTTTTCAAACTTATCTGGAGTTGCTCCACATTTAGTGGAGCTTTTCAAGGGGACACTGGGCGAAACTTCAGTTAGCCATAACTTTGGCTAGGGAATTCCAATTGAAGCAAATTTTTTTTTGATTTGGGGGTATTGAAGCATTCTGGAGCTGTGGGGATAGGTTTCAAAGCCATCAGGGCACTCTATCAGTGATTTTATTAGCGAATTTTCTTATGGAGCCACTAGGGCTTGGTGAAAGATCAGTTGTATTGGACTATACTCATCCATTTGAGGTGAATGAATAGTCAATTTTTACTGTTTTCAGTCCTCTATTTCTGAATTTGCAGCTATTTTATCTTTTTGAGGCTTTCTTCATAGTGTAATACTTATTTTGAGCATTAATGAAAGAGGGAAAAGCCTATTTGGAGGCTTTTGGACCCAGCAGAGGTAGCCCAAGAGAGGGGTGAACTGCTTAAACAAATGCTTACTGTTATGTTGTGCATTTTTGCTGCCATATTCCAGATTTTACTACATTAAATAGTAATTTTTAATAAGTCCACTTATCCCAATGAGACTTATACAGTGATGAAAACTCATTAGTTTCACTTCAAACCACATTACTTCCACTGCAAAATACTTGAACTTGCTTATTCACACATAAATTTTGGTTAATGAATTCTTTGCAAACATAAAAAAATAATTTCATTGACAGATCGATTCAGTGTTTACCTTATATTTCTTTAGGCAGATCCAGTAAGAGGGCTAGAAGCTTCTGGTTTCATCCTTTCTAGTAAAGGTGAAATAACCAGTAAATGCCCCTACTGTCTATCTCTGTATAAGAAATATTTTGTTCACACATTTCAGATCACTTGGTGTGCACCATTGCACCACATTGTATCTTCATGTTTCCATCTTATGAGATGACTGTGGTAGCAAACAAGTGGCTGGTGAAGCACTTGTTATTTTTTGTTTTGAGGAAGGCATGGAATGCACTACGTTGGTTCCTTGTGTGGAACTTTCATTCACTCTCTGGTTGTCATTTGACAGCTTGTTTTCATAGTATTTTGCTTCCATATATTGCTGATATGTTTGTACTCATGGGAAGCTTTGTTTTGAGAGTGGAATTTGAGATGGAGATGCCCATTGGGAGTATGATTCTCCCTATTTTACATGTTTTATGTTTCAGGAGAAACAATGGGCACACCATGACAGCCACAACACACCTCTTTCCTTCATGTAGGAGGAGCCCTTGGGTGAACTGGCATTCTTGGAGGAGGCACTTCATGGTTGACTTATCTTTTGGGGTAGCTTGGGCCATTTTTGAAGGCCATGACATTGCAGTCCAATATTAGCAGCTCCCTCATACTTACCATAAATGGAGAGAGAAACTACTTGGATGGGAAAACATAAACTCTCCATTCATCCCCAACACATTGCATAAAACCAGGGTTGCAGATTTCTTTGATGAGCTACCTAGGATGGCCCATTTCATTTGGATGATAGCATGGAATGAGATTCCCCATGTGTATCATCACTCCTACCTTGAGGAGGCCATGAGACAACAAGAAGGTTTCCACTTACACCTTCCACCTTTTCATGATGTGAGCCATTTGGTCATGCATATTTGGGAGGAGACATTGGAGGGCAGATTTTTTACAGATTATCTTGAGCAGTGGTGGGGACTATTGATGAGGAGGCCACAAAAGGAGAAGAGGAGAAATTTTTCTCTCTCTATACAGTTGCTTGAGGAAAAGCAACATTTTGGAGGGGAGGACTGTAATGTTCCCAATTTTTAGCCTCAAGCTAAAAGGAACATTAGAGTTAGTAGTAGATGAATAAAATGGGTAGGGAGTCCTACTAACCTCTTTAGAAGAGAAAATAACATTCCTCATGTGAAAAAGGGAAGAATAAATCAGCTGGATTGAGCACCTACAGGTGTGGACAGGATTGGATCATGTTGATTCCGTCATATTTGACTATGTCCACATGCACTATCTAGATACATTGTACCTCCATGATGGACTGCGCAGTTTGAATGGAGAAAAAATTGCATGGGCTAGGTGGCACATATGGATGGGACCCATTGTGGAGAGGAGCACTTGATATATATGGAAATTAGGACAACCATTGTATTCATGCTTGGATTATTATTTGCTTTGGTCTGTTGAGACTTTTTTTTCTCTTGTTGTTTAGTAGGGTTGCAGTGTTTTTTATCACAAGGGTGTTCCCAGTTGGGAATCCCTACCTTATCATCAGGGAAGGAGAGGTTCTTGAGCTTCATTTCATCATTCTGGCATTTTGGCCAAGCTACCTCATTCAACTACAGTGCAGTTTCTATTTAGAGTTGGGTTGTGTTGCAGGGTGCAGCAAATGAGGATCTCTTTGAGCCATTTTGTTAGGTCCCTATATTACTAGTATAGTCCCTTATTGTTATTAGTGTAACCCCCTTATTATTATTATTGTACCCTTTTAACCCCCATTTTTTTATTATTGTGCCCTTAAATTATTATTGTTAGGTCGGCTAGGATTACATTGTGGCCCACCAGGATTACATTATGGCCCCATGAACTCCTATATATAGAAAGGAGGTTTTGTGAATTGTATCATCCAAGAATTGTTCATTTATGTAATGTATTGGAGGTTTCCCCCTCGAAGTGGCTTATTTCTAAGGCGTTTATATCTCTTTTCTTCTATTTTTGAAGCTGGTTACACAACATTTGGTATCAGAGCTTTGGATTCTAGGGTTTCGCTGCTCCAAACAGGTCATCGTGGCATTTTCGCTATAACTTTTTTTCTACGAAGTTTCAGAAGCTGAAATTTTTAGGGTGCGAAGCCGAAATCCTGAGGAAGCTTGTCTAAAAATTTCAGACCTTGGTTCGCAATATTTGTGGAGATATCATCTGTGGAAGTCAGGTCCTTTTTCAAGCTCCTAAACAGGTCATCGTGGAATTTTCACTATGTTTTTTCACGGAAGTCTCAAAGCTGAAATTTAGGTACGAAGGCCGAAATCCTATGAAAATCACTGCAAAATTTTAGCTGTCTCATGGCCTAAGGAGAGATATGATCCAGGAAGGTAGTGTTTTTCAGTTTCCACTTTACCTCAAAGGAGGTGATCATGGGAAAACATTCATAATCCTCTCGAGCATCGGATTGGAGGTCGTAGTGCGGTCTCAAGTTCACGGACTTAGCTTGATACTAATTTTCAGAGTCGAAGGACAAACAAAATGACATGTAGAAGCTGTGCATACTGCTGTATACATGGAACTGCCACCAATAATTAGGTCAGGAGATTGGATCCAACTCTGTCTTGGAGAATCCAACCGCCTGCATCGTGGCATTAGAAAGATAATTAAGAGGGCTAAGTTGGTACTGAAATTAAAATATTGAAGTTCTACAATCACAAAGATAATCCAATTTCAATATCGAGCTCCTCAAAAGCAAGAAAAAGGTGTGTATTTTTTTCCGAATTGCATAAGTCTTGTTTGAAGAATCAATTTGAATTGATTCCAAGGGCATATTGTAGAATAGATATCAGTATTAGGTTCTAAAATATGCCCCGTAAAAATAATTCAACACCCATTAAGCCTTCATAAGGCTCTACTATGACTCATGAAGATGAAGAATTGCAACATGATCTATCAAAATTACAAGAGCAAGTGCAACAAAATTCACTCTCGCAAAGAGCAACAAAAAATGAAATGGAAGTTTTGAAGAAAGGCGTGGAAGCAAAGATGGACAGTTTGAAGAAAGGCGTGGAAGCTAAGATGGATGGCATGGAAGCTAAGATGGATGACATGAAAGACAACATGGAAAACATGAAGAATGATCTAAAAGTAGACATTGAAGGTTTGACAAAGTTGATACAAGAAATGTTTCCTAATGGTGAAAAGATAGTAGAAGAACCTCATGATGAGAACAAAATAAATGTTAATCGTGATTTCATAAACTCTAATGTTGGCAGGAAGAACCACCATATTCAAAAAATGGATATGAGGAAGTTTGATGGAAAGGATCCTGTAACATGGATACTACAGATGGAGCAATATTTTGATCTCCATAACGTGCAAAACACACAAAAGGTACGCATTGCAACTTTACAGTTAGAACAAAATACATTTGTATGGTATCAATGGCTTTGCTCCCGTAAAAAAATTGTCACTTGGTCAATTTTTACGGAGGAAATGATAGCACATTATGAGGATACAAAGAGCAACACCTTCTTTAGGCAATTGATAAATCTCAAACAAAAGGGTTTAGTGGGGGAGCACATTGAGGACTTCCAAAAATTGAATATAAGGGTAACTGATATTCCAGAGGAACACAGGATTGATCTCTTCATAGCCACTTTAAAGGATAACATCCAACATGAAGTTCGCGTTTTGGAACCTGATTCATTGGAGAAGGCATTCAGGTTGGCAAGAAAAATTGAATGTAAAATTATGGCGACAAGGAAGCCTACCACTCACTTCTATAAAGAAGGAAGTGTTGCTACGCCTAGATTTCCACAACCTACAAGGTTGACACCACAACAATTGGAAGAAAAAGAGCAAAAGGGCTTTGCTACAGTTGTGATAGCAAATACACTAAAGGTCATAAGTGTGCTGAGAAGAAATTATTTTACATAGATTGTGAAGAGGAAGATGAAAATGAACAAGAAGAGGATATACACCAGGAACCAGCCCTAGAAGAGGAAGAAATGAATCCGACCATATCGTGTAATGCACTGGCAGGAATTACCACTCCTCAAACTCTCAAGATAGAAGGAAAAATCAAGAAGAAAAAGGTAATAGTGTTGATTGATTAAGGTAGCACCCATAATTTTATTCATTGTAAGGTAGCCAAGGAATTAAATTGTTTCCTATACCCAGCACCAGAATTTCAAGTGATGGTTGCAAATGGAAGAACTATAAATTGCTCTGGAAAATGCCATAATATCAAGCTAACCATGGGGGAATATGTATTGACTAGTCCAATGCTTGCCATTCCTATAGAAGTGTAGTATTATTACTAAGTACAATGAATTTACTGTTTAGGATAGTAGCTTTAATTTTCAAGAATTTTCTTGAAATTTTTGAAGAAAATTAAATTATGTGTAGTTTTACTACGGCTACAACCATACAAGAAATGTCTAAAGCAAGCTAAGAATGATATGAAATTATCACCAAAGTACTATGGTCGCCTGGTGTTGCAAAAGGTGGTAAGCACAAGTGGAAGCTTCTAACACAACCATGAAAAGGTGCATCGATTCTCCATGAAACGCGATTAAAAGAAGGTTATAGGTGAAAATCGCAGTTCAAACAATATTTCGAACTTGATGAGAAGGAAAAATCATGGAACTGGTGGTCACAGAAACAAGAACTCGACTGCTACAGAATTGATCAATTTCAGAGTATCTCATCAAGTGGAAGAACTTACCCACTGAAGATTCTACATGGGAGGATGATAAGTTTATACAGAAGCACCCAGAGCTACTCAAGCATTGAGGACAACACTTTTTTGAAGGAGAGGGGCATGTTAGGTCCCTATATTAATAGTATAGTCCCTTATTGTTATTAGTGTAACCCCCTTATTGTTATTATTGTTCCCTTGTAACCCCCATTTTGTTATTATTGTGCCCTTAAATTATTATTGTTAGGTCGGCTAGGATTAAATTGTGGCCCACTTGGATTACATTATGGCCACATGGACTCCTATATATAGAAAGGAGGTTTTGTAAATTGTATCATTCAAGAATTGTTCATTTATGTAATGTATTGGAGGTTGCCCCCTAGGTGGCTTATTTCTAAGGCGTTGATATCTCTTTTCTTCTATTTTTGGAGTTGGTTACACAACACATTTATGGGCTTGTCTTTCAGTGGAGATTTTGTCTATGTAATGTTCCTCTTTTAGGAACTTGCTACAACTATGAGAATATCTCAGGATATTCTAGAGTTGGAGCTCCTTTTTCCGAAATATCACAACTCTAATCTAGAGATAGACTGTGGGGACATTTTCTGGATATGTCACCTTCTAATGAAGGGTGAGATCCAGAGGCTACCTGGCCCTTCACAAACTCTGTCTATAGATATGTGAAATTCCTTCCTCAGGAATTGCCCAAAGAATAGGGTTGTAGCAATGTAAGCACATGTATGAACATACAATGGAAGATAGTGTTATTCTATTGAGCCATGGCACATAAAGAAGTAAATGGTTGATCAATGAATAATATAGCAGCAAATGTGTACAATGCTTTGAGGATCCAATCACTAAATCTTGGCAATGAAAGCCTCAACAAGACAAGTACATGAAATGAGACAAAACACTGCTATGTATCCATACCATAGCTATGACTACGCGGTTATGAATGGAGGCTACTTCATACAATATGTAAATACAATGATATATCAATATCATCTCAAATAAAGAGGGGGAGCAAGCTCTCAACCCCTGAAAACACTAGTACAACAATCCTTAGAAGGATTGGCTACAATACATGTACAGAAATGGAAAACACAATAATTTCGGAGTTGCTAGGCAGCAGCAACTCATAAAAAAAATAGGAGGAAATGGTTGAATGAGATCCTCAATCTGAAATTTCCTCCTCCAATGAGAAATCTGAAGTGAAATACTAATTCTTTCACCTAAGATTTAACCCTCCAACTATCTGCAAACCCCTCACAACAAATGTTCTCCAAGAATAATGTTGTCTAAGAGAGGGACTGTGCTGCATATGATGGCAAGTGGTTGGCATGATGCCAAATATGGTGGAATAAGCTTAGAAACCACCATTGTTGATCTCTCAAAGAGATGGAAGCTCTTTTCTCTGAAAAACTAACCAAGGATGGTGTTGTGGAAAACCTCCCCAGCAACACCCAGCAACACTGCACAAACTCCACCTAGAATTGCGCTGATGAAGATGGATGATACTTGACCTTAATGTATGAATATGGGGAATAGAGTGCAATCCTCCAAGAGCTACTCAAGAAGGAGAGGAAATCCTAAACAAGAATTCCCTCGGCAATTCTTGCTAACCAGCAAGATGTTGCTACAAGTCCACCGGACCAAAGATGAATAATACTCAACATGATTTGAAATGGTAGCCTTTCCCTCCTTTTAAACAAAGTGAGATCCTTCTCAATGGTCCCCACTCATTAGGGTTTCCTTCCTCTAGAAGCTTCCCTCCTTATCCCACTGCGCTGGCCCACAATGTGCTCTCCACCTCATGCTACTGCACAGTTTAACTTGGTCAAACTTGACCTAGCCTTCTTGCAAAAGCCCCTTTTCACACATGGAGGTGTGAAATCAAGCTCCAAAAGTGATCCTCCCTCATGAAAAGAGGATTTTTATTCTCTATCCAAGAATAAATGGGTCTGCTACCCATTTTATTCATCTCCTATGTAAAGATGGCAAAATTAATGTTCCAATTTTCTCCATGAAAAATTGGGAACATTACAGTCCTCCCCTCTCAAAGATTGCTTATCCTCAAGCAAGTGCAAGGATAGACTGAGTTCTTCTCTTTTCCTCTCCCTATAGCATCCATGTATGATGATCTTCCCCTAAGGAAAGTGATGCCATCTCATCAATCAAATCTCCACAATGCTCCTCCTCAGCATGTAAGTCAGCTATCAAGCCATCATCATGTAAAGGTGAAATACTCAAGAGGATAGCAAAGTGATGTCTAGAGGTCCCCTTGAAGAATGGGATCTGCAAAAAAATGGGAACTATCTTTCCCATATGGATCCTCCATCTCCAAGCTATGAGCCATGCAAAATGAGTCACCCTCCAGCTAGGCAACTCCTGAAAGCTGTCATCCACCTTTGGCTCTGGCAAAGTAGGTGGGATGAAAATCTGCACATGGTAACCAATGTATCCTACCCCACACTTTCCATCTCTCCACTTATGATAAGTGTAGAGTGCTGGCTGTCCATGGGCTGCAATAATTTTTCCCTCAAGTGGCAAGATGAGGACTAGACCTCCAAATATCTCTCCCCCAACGCTGAAAATCAAGCTGGCCCAAATATCTCCATATATGATGAGTTGGAAGTCATCAACATATGGCATCTTCTCCATCATATGGCTCACCTCATAAAGAAAAAAATTTGTAGTCAAGGTAACCATATCATGTCCCACGTTCCCCTTAGAACATGTGGTGCAAAAAGTGTGAGGAATATCTCCCTCAAAGGACACATCCACACAATGTGTCTCTCTCCCAAACATGCTCCTCATAAAGACAACAACAATAGAACCATAGGGAGCAAAGATGAGAATCATGCTTGCTGCCATATGCAACAAATGTGAAGGACAATGGTCCCTCAGATGCAACCAACTGAGCTTGACCCTCAATTGCAATAGAGACTGATCAAATGAGTGGCTTCTCAACCACCATCTTGCTACTCCAATCTCCTCACACTAGTAGAAAATGGCTAATTAATTACCAAAAAAATGACTAAATTTTGCATATAAATGACTATTTTTCGGTCGATGACCAATAGTAGCTAATTTACAGTATCTTATAACGCGACCAACTTTTAGTCATTTTTAGCTTAGTCATTAATTGGTTATCTCAATTTTGTTGTCTACTAGTATATTTGGTCATTAATTTGATCATTAATTTAGTCAGTGATTTGGTCATTAATTTAGTCATTGATTTGATCATTAATTTAGTCACTGATTTGGTCATTAATTTGGTCTTTAATTGTCACAATTAATGACAAAATATGTTACTATATGATCACCCAAGAAAACCAATTAATAACCAAAGAAATATGACCAAAATGTTGGTCGTGTTATAAGATACTATAAATTAGCTACTAATAGTCATATATATGCAAGTTTTAGTCATAGATTGAAACCAATTAATGACCGAAGAAATATGACTAAATTTTGGTCGTGTTATAAGATATTGTAAATTAGCTACTAATAGTTGTATATATGCAAAATTTAGTCGTCATTTGTAATCACAAATTTATCATTTGCATTAGTCATTTATATTTTTTTTTTAGTTTCATATTCATTATATAAACGACTAATTTAGTAGTTTATATTCATTTCATTTACTTTCATTAATAATCATTATAAATGACTAATTTAGTTGTATATTCATTTTATTTTTGTTCATCATTAATCAATATAAACTACTAATTTAGTAGTTTCAAATTGATTTTGTGTTTATTATGAATAAACATAAATTAATTTGTATGATTTAAAAAATGTCATACAATGTGCATGTTCATCTAATATGAAAACACAAAGTTGCATATGTTAATTACAATATCAAACAATATCAAATGCAACTATAAATAATTTCAACCACTTAAATTATATTATATGAAATGTTAAAGTATTACAATATGGGTTTCCAACTTAATATTGGTTGGACTACAATTTACACACAAAATATGTTTCATCACTTCAAAAGACTTGACCATCAGTCTTTATATGTGTGTCTTATGTGGGATATTGGCTCTAAGGGTATCAACAAACCAGTTCTCCCCTCTCTCTTTTTGCATTTGTCGCTCCAATGTTATTGCTCCCCTCTTTTTTCAATTCCTGCTTCTTACCATCAATACTGAGTTCATTTTCTGAAAACGAAATAAAATACAATTTAGAGTGTAAGACATGAAGGAAAATGAATACTAGAATATAAATTAAATTAGACTATAAATAGTTTATACGACATATACCTCAACATCAACAATGTCAAAGCCATTTTCCCCCATACAAGTAAGAAACTCGAACAAATTTTCTTCATTGGGGCGATAATGGCCACTATAATGTGGCCAGATAACCTGTATAAACAAAGCAAATAAAATGTCACCATATATAGAAAAGAACACCTTAGTAACTTAGTATTCAAATTTCAAGGAAAGCTTAGGAAAATTCATGTCAAATAAGTTATATGCTAAAAAGCTCAAGTTGTAGATAACTTGTGAAAACAAATAATATGACGTGTGATGTTTAATCCTTATCGTTTTATTCACAACAACATTTCATTTTCTAACGCATGAAGTTAGTCAAATACGTCAACAACATTTACTCAAATAACAACATGAAAGTAACCTTTTCTGATAGTCATGAAAATATTTTAACACAAAATAGCTATAAGGATTCCAATAAATATAGCGTAATAGTAATTTCATCTTCAAGCTTTGGTTTTTGTTTAAATGAACATAACACTAAGTATTTTCAATTTCATAGTTAAAAGACAAAACAAAATCAAAAGAAACATCCAAAATACAATCAAACAATAAAGAGAGGATATCATGGAATGGAAATTGCAATTATAAAAGATTTTTTTACCTGTCCACCGATGTTGTGTCTGGCATTCCTAAAACATTTTCTTGCCCAAAATAACCATGAGGTGAAATAATCACAACATTAAAAACCATAGGAATTCCTACTAAAAACATTTTCAAAGTCGATGGCTCAAGTGGCTAAGTGATCTTTAACAGCGAATGAACCATATCCCAGACGTGATATGCATTGTTTCCCCATCCTTTTTCCAATCACATTTCTTGTAACCTACAGCATAGTCAAGTAACAATCAAACAAAGACATTGAAATTTTTTTTTATCTTTTATATCTATAAAATTTGAATATAGATTTGTTTCTATTACAACTCTGTTGAGACCACCTACTCTACAGTCAAAAATAGAAAAGGAGCCATTAGTCATACATACCCATAGTCACTTGTAGGCATGATAGAAGAATAGGTTGAGCCATTAATTAGAATTGCAAAAATAATGAAGAAAGACAATTCATTATCTAGTTAACCAATTGCACATTGAACCCTATATGGATGAGTAGCCCTAAATAAAGCCAGTTTTCTCTATCATATGCCTTGGAAAGACAAAATCACTAACATTGCTTGTAATTTTTTGGTTTGATGTTATAAATTCCTTCTTGGGCTACTCCTATTCCATAATGGATTTGTTTCCAAGGAAGGATGAAAATTTGCTCTAATGACACAAAACTAGCTTAGTGGATTTTGACCCTACATGCACTAATTTTTGCAATGATTTTGTAGATGCAATTACATAGTGATATGGGTCTGAAATCATCTCATTCTTGTCTAATTTTTGGGATTAAAGCCTGAAATGTTGAATTGAAAGCTCCCAAATCGTGCATGTGTATTTTAATTTGTCAGCAATTCTTAGTTGCTCTGTTTGAAGGAAGTCATAGAACCCCTAAAGAATTATATTGTCCTGTGAAGTGGCTGAGGGTTCTTATACTTTTGGAAATAGTGCAAAATTGTTTTTAATTCTTCCTTTCGTATTTGATCCATCAATGCCTCATTACCCACCTCACCTACAAAACTAGGAAATATGAAGTCATCTTTAAGAATCTCTCTTAAATTTATTCTATCAGCCTCTTTATAAATTCCCTCAAAATGGTTTGTTGATGAGAAAATTTCTCCTTGAGATGAGAAACCTTGTCATGAGGCAAATTTCGTTGATAAACACCATCTTAAGGAAATTGTTCATTATAATTATGAGATGTTGAAGAGAGAAAAGATTGCCTATTTAGTAAAGGCTATGCACAAATGTTAGTGATTTGGTACAAGGAAAGACATGGGCAGTAAGAGAATTGTGGATATTCCCTACAACTCTTTTCCAAATGTGACATGTGAGGACATATTCTTATTAGAAAACTTTATTTGAGAATGTGCACCATTTTGAAGGCAAGACTATTTTGGATGTAGGCGGAAGCTCCTGCACCCGACCCGACAGTCCACCTACTTACCTACGACTACGATCTATGTGCTTCCCTATATTGGTACCTCGAGAGCGACCTCCTTGTCCATGTAGTTCTTGCACAGCATCTCGATGCACTTCCTCTATTTTCTTGGGGCCCTCAACTTTCCACCTTTATTGTCATCCATTCCTCCTCAGATCAATTAGATCCTTCAACATGAACCTCAACCTAGAGGGAAGCCCTTGGGTATTGGACAATTTTGTCATCCTATCAAAATAAGCATCAATATGTTCCTTGGCCTTTGAATGGTCAATCATATGACCAATAGTGCTCATCGGTTTTCACAAAGATTCAATATTTTCATCCTTTGCATGCTGAAATTCACCAATTAATTTCCTGATGAATGCATGCATAATTCTTTTGGTCAGCATACTTTATTTATAAATCTCACCAATAAACCTTATATTTCCTAGCATTCGTTGTCGTGCTACAACCTTCTTCTCCTATATTTCTTCTACTAAAAGGATTTTTTCACCATCCTCTTCTTCTTTCTTAGCCTATGCATCTTCTCTTTCATATTTTTCAAATTCTTCCTGACATTTGTTCAAAAGAACTCGCTTGAAAAAAACCTTCTCATTATCTTCATAAAATTCTGATAATCCTACAGCAAGCTGAAAAAATAATTTTGCATACATTTCACAAAAAGTCGGCTCCATCAAGGCTTTGTCAAATATTTGAGATATTATACCATGAAAACATGATGCAGAGTCAATTTTCACTTCTTTGACCTGTTCAAAAAAAATTTCAAATTTTTGGGGCATTAATTTATTGATGGATTTAATTTGTCATTTTTTCAACTGATCCTCACCAAAAACCTTGCCCACTTCATATCGGTTCTCTGATTTATGATTTGTGGGCAGAGAAGTCTATGGAGGAGGAATCAAACCCTTCTGTGAACCAGAAGCATACTGCCACCTATCAGCATCAGAATTATTTCTCATTAGTCCAACTTGTGTAAATGGTGCTTGCACATAAGGCCCTCCAGGAAGGATGCCATTCATACTCATTTGTGTTGCACAAGTATTTCTTACAAAGCCAGTATTATAACTTTGGCCTAGTCGAAACACAAAACAGGAACCACTTAGACCCGCATCTGTCTGCATATCACAGCTAGCAGCAAAAGCATCCACCGGCTTGGCCCATTATCATCATCCAAATTGGCCATATTTCTCCCACGACGTTCAAGTAGATAATTCCCACTCGGCTGACTTTCAAGACCTCTTGCAGTGCTTGCTAATGCATTAGCCTCTCCTACATGACTTGCAAGTGCTTGGGAATTTCCAAGTAATTCAATAATGTTTGGAAAAATTTCAAAATGATTTAGTAGATCTTTGCACTGATCCTTGATTGTCAAAAAAAAATCACTGGAGTACTTTCTGTCTCCTGAACATTTAGCAACTAAAATAGCTACTTGACTCATAGTAGTTGAAAGCTCAGTTGCATCTTCCTTGTCATCCACTTCTTTCAGGACTTTCTTCTCAAGCTCTTTTGAAGAAGTCTTACTCTTGACAACATCGTTTACTACTTTGGATGGTTCTGGAAGGTTCACATCTTCCTCCTCCTCTTGATCCTTATAAGCATTATATAAATCACCAGTGGGAGTTGCGGCATTTGTCTTACTGAAAAAATATTCTTTTTCTTCTTCTTGTTGACAACTACCTTGGCAGCATCACCAATATTTGCAACATTATTCTTCACAGAAACATTGGAAAAACTTTTATTCTCCTTTTATGAAACTGCTACCCAAAATGCTAAAACTTTTGGTGCCTCTAAGCTGGTTCTTGTGTCATAGAAACCTCCAGAAATTGCACCAGCTGGAAAAAATGTCCATTGCTACAATATTGAAACAAAGGTGGTGGTGATTTCTTTCCCAAATCATATTATGATCTTCTAATCATGGGCCTATCCATACACTCAAACATGAGATCCACATCAGGTACCAAACCAAGATATTGTTCCAGGAGCTACAACAGTCCCCAAATTGTAAACATCGTTATAGAGGGTCAAGGAAGCCCATCCTTACCTGAAAGGAGGCTAACCATATTAGATGGTTTTTAGGATATCTAACTTACAATCAAGGAGAGTACAAAAGTGTTCAACCAAATTTTCATGTCCCTGCAACAACACTTTGTAAATATCCCAAGTAGTAACCGAACTTCGTAGTGCCAAAATTCCTTCTATGTCAACGGGAGGAACCAACCCTATTACTTTAGCATCAATGCTAACAAAATTCTCTTTCATCCAACAATATCTACTTAAAGTAGAGATGATGTTGGCAATCAACCTTTTGATGCAATATCTCAGATTGCATAAGCATTTTTTAGGCATGCTGCTCAGATGAGTAGTTATAACTTATAAAGAGTCTAGACATGCATTTTGGTGCATTTTCATGTGTTATTTTGAAATAAAATTAGAGTCAGAATTAAAGCTCTCCCACCTGCTTATCTTGGATCTTACTAATGAGACCCTTTCCAAACTAATTCATGAAATCTACAAGTGGTAAGTGAGCACTATTATAGACAGTTTTAGATATTTCTAAATCATATCAGGACAGGAATTTCTTGTTATATTTCAGAGTAAATATTGATGTTCAGTCAACACATGACACAGAGGTAGTTGGAGATGATCCAGATAATGATGTTGCAGTGATATGGATGAATGCGCCAACAGATAAATTAATACCCATGGTGGTTGAAATTTCTGCAACTATTTTTGTAGGAAAAAAAGTGTATGCAATTGGGAATCCATTTGGTTTGGATCACACCTTGATGTTTGTTATCATTAGTGGGCTTTCCAGGTAGATAAGTTCATCTACAACTGGCCATCCAATACACAATGTGATTCAGACAGTTGTAAAGGACCATTGGAGGTCCTCTTCTTGATAGTTCAAGAAATTTTATTGGCATAAACACTTCTATGTACTCTCCATCAGGAGCATCACCTGGTGTGGGCTTTTGAATTCCAGTAGATCTGTAAGTGTCATTGTTGATCAGTTAGTAAATTTTTGGAAAATTACTTGACCCATTTTGGGTACTAAATTTGCACTGGATGAGTCTGTTGAGCAACTGAGTGTCACTAGAGTTATGGTGCTTGATGGTCCTGTAGATGGACTAGCTGGAAAAGCTGGACTGAAAACAACAAAATGAGATGCTTATGGCCGGCCTGTCTTGGGAGACATCATTACAACTGTAAATGGGAACAAAGTATGCAATGGAATTGATCTCTATAGAGTAGTTGACCTAGTAGTTTTTAAGGTAGGAATTTTAGTTCCTCAGGGGTGGGGTCCTTCAGCATAATTACATCTGCCTTGGTCCTATCATCCAAAAGAAAAAATTAATCAACAAAGAGTAAATATGTCAAGTTTAGGGTAATTCCTATTTGTATATTTGTCAAGCTTATAGTTATTTTTGACTCTGTTATAACTCTGTTGAGACCACCTACTCTACAGTCAAAAATAGCAGAGGAGCCATTAGTCATACCTACCCATGGTCTCTTGTAGGCATGATAGAAGAATAGGCTGAGCCATTAATTAGAATTGCAAAGATATTGAGGAAATATAGTTCATAATATGGTTAACCAATTGCACATCGAACCATATATGAATGAGTAGCCCTAAATAAAGCCAATTTTCTCTATCATATGCCTTGGAAATACAAAATCACTAACATTGCTTGTAATTTTTTGGTTTGATGTTATAAATTACATCTTGGGCTACTCCTATTCCGAATGGATTTGTTTCTCAGGAAGGATGCAAAATTGTTCTAATGACATGGAATCAACTTAGTGGATTTTGACCCTACATGCAATAATTTTTGCAATGATTTTCTAGATGCAATTACATAGTGATATGGGTTTGAAATCATCTCATTCTTGTCTAATTTTTGGGATTAAAGCCTGAAATGTTGAATTGAAAGCTCCCAAATCCTGCTTGTGTATTTTAATTTGTCAACAATTCTTGGTTTGTTTGAAGGAAGTCATAGAACCACTAGAAGAATTTTATTGTCCTACGAAGTGACTGAGGGTTCTTATACTTTTGGAAACAATGCAAAATTGTTTGTAATTCTTCCTTTTATATTTGATCCATTAATCCATTATATTTGTAATTCTTCCTTTTTTGTAATTCTTCCCCTTCTTCACACATTTTTCTTTCCTGGTGTATGTCAACTTTATTTCAACCACTTTGGTTTTTCCATGAGTGACACGGACTTGTCACTTATGGATCATTTATTGAACCCCTATACAACATACAAACTTATCTATATGACCCTTTTTCAATCCTTAAGAAAATTAACAATTGCTTCAAGGCACTATACGATCAATTTACTTTGGTCCTAAAAAAATTTCTTTTGCACGATCACAGTCAAACAAGTTTGGAACAAACTAGTTGGGAATGTCATATATGTTTATATATATAAAAATAAATTTATAAATATATATATATATATATATATATATATATATATATATATATATATATATATATGTATATATATATATATAAGTTAATAACACATTATCTTGCAAGAAAAAAGGGAATAAGACCCATAGATGACAAAAGTAGGTTCTTATCAGTCAGTGCAAAGCATAACAATCCCTGACACAAGGTAGGGTTGTTAGAAATATAAAATAGGATAGGTTACAAAGCTAATAGGTTGTGTAATAGTAATATTTTAGAGCCTTGTGTTTACTTCAAGTATATCAGACCTTCTAGTTTGGTACTGTCGGAAATATATTTGAGCAAAAACTTAAAACTGTGAAAGTTGACAGCTAGTTAAATTTTTCTACATATGCCTCACATCATCAACCATGGCATCCACTATAAAACAACAATTTCCTAAAAAATAAGGAAATCCTCCAATGACGAATGAGCCAAATCATCATATCCTGAAATGGGTAGAGCCCAACATGCATAGTGCAGTAAAATATGTGCATATAAATGTGTGTTAGTAGCATCCTAAATAAAATCTACCCAAGAATAACCAGCCACTTTGATTAGGGAAAAGTATAAATTTAAAGATAAAATGGGTTAAGAGATCCCTTGCATACACGTAAGAAGGTGTGCATGAAAGAAGGGTTTGAAACTCTCAAAATAAAGATGATATAAAAACCCTAGTCTTGCAACCCTTGGGAAATGCCATTAGCCATTAGTCTAATAGATCAACTAATTAACCAAAAAACTTCCATCGCTAAGCAATTCCCTTGATCAAAATAGTAAAAATTAAGCCTTACTTGAAAGCTCTAAAAGGAAGAAACCTTAGAAAAGATGGTTTTGAACCACTTCTGGATCAGCATTGCAGTGTGCCATTAAAGATGGGTGAAACCCGAGGAAAAAATTTAGAAAACCCTCAAAGAAATGAGATAATCCAAAGAGGCAAGTTCACACCTACTCTAATACCATGTTGAGATTACAAGAGATAAACAAGGATTGAATGTAAACAACCAAAAAAGCATAAACACAAAGAGGAGAGAAGATGAACCCATGAACATGAGAAACATGAGATGTAGGTGCCCATAAGCTAAAGAATCACATAAGACAACACTTAGCTCATGGAAAAAGAATTTGTGATGAAAATAATGATGACAAAGCTAGTACTAAGGACATCACCAAAGCCCAAGCAGATTTTGGAATGTTAATAGTGAGGACATCTTGACAAATTGAGGATAGATGTAGATATGGCTAGTGGGGTGCTAGCTCCAAGGAAGTTGACTACGTTGGACTTAGCCTAAAATAGTTTATATTGAAAAAATACAATAAAATGTTGTGGTTGCACATGTGTAGACTTATAGCCTTGATTACATGTAAGGTTGGCATGAGGCCACAAGTGAATATTACACCATCATTTCAATATTTTATAGGTATTACAAGTCTCATGGCATTCACAGAGAAAGAAATGTTGCAAAGGATAGATGTATAGATGGCAAGGAGAATGATAAAAGGTAAAATATATCAAATAATTTAAGTTGAAGCAATTTGTACACCAGTGTATTTTGTTGATAGAAATACAATGAAAATTACAAGGGATGTTACACCTAAATAAGCATGAAGTGATGAGAAACTGGGGGAGAGTCATCCCAAAGTGTTTCTTTGCAATGATTGTGTACTTATTTCTCAAAAAAGTGCATAAGCATGAGGATAAAGGTTAGCAGTATTTTTGATAGGGTACAATGGAGAGTCTATGGGATATCAAATTTTTTATTTGGAAAAAGATACACTCAGCAGAGATGTTATATTTGAGGACGACTATATCCAAGGTAATTCAAATGAAATTGAAGTGCCATGGCCTATTGAAGAAAGAGGTAAAAAGGTAGCAGAAGAAAGCATTCTAAGTCAAGAACAAAGGAGCAATCAAGAATCTAGTGATAATAAAGTCAATGATGTCAAAGCTAGTACTAAGGACATCACCAAATCCCATGAATATTTTAGAATGTTAATAGTGAGGACATTGTCAAAGCCCAAGAAGATTCTGGAATGCTAGCAGTGACAACATCATCAATGCCCAAGAAGATTCTAGAATGCTAGCAGTGAGAACATCATCAATGCCCAAGAAGATTCTAAAAAAACATTTGTGAACATTAGATGGCTCAAAGCTATAGGAACTACTTGAAAGAAATAAAGGAAGCAAGAAATCAATAAGATTTCAACATTCTGCTTTACAGCAATTATATATGGCTTTGATCACAAATTCACCACAATTCTAGTAGAATGTGATTCAATGCACATGGAAAGAAGAATGGGACAAAGTAACAAAGGTGGAATGTGATTCCATACAGAGAAATGAAACACTGGAAATTTAGGATATGCCTAAAGGAAAAAATGCAAATGGTTAAATGGATCTTCAAGGAAAAGTGCAAAGCAGATGGCTCAATTGACAAACAAAAAGGAAGACAATGACAATAGCATTAATTTTTCCTTTTATTGAGGTGATAGTCAAGTCACCAGTCCTCCAAAATCATAAAAGACCGCCTATTCTTGCTCTTGTCATTTGTCCTACTAGGGAACTTGCAAGTCAAAATGTTGCAATGTACTCCTCTTCTCCTACTATGTAATGACTCAATGAGACATCACATCATCTAATGAATTAATGAATCCACTAGAAATGCTGCCACAAAAATTGTTCCATAAACTAAACATTTGGAAATGAATAGGAAAGTATGTATATGCATCATGAGAGGAAGTAAATAATGATAAAAACTTCAAACATGTTAAGAGGGAATGTCACTGAAGCATTTTTTTTTGGAAAAAGTAATGCTGGATCACAATCATCCTTTTAAAAAAAAAAAAAGTACAGGTATATGCACTGTTTTGACAGGGTTTGAAACTGAAGACATCAATTACAACACTTCTAGAACAGTAGACTTCCAACTATACCTGCTTGCCAGCTCTCCTATAGATATTAAGAGCCTTAATAGCATCATGGTGTTGCATTTTAAAGAACTACAGGTAAATAGTTGTAGTCATCGATAGCTACAAATCAGGAATGCAGTTGTCTAAGGAAGAAATTGATTCTTTACACAATAAGGTCAATTCAACCTTGATGAAGAGTTCATAAACAACAAGGAGTAAAGGTCAAGGAGTTCATGATGAAAAGTCAAGAGCTGCATAGAAATGGCTAAACGTGGGTAAGGATTTCATGATTATGTATTGAGCCTTTTTGAGAAAAAAACTCTTAAACCAATGTTGTCAAACCCCCAATTCTAAACGAGCCAGTAATGTGTGGTGGGGATTGATTCCAAAATTCTAGAACTGTATGACTGTAAAAACTAGATATGTTTTTTAATGTTGATGAAGAGCAAGATATAGCTTAGAGTCGGAGAAGAAAATATATAACAATTACCATATGACTTCTGCATTGGTGTGCTTGTCTACTTATAGTCATCGGGCTACCCAGTTTTCCTTTGACACCCTATATAACTTGTGAATATTTAAGAAAAAAGAATTAAATATACTTAGGTCAATTCATTTCCCACTTATCAACATACACATACTTATCCACTTTCCCAAAGTATATGTTTGTTCTGAGTGCTATTGTGCATGGTTATTGCTTTGGCATAATTCAGAGTTAAGTTCATTATTGACATTTAATAGGTTTGTGTAGTTATTCTGCACTCAATATCAAACATGGGAGGCATATCAAACCTCTTCTAGATATCAAACTGGGCAATTATAAAGCTTGAGTTTGCATATTTCTGAGTTGTAATATTAAACCTATAGAGGATTGACTTCTTCATTTTGCTTTCCGTGAGCAATTATAAAGCTTGAGTTTTTTGTATGCCACGAGTTGTAATATGAATGACCTCTGATTGAATTCTTCAAGCACACTCGGAAGGCTTGCAAGGTTTAACAGGTTCTTTTGGCAAGTTAACGAATCATTTGCTTGTCCACCTGCTCCCATTTGGAGAGGTTTCCATATTCCTAATTTCTGCATTTAAAAAGCAAATCGTTGGAAATACTTTCATTCGGTATTCTAAGGAGCTTGAAGGAATTGGAGCTCAACTTTTGCTCGATTCCATTAGAATGTTGATTCTCAATAGAGGATTTTCAGCGAAGAAACCTGCCATTCAAAAAAAAATGGAGGTGAATTGAAACATTTAGCAATTTAAGAGACTCTTCTGAAGCATATCATATTCTGAAGATGTTTTCTTCAACCTTCAAGATGTCGAAATTAAGAATTGTAACGGTCTGGTATAGGTTGGAGCATTTCCAACAACTCTGATAATCCTAAAATTGGAGACCAGTGCGCATTCACGAGAGTAAGAGGGCTTCCTGGTGTTTCAAAACTTCAAATGTTGAACACTCCTGATGCATAGAGTTGGAGGAGCTGCCATGTATTGAAGCATTGGTGAAGAGCTTACGGGGTCATTTGAGAAAGTTCCGAAAGCCGATTATTAGCTGGTGCATGAATCGGAGGAGCTTCAAAGGACATTATGGACTTAATGTACTATTTTATTTTCAAAGAGAATTTTATGGACATTATGGATTTAATGTATTTTTTCCAAAGACATGTTTCTTGATACTCTTTCCTATATCATGGATGGATGCCATCCCTATATTCGTTACTCTATGGATGCTATCCCTATATTCATTTCCTTGTATTCTTCCCTACATTAATCCCTATATTCATTTCCTTGTATTCTTCCCTACATTCCCCTATAATCATAGATATCAACATGGATGGATGGCATGCCTCTCAAACCGGTTTGGGAGCCTAACCCAGGAATTTGAACCAAGCAGTTGTTAACCGATCAGGCAGCTGCTAGCACAAATCTAGCCAAATGTCCAGCTACACTGATAACAAATGTCCAACAGCACTGATTAAACTAACCCCTTGAACCCTGTAAGTTATGCACCGAACTTACAGGCGATGATCTATGTGGCCTGATACTTGTATCAGCAGTATGTATTGTTTAGTTACTGCTTTGTCTATTTTGGACTCATGACGGTTTTTGGGACAGTTTTTGTAGTTTTATACTCCCAGCATATGTAACATGTAACTTATCACATTAATGAAAAGTTACGAATTTTTCCCTTGTGAAAAAAACTAACCACTTGAATTTAAGAATTTAATGTATAATTTATTTAATAGACTGTAATGTATAATTTATTTTATATATTCTATTAGATTTCAATTCATTTGTGATGGCTTATAATCCTGTGAACAGAATGTTTATCAAGCGAATAATTCCTTGGTTTGAAGTTAGTAAGGGGAGAGAGTTATGATTGTTCCCCACACACATATATACATATATATATATTATCGTACCGAATGTGGTATGGATGTGCTTCTTTGATAGTTAAAGCTCCGATCGGAATGTTGTTTTATTCGATTACAATTTGAGAGCTACAGTTTTAAATGATTTGGATAAAATACCCTATCCTATAAGTAGCCATATTGCCCCTATCAATCGGGGTCAAAAGCAGAGAGTAGATCTTCAACTGCTCTGCTCTATTGGAAGCTGAAACAGACCCTAGACATTAGTCACCTGCAAACAATGAAAGATTCAACATGCTCATGCCTTTTATAGCTTGCTTCATTGAATGTGGCTGCTAACCCCTCGAGTGACACTACCCATCCGTGATGCTGGTCAATTGGAATGCCTCAGCAATTCCTCCCCCAACAAATTTAATAGTCTAATTCAATTGCCAACTTCTCTCATGGTGGTGTTTATTAGGCGAATAATTCCTTACTTGGTTTGAAGTTATTAAGGGGAGAGAGTTATGATTGTTCCCCATCTATATATATATATATATATATATATATATATATATATATATATATATATATATATATATATATATATATATATATATATATTATCGTACCGAATGTGTTATGGATGTGCTTCTTTGATAGTTAAAGCTCTGATTGGAATATTGTTTTATTGGATTACAATTTGAGAGTTACAGTTTTAAATGATTTAAATAAAATACCCTATCCTATAAGTAACAATTGATTTTAATATAAAATCATTTTGGCCATATTTCCCCTATCAATTGGGGCCAAAAGCAGAGAGTAGATCTTCAACTGCTCTGCTCTATTAGAAGCTGAAATAGACCTTAGACATTAGTCCCCTGCAAACAATGAAAGATTCAACATGCCCATGCCTTTTATAGCTTGCTTTATTGAAAGTGGTTGCTAACCCCTCGAGTGATACTACCCATCCTTGATGCTGGTCAGTTGGAATGCCTCAACAAATCCTCCTCCAGCAAATTTTTTAGATAGATACAGTGGCAGCGTAGTAGTCAGACTGGAGGGTTTTCAACAAATCGAATGACCATTATAGCAAACACCCTTAATAGTCTAATTCAATTGCCAACTTCTCTCACGGTGATGTTTATCAGGCGAATAATTCCTTACTTGGTTTGAAGTTATTAAGGGGAGAGACTTATGATTGTTCCCCATATATTAGTTATCGAAATATTGTTTTATTGGATTACAATTTTAGAGCTACAGTTTTAAATGATTTAAATAAAATACCCTATCCTATAAGTAACTATTGATTTTAATATAAAATAATTTTGGCCATATTGCCCCTATCAATTGGGGTCAAAAGCAGAGAGTAGATCTTCAACTGCTCTGCTCTATTAGAAGCTGAAATAGGCCTTAGACATTAGTCCCCTGCAAACAATGAAAGATTCAACATGCCCATGCCTTTTATAGCTTGCCTCATTGAATGTGGCTGCTAACCCCTTGAGTGACACTACCCATCCTTGATGCTGGTCAGTTGGAATGCCTTAGCAATTCCTCCTCCAACAAATTTTTGAGATAGATACAGTGGCAGCATAGTAGTCAGACTGGAGGGTTTTCAACAAATCGAACGAACGTTATAGCAAACACCTTTAATAGTCTAATTCAATTGCCAACTTCTCTCATGGTGGTGTTTATCAGGCAAATAATACCTTGGCTTATAATCCAATGAACAGAATGTTTATCAGGCGAATAATTCCTTGGTTTGAAGTTATTAAGGGGAGAGAGTTATGATTTTTCCCCACATATATATAATCTTACCGAATGTGGTATGGATGTGCTTCTTTGATAGTTAAAGCTCCGATCGGAATATTGTTTTATTGGATTACAATTTGAGAGCTATAGTTTTAAATATAATCTTACCGAATGTGGTATGGATGTGCTTCTTTGATAGTTAAAGCTCCGATCGGAATATTGTTTTATTAGATTACAATTTGAGAGCTATAGTTTTAAATGATTTAAATAAAATACTCTATCCTATAAGTAACTATTGATTTTAATATAAAATAATTTCGGCCATATTGCCCCTATCAATCGGGGCCAAAAGCAGAGAGTAGATCTTCAACTGCTCTGCTCTATTAGAAGCTAAAACAGACCTTAGACATTATTCCTCTACAAACAATGAAAGATTCAACATGCCCATGCCTTTTATAGCTTGCTTCATTGAATGTGGCTGCTAACCCCTCGAGTGACACTACCCATCCTTGATGCTAGTCAGTTGGAATGCCTTAGCAATTCCTCCTCCAGCAAATTTTTGAGATAGATACAGTGGCAGCGTAGTAGTCAGACTGGAGGGTTTTCAACAAATCGAACGACCGTTATAGGAAACACCTTTAATAGTCTAATTCAATTGCCAACTTCTCTCATGGTGGCATCTAGGCTGGTTCTCCTCCTAAATAAGTCAATATGAACATCATTGAGAACATAACCTGTGACCTTCATGTCAAAGGCCAATATCTCAAACCTCCTATAGATTTCTTGCATTTTTTAATGCAATCTCTCTCCTGTTTATTTACCTCAATCCAGCTACGTCCAGGTGTGTGTTTCTTTTATAACTTTAGCTTTCATCATTTTCCGTACCTTTAAATGTGCCCTCCACCTACTAGTTGTAGCATAGATGCTTGATAGAAGCACATAAGGTGCAATATTTTTAGGGTCCAACCTGAAAATGTGTTCTACCACATACTCTCCTAGCTCTAGATTTTCATGTGTTCTACAGGCAACAAGCAAACATATCTATATAGAAGCATCAACTTTTATTAGTAAACATATCCACTTTCCCAAAGTATATGTTTGTTCCAAGTGCTATTGTTCATGGTTATTACTTTGGCATAGTTCAGAGTTAAGTTCATTATTGACATTTAATAGGTCTGTGGAGTTATTCTGCACTCAATATCAAACATGGGAAGTATATCGAACTTATTTCTAGATATCAAACCGGGCAATTATAAAGCTTGAGTTTTGCATATGTCTGAGTTGTAATATTAATATGTTGAACATTTGGTTTCTCAATAAATGCACCGGGCATTGGAAATCTCAACGTGAATGTGTCCATATTCAATGTATACAATGCACCATCACACACAGTTTGAATGAATTAACCCATCTCCACCTGACTTCCACAATGCAGCTTGATTCGAGATCTAGTCAAGAGAAAATATTATAAAATAGATAATAAATAAGAAATACAGGAGAATCGGCCCAATCAAAAAAATGTATTTCTAGGTTTAGTCAAGGGGGAATATTAACCTAGCACACACTAGGGTCAATCAGTACTGAACCCAGCTATTGTGAAGCTAGAGATTGCATAGGTCTTAGTTCCAATATCTGATATGATGACCATTTGGGTAAACTCAAAAAATGCACCAGAGGTTGGAAACTTCAATGTCCATATCATGACAAGGGTTAAACGGACCTATGCTAGTATTCCTACTCAATGTGCCCAATGTACAGTCTAGATTCAATGCCCTATCAACCCCACCATTGCCCTGGTTGTAAAATTCCTTGCAATAGAATTATGGGTTTATGTGAAATTTTCGTTCATATTTGTGTCAAACAATTTGTCTGGGTGCACTATCAGCCCCACCATCGCCCTAGTTGTAAAATTCCTTGCAATAGCTTTCTGGGTTTATGTGAAATTTTCGTTCATATCTATGTCAAACAATTGGTCCTGTAGGCACTTTACTAACAATTTTAATTCAGAAAATACTCATATTAAATGACATGCACCGAAAATAAACCACCCAAAGTTCAAACTGACATATTCCAAGCATAAAATTTCACACAGGACTGCCAAATATAACTCAGAGATAGGAGTAACGAGTATTCATATTAATTCCCAGAATGACATCCACTACAGCCAGAAGACGACCAATATTTTATGCTGTCAATAAACAATTGTAAATAAGGGACACTGACTATAGAAACTTGGGACTGGTGCGTTCCTTTTTTTGGTTGCCAGATGACTGTTTCACATGCAATGAAGAGTCCAGAAGGTCATTTTATGCCCATATGTTTGCATTCACCCATACCAGAGATAAGGAACTCATGTTTCTCTTAGTGAGCAGCAGTCAATACACGAGTTAGTGATGCCAGGACCTCTGGATAGTGTAAAATCGTACTCATTTAGCTTATATGCAGCCTTCAGAGAGTAATTTGTTTGGTCGCAGCAAGGGTGCACAAAAACTGTTATACGGTTAGGAAACTCGTGCTAATCAATATGATTACTTAGCCCTTCTCAGCACATTCGTCCAGTAGATGGAATGTGGAATATCGGCCCTCGAGATCAGGTATATGTGGCCCAACAACTCCAACCAGAACTGAGAACTTGTAAATGTATGTCTCAGCTAGTAAAAGAATGTAGCTCGACCAGAAAAATAAAAGGGAACTCGTGCAGTGAAAGATTAAAGTTTCATTTCTATCCCTTATAAACTCATACGATGCCACCCAAAAATTCGAGGTGCTACAAATTGGTAGCCGTGCGTATTTCTTCTTCACATTGAACCAAAAAAGAGCAGATCCGGCTCCCTTTCCCTTGGCGTTTGAAGAGACGAGGGATGCAAATAGAATCCCTTCTCTACAATGACCCTCTCCTCCTATGAAATCGAAGATTCATCGCATGACGTCGAATTGGAGGGGCAATCAAAGGGGTAGGAGCGGAGAGGCGTTATTGGGCTGAGAACGAGTGATGGGAGATGGAGCATGCTGGGTGACAGGATTTTGGGCGGCGACACCGCCCTAGTAGATATCCTTCTATTCAAATTGAGGTGGAGAGGATTGATCCCCAGACCTATCTGCAGATTTCTCAAATTCTGACGCCTTTCGTGGAGCTTGAAGGCGGGTTTTAGAGTACCACTTTGATTCCAGGAATTGAAAAATTTACTGCAGTTTCTATCCCTTAGAAACTCATATGATGCTTCCCGCCATTCAAAATCAAAAATTCGAGATGCTGAATATTGCCGCCACTCAAAATCAAAAATTCGCGAAAATTCGAGGCGCTGAATATTGCCGCACTCAAAATTCAAATCGAGGTGCTGAATATTGGTATGGGTGATTGGTTCAATTCTTTTTTTTTTTAATTTAGGTGTTGTTCTTCGATTATGATGTAGCTTCACTAGTGTTTAACTAAAAAAAATTAACAAAAACAAAAAGATATAATTAACAAAACAAAATTTTTTTAGGAAGAATTATATAAACCCAATCAAAAGAATTAAGTTCTAGATTATGTCAAATGGAATACTAAACTAGCACAAACTCATCTAACCCCAACTATTTCAATCAATACTAAGCCCAACTATTTTGAATATTGAGTTTGCATATGACTAAGTTTCAATATTTGATATCTTAATGATTTGGTTAAAGTTGAGAAATGCACCATAGATTGGCAACCTCAAGTTGACTACCATAACGACATTTAGACTATGCAATTATTTAATTTGATGATTTTAGTATTTTGGAAACTACATGTAGTATTTTTCACTCAACGGTGTCCATGCAATAAATTCTTGTTGAGCAAGATCCATATTACTATAAATTAGATTTGGTGCTTGTAGGTATTTGTATGTTCTATGGGGCTTGGATATAGCCAATATGTATGTATTTCTAAGGGAAACAAGAGATAGAGACTATGAAGAGTTGATTGGAGGAATGCATAAAACACTGATATTGAAAGGGATCGTCATTGATGGAAGTGAAAATATTTTGAGGAGTCCTGTGATTTATGGAAGTGAAGATGTTTTTCCTTAAGAAAGTCCAAATATAGTGTCAGTTATTGTAAGTGATGATGAATAAGAATTCAACAAACATTAAATAATTGCATCTCTACATTGGTTTGAGGGATAACTTTGCATCATATCATATGTAGTTACTTCTCATTTTCATAAGTGATGATAAAGAAAATTTCAATAGCCAACAAATAATTGAATTTGGAAGCAGAGTTAGTTTATTGTATGTAGTTACTTCTCACTGTCATCTCTTTTTGAAATTTGTACATATGTGCATGAAGAAAAATCAAACCAATGATATGTACTTCAAAGGAATTGTGAAATTAGTCTAATATTGATGAGCAAATTAGAACTTATGTGGATAATAAAAAAGCCCAATTTTTATCTAATGTAATAATTCCATCTATAATATAAATGACTTCACTTAAATTCCCTTGGTAAAGTTTCACACTTTATTGTCAATCAAGCAAATCTAAAAGTGAGGGACACATGGTTCATCAATTACCCTTACTGACAACATAACTCAAAAACTAGCATCCATAATTTTACCACATAGTTGCATAAACTCAAGGGTACTAGTGTGCCCAAGTAGTCATAATAGAGGTGGGGAACATGATACAATTTTGAAATGGTAGATCATAGATGAGAAAATAAGTAAGAAAATTTAATGGGACCATGTTTATCTAGTGAATATGGTGGCATGTCATTAGGCCAACCATCAAGATTCACTTCTTCACGGGCATAAATAAGAGGTTTATGCGAGGTGAAATTTATGGATTAACCAAAAACTAAGTGTGATGCATCCTTCCAAGCCATTTCTCCCACAAGTGATGGCACTCGACATCTTAGGAAGAGTTGAAATGAAACCTTAAAAAATTATTGATACACACCCACAAAGGGAAGAACATGGCATTTATTGCAACATTCACTTGTCATTTACCCTAAAATAAACATGGAGAGAATGATAATAAGTGTCACTGATCTATCCCTCTTGCATGCACAACTTCTCTACTCAATCAATCGCCAATCTACGAGGCCTTACTAATAGAAACAAGCAGATGTAGAAATAAATGAAAGATAGAAGGATAACTAGAAGAATGAGAATGAGCATACCTATGGAGTTGGGGTTCACATCTCCATTATCATTGGGATGGACTTGGGTTCTGGGCTTCTTGTCACGATCCATTAATCATGAACACCTACCACCACTTTTCATAAAACCTCCTTCTTTATCTCTTTTCTCCTAACTTCTTTTATTACTGGGGACAACCACAAATGTAGATAGATATCTATAGCAACAATAGGCACCGAGGACATCAGAAAATTCCTCCCACGCTCACGTTTTCCACTTTTTTTTTTTCATTTGAATGCCTAGTAAATAGAAATCTTGAACATGTCGAACACCTGCCACAACGTTTCATAGAACCTCCTTTTCTATATATTTTCTCATGACTCCTTCTATTGCCAGGGACAACCCCAAATGTAGATAGATATATGTAGCAGATATAGGTGCCAAGGACATTAAAAAAATCCTCCCTCGCTCACGTTTTCCACTTTATTTTCATTTGAATGCCAAGTAAAGAGAAATCCTGAACATTATGATGTGTCAATAGGGGAACTTGTTATTTTAGTCTTCTGTGGTTTTTAGTATGTGTGAGTTGTTGGTCTGATAGAGGTGCACGAAGGTGGTATTAAAGGAGGTATCACTGGGGGTGGCAGTGCTTCTGCGTGGAATTCTCCATTTCTGGTGGTTGGTCTGGAAATTGGTGTGTCTGGTGGTTTTTTGGGTGGTTCTTCGTGTCTAGTGGTGATAGGAGAGTCGCCTTGGAATACATAGAGTCGATATCCTAGTGTGGGTTGCGTGAAGCTTCTTGGGAAGCGTCAGCCTGGGGCGTGTTCCTCCCACCTTCTCCTTCTCCAGTTGTTCGGGTTCTTGCCGAGTTTCCCACCTGGTGACAAGATGGTAGTTGGGACATAGTGTGTGGTTTCCTAAGGAAACTTAAGGGTGAAGAGAGATCTGGTTTTTGGGTGTGGTGTGTTAGAGTCGGTCTTTACAGCCCTCTGTCAGATATCATTTCTCTATTGCATTTCATTGTTTAGGTGTCTCATTCCGCTCGTTCATCTGCATTCCGTTAGGGACATGCCATTGACTGACAGAAGGGTTTGGTTTTCCTGGTTCCCTCATGTTTGTACCTGCTGGGTTGGTCAAAATTTCTCCAAAATCATCAAAGTTCATTGCACATCAGTTACAGTCATAAATGATTGTTTTGGTCAAAAAAGAGTCATTTAGTTTCTGAGTCTATGGTTTAGTCTTCTGAGATGTTAAATAATTCTCGCAGGCCATGAGGAGGTTTTCCATAAGTTTTCAGTTCAAAATTTTTATTATCAAACATGTTCGAGGACATTTCTTGTTCAAAACTCTGTTTTGAATAAGAAATTGTTGAAATTGTTTTTGTAATAATCATGTATTTTTCGGCCATGAAGACTTCAAAGCAGACTCTGGTCCTCCTTTGCCAAGGATCAAATGCCAACATCCCTACAAAAAATCAACAAATTTCATCATTCTAGCTTCAAAAAATCAGTGAGGAAACAAAGGACAAAAGTTGTATTAAATGAAAAGTGCCAAAGGTAAAAAACATTACAAAATGGGTTTTGAAGAAGTAAAAATCAAAAATATCTCTTTTCAAGATATTTCTCAAGGTTATTTGTTCATTTACATCAAGAGGCATTCAGAAAATCCCATAGAGAAGTCGAATTTGAGAGTTGAAGACCAAACTGGGTTTTTAGAAGGGCATACTGTGTGATAATTCAAGCGCAGCGCATTGGGCGGAGGCGTGGCGCATAGGAACGACGCAACGCGTTGAGGAGTTATACACCGTGTATTTTTATAAGGGTGCGACGCACCCAAAGGTTGCGGTGCATTGGGCTTGCGCACGGTGCACAGAGCCCCAAGGCCGAAATTCATATCCGCTCCATAAAAATTCAATGCGTTTCAGCTCGATTCTTCTCCAAGTAAGTCTACAAGGCCTGTTCAGTGATCTTATTCATGTATGATGTGTTTAGAAGTGAAGATATTGGAGTTTAAATGGTGAAATACTAAACCCTATATCCACATCAAAATTTTCTCTTAAGGTTTGAAAGGAGGTGGTTAAAAACTTGAAAATTTGGTGTTTAAACTCTCATTCCATAGACATTTGTGCTCTTGTTATCGTTATCATTTTTGTCACTGCTATCACTGTCATATTATTATATCACAGTCCCTTCCCAATTTCCACTATCCCATATCCCTTTTTACCCTTTGTTCCCATGTCAATGAATTCCCAAACCCTATCACTTGTTACCACTTCCCTTCATTGATAAAAATCTAAGTTTCCACAAGATCCAAGGGCTGCCTTTATATCTTTGACTGCACTTATATTCTGTCACTTCATTGACCCTTTTTCCTAAAAAATTCCCTTTTGACTACACTTATATTCTGTCACTTCATGGACCCTTGTTCCTAAAAACTGCCCCATCATTATCACTCATTCCCATTGCTTATAAATCCCCAGATTCCTAAGTCCCTCAAACAGTGGTTGTCTTCACACTTGAAACTCATTTGACAGTCCTCTTTCCCACTGTTTATACTTACCACAGTCCCTTATTATCCCTTGAGTACACATTCGACATTGAAACAAATACACCAATTTCTCATTGTCTAACCAACCAAACATACAGTTGACAAACACATTTCAGCACTATGTCAGAGACAGATTCACCATATGAGCAGGGATATGAGCAAGACAGTGATTCATCTACCGAGCTTAATGTGCCAAGGAGATCTCATAAAAGTGGCAGGCATGTCAGGGAGGAGCCCACTTCTTTGGCCCAATTGCAGGCTTGTCCGCTTGCAATGGATTGTTTTCAGCGTCAGTCATGCTTCCAGTATTGTGAGATGATTGCCCGAACTCAGCATCATCATGAGTTAGCTCGCCTATTTGTCCTACATTTGCATAATGTTCATGTAAATCTTGCTGGAGTGAACTTCACTTTGACACCAGAGACTATTTTTGAGGCGACTGGGATACCGAACATTGGTGAGGAGTGGAATAAGAGACATCAGCTGGATAGAGCATATTATGAGCCTTACATCAGACCTGGATATTTGAGGCAGTTGAGTAGGGTATTTCCATTCCGATTTCTGCAGGAGTCTTATGCACCATTGATGAAACTCATCATCCGATATTTCAGCTGTGAGGGTAGATTCTCACGCCTTTATGCATACCATATCAGACTTTTGATGCATTTCACGAGAGTGCGACTGATGAATATTCCATACTTCATGTGTCGGAATATAGAGCGGATGACTACCCTTGTGCAGAAGAAGACTCCGGAGCAGCAACATAACAACATCTATCATTACGCGCTCATCAAAATCATTGTGGTACATCAGCTTGGTTTGCAGGGCATCACATGGGATGAGTTCATATCCCGTGACTTCTTTGCAGCCCCCGAGCCTCCTCCTGAGATTTTTCATGATGAGGCAGAGCCTTCACATCAGTTTGAGATTCCTAAGACTGAGCCTATCAGTGCTCCAGTGTGTGTGACATATCAGAGAGGCCACAGAGCCTTATTTGCAGCAGCACGACGAGTACTATCTCCACCAGGGGTGGAAGGGGTCTCGTTATCTTCATCAGCAGGGCAAGTACTATCTCCACATGGCGTGGAAGGGGTCTCGCCTTCTACATCAGCATAGGTACAGGACAGAGGTAAGAATCCTATGCACGATGAGGGCCCCTCGCGAGGCCAAGATACTGATTTTATTTTGATCGATGTTGATGCGAGCTCTCCTAGCTCAAAGCTGAAAGAAATCATCCAGGAACAAAAGGCTGAGATTGATACTTTGACCGTGAAGTTGCAGAGAGCTCAGTGGGTGATAGATTACTTGGATCATCGCAATAAACAACTAGAGGATCAGTAGACACTCATAGAGTTGCGGCAAATCTGTGAAGACCGGGAATTGGCCCGAAAGAGACCAGGTGACATGACACCTTTTGAGCGACAGATTTGGCTTGACAAAGTCAACCAACATCTTGAGAAGCTGTTGGCGAAGGCCAATAGGGACAAAGACATGCTCAGGCATATGAAGAATCACTACTGGGCCCGCACGCACGTTTGCAAAGCGAGGATGAAGATCCTGAAGGCAAGGTTAAGGAGAGCACTGAAACGTCAGAAAAGGCCTGATCCACTCCGAATCTTGGCCAAAGCTTCCTTGGATGAGCATGAGACATGATGGGAGACCGTCACTCCAAATTTCAGCAAATTTGGAGAAGATTTTGTCATTTTTGAAAATTTTGGTTGCAAAACAGGTTTTTCCGCCCAATGCATCGCACCACCCGACACGCGCTTACGTTTGGGACATATTCTGGAGGAAAAATTTGCATTTTTGGGTTTTTCATGATATATTATGTATGTTCAGGAATGGCCAAAGAATTTCATCAAATTCTGGGCTGCCAAAAGGGCCTAAAACACTCCAAAAATGGCCTTTCTGTCACTTTTTGCACCAGCAGGAACCAGTCTTGGGAGATTGAATTTTTGGAGGGGAAAATGACATCCAAATCCATAAATTCCACTTGGGTTGGAAATTATACAGGTAGGGATTTCCAACGAGCTATCATGAGAGCAATTTGGATTTTGGGAAGTGCCTCAAAAACAGGCTCAAAGTGGCACGACGCATTGAGTTTTTGGGCGCGACGCATAGAGAAATTTGGCCTCATTTTGACTCTTCAGCTCAGAAATTCGCCCAGTTTTGACTAGTTTTACTTTTTGATGTAACTATTGATCTATATTTATGTAATTTTATGATTATGATGTAATTTTGGCTCATATTTACTTTTTCTAGAGGATTCATTCACTAAAAAGTGAAAATTAAATGAATGAATCAGTTTCCTTCCATATAGAGGCAAGTTGTTTGATTGCCTAGATTTCAGTTCCTTGTTTAGAATTGGTTGAAACAGATCCTAGAAGGATGAGCTCGAACCCTAGAGGCATGGGGAGGGGTTAGGATGGTCTATATCATGTATTTTCTGAGACATTTTTAGTGTTGGATACTTGGGAAAAGTTTGGCACCTCATTGTACATTCATTTCAGTTTTTGGCAAAGGAAAGACCAGAGTTTTGCAGCACTTGTTGGGATCCTTGTGGCTTCTGAGTTTTGATGATGTTCTTCTCATGTTATTGTAAGTTTTATTAATGTTATATGTATTCCATTTCCATTCTCTATGCTTCTGAATTAAAAAAATGAGTAATTGAGGTAGAATTCATTGATTTGCTGGTGCTCTGCCTTAGACTTTTGTTTAGTTTTTTATGTTTTCGTTAGTTTGGAGAGGATCCTTGCACTCTCTTGCCCTCTTCAGCTCCTTAGCAGTATTTTCTATCCATCCATTGAATCTAAAACATCAAAGTCATTGCCTACCCTGCCCCAACTTGAAATCTGCAAGAATTTGGCCTCATCCCCAAGCCCAAAAGTGTTTTTCCCTTTTTCCAACAAAAACCCATAAAAATCAAAATCAAACCCTCCTATTTGTTTATCTAGCCTAAGATCAGTTGTTGTTTTAGTCATCTCAAGCCCCTTTGAATATTTTAATTGAGATTGACCCAGAGAGAGCCCTCTCCTGTCCTCGTAGGGCTAGCTACGAGGCTGAGCGTGGTTTGGTGTTGTCCTTCTTCTGCCTTATTTCAGCCTAAGGTGGATTTGGGCACTAACATAGTGGCAACCATACTGGGGAAGAAATGGTTCGCTTGTTGATGTTATTTGTTTCATAAGTTACAGAAGGAGTCTGAAGTCACGCCAGGTAGCTTTCGAAACGCTTTTGCTTTGCATTAGCGGAAGTAGATAAACGTTGCTTCAGTCGATCTCCGGTTTAGCTTGTGAACGTGACACTTGACTTGTGAATTACCCCAGTATATTATATCGTTCTGGATTTTTGGATGATTGAGTCTAGAATTTGATAGGCTGAAGAAATCGGTTTTGTCCTTTGATTTTTGAATAGATCAACACACTGGCTTCCAGAAGACATACTAGATCAAATCCTGATCCTAATCCACCTCCAGTGTATGAAAATCCTAACCTGATTCCAAGAATTTTCCATCGAGAAAGTCCCGTCATTCCTTTATTCAAATCTCACTCATACCCTACTGTATTTGAATACATAGAAGATATTGAGTTTGATGATCAGTTCGAGTTGTCATTGTTTGAAACTAAATCTGAAAGCGCAACTAGTTCTACGGTTATAAATCCTGAGTTTATTAAGTATCTTGAGATCAAGCAAGCCAATAGATCCATCGATAATTATATTTTTAATATTCAGAACTCTGTTGTGGCAACAAATATTCCTGAGTATATAGAATCTGCTTCTGAAACTCTTGGTCCATCAGTGGTTACATCTGATTCACAAGTTCACGCTGAACCTTCTTTCATTCCTACTATTCCAGTACAGCCATCCATATCTGATCAACAATCTGCAGTAGTTCCTCCGCCATCTCCACCACATACCCCTTGAACACCTACTGCTCCTACTCCACCCGTTTCTCCAAGACAGATCATAAATCCACCAAGAGCAATGGCTGCTAGATTCGCACCTCTTGTCTTGCCAGCAAACTTGGATCCTATGCCCGTTGATTATCAGAGTAAAATCCCTTTGTTTGATGGTACTCCTCAAAGTGTGCCCGCTCAGTAGCATATTGATAGAATGACAGAATTTTTGGACCTGCATGAAATTGATGAAGAGAATGTCTCCATGAGATTGTTTGTCCAAACTTTTGGAGGTGAGGTACGCAAATGGTTCAGAGCTTTACAACCCAGAAGTATTAATACATTAGAAGAGCTTTAGAGACAGTTTCTAGATCGGTGGGAGATGAAGAAAGATTCGCTTCAAATCACTTCTGAGTATACTAAGATCAAGCGCAATCCTGGTGAGTCCGTCCAATATTATATTATCAGATTTAATGCGGTATATAATGCAATTCCTGATGAATTGAGGCCTTCTAAGAAGCCAGCTTTGTTAAAATTCCCGGATGGTTTTGATCCAAAGATGGCATATTCATTACGAGATAGAGATCCGCCTACTTTAGAGGATATGCATAAGATTGTCGTGAGTGTTGAGGCAAACTTGAATGATAAGAGAGCTAGGCTGAAGGCAGAGAAGAAAGTTGTGATAAAGGAAGAAGCTTCTACATCTACAGATCAGCTACTTCGCAAAATGGAAAAAGTGTTCGAAAGGCTCACTCTTGATAAGCCTGAACCTCAAGTTCGAAATCCCAACATCTGTGGTCAGCAGTAGCCCCAATTCAGGATTAAGCAACGAGAACCGCGAGCACAAGAAACAACAGTCCAGCAGTAAGTAAAGACACCTCTTCAGCAGAATTTTGTTGGTCAGGATTCAAATGATGAAGATGATGTATTGGGGGAGGAAAATAACTTCTTTACTCCTAATTATTTGCCCATTTATATCACCGAAGATGAAGAGTATGCAGAAAGTTCAGCAGTACAAAGAGATGAGGATTTTATCCTAGCTAATGATGCAGCTCTTGAGGAAGAGTCGGATGAGTATCAGAGAGGATATATGAATGCATTGTCAGCTTAGCAGAAGCAATACTCTCTTAGAAACAAAGGTGTACCAGTCAATCCAATTCAGAAGATAAAGGAAGTTTCAGCGCCTAAAAACGATTCACCTGTTGCACAAAAGAAAGCAAAAGAGATAGTTGATCCCGCTGCCACCAAGTCGTCATCAGCAGAAAAATCAAATCAACCAATTACATCAAGGGAGAAGGTTGAAAAGAAAGAGGTTCCAGCCAAAGAGATCGAAAAGACTTCAAACTTTAGTTTGGAGAATGAGATTTCTAAATTGAAGGTATCCATCCCCTTGACTGAACTAATGAGGAACAACAATTATAAAGGTCAAGTTTCTAGAATTTTGAATTTCAATCCCATGTTTGATATGGTGAATATTGAAGATGATCAACCGGAACTGATATTTGGACCAACTTTAGATGGTGAGTCTCCGAACAACGAAGTACCTCCATTTTATATCAGTATTTGATTGCATGAGTTTGTGTTGCATAATGCCATGTTCGATTCTGGTGCTTCCCATAATCTTATGCCGAAAGCAATCATGGAGAAGTTGGGTTTAGACATTACCAGGAAGTACCATGATCTTTATTCATTTGATTCTAGCAGAGTGAGATGTATTGGGCTCATTAAAGACTTGGTTGTGAGTTTGGATTAGATTCCCACAAAGAATGTTTTGATGGACATTGTTGTAGCAGACATTCCTCCAAGATTTGATATGTTGCTTTCCAAATCTTGGGGAGAAAAATTGAAAGGGACATTACAATTATATTTCTCCTATGCGACGATTCCCATGTTTGGCCAAATGAGAAAGTTGTACCGGGAATAAAAAATGAAGTATATGATTACAACCAAGGAGAAACCAGTTAATCATCTGCTTAACTATGTACATACAGATCTAGAGTCTTTTGTTTTGTTTACCGATAGTTTTAATGATGTAGATAGTCAGTTAGTTCAAGCAGAAGATATTCCAGAGATTACAGAGAATTTCAGAGAAGTTTTGCAGAAGGAAAGACAGTTACCAGAAAGCACAGTTGAGCAATCAGCTAAAGATGGTGGATAGCGAGCAGAAAAAATAGAGCTAGCACAATTTCAGCACTTAGAGGATGATGAAGAGGGTCTATGGACCATGGATTTTGATGGTGCAGTGGGCAATGATGGTGCGAGGATTGGTATTTGGGTACGCAGTCCATTCTCCGCTCCAAATAAGGTACCGAGCAATGTACGGGTATGTTCTTACAAATTAGCATTTGATTGTTCGAACAATGAGGTTGAGTATGAAGCTCTGATTGCTGGCCTAAAGATTCTTAGAAAGCTGAAAGCTAAGAAAATTGCGGTCTATGGCGACTCCGAATTGGTGATCAAGCAGGTAAAGGGTGAATATCAAACGAAACATCCCCGGATGCGAGCTTACCGGAACGTTGTCCTTGATATTTTGAAGTAGTTTTCAGATTATACCTTGACTTGCATTCCTCGCATCCAAAATGGAATTGCAGATGCAATTGTGAAGGCAGCAAGTAGCTTGAAAATCCCAATGAATTCAAGTAATAAATTCAAGATCCATGTGAAGCACCGTCCTACCGTCCCGGATAATCAAAGATGTTGGCAAGTTTTTCAAGATGATGATGAGATTAATGATTTTCTGCAAAGTAAAGGTAAGTTCGAAGATACCTCAATTGATGTAGAATATGATGATGGTGATGATGTTCAAGTTAATCAAATGGAAGTGTTGCAGCTGAAAGATAACATTATTCCTAAAGGTTTGATACTTTTAGAAGAGCTCTTCGATCAGGATGATGTGGCCAAGAAACCAACTTTACGACCGACTGAAAAAGGAGTAGAGGATGTAAATATTGGGACTGCTGAAAACCCCAAGATGGTGAAGTTATCCAAGTCATTGTCACCGGAGGTAAGAACTGAATATTTAAGTTTGTTGTCTTCATTTGTTGATGCTTTTGCTTGGGATTACTCAGATTTAAAGACGTATGACACCAACATCATTCAACACACTATCCCAATCAAGCCTAATCAAAAGCCTTTCAGACAAAAGCTAAGAAGAATAAATCCGAAGTTGTTGCCATCGATTGAGAAGGAGGTAAACAGGTTGTACAAAGCAGGAATCATTGTTCCTATCAGATTTTCTGATTGGATTTCCAATTTAGTGCCAGTGAGGAAAAAGACAGGTGAGATCCGGTTGTGTATTGATTTCCGAAATCTGAACAAGGTGTCATTGAAGGACAATTATCCATTGCCTAAGATGGATCATATATTGCAGCGAGTAGTGGGTGCATCTCGGATGTCACTACTTGACGGTTATTCTAGATATAACCAAATTTTGGTTCATGAAGACGACCGCGACAAAACAACGTTCACCACTCCGTGGGGGACATTCCACTATACCAAGATGCCATTTGGTTTGAAGAATGTTGGTGCAAATTTCCAGCGAGCGATGGACATGGCTTTTGAAAATGAAAAAGATGTTTTCCTTTTTATATACCTTGATGATTTGACTGTTTTTTCCAATTCCCATGAGGAGCATATGTATCACTTGAAAGTTGTTTTTCAGAAGTGCAGAAAATATGGTGTCTCGCTTAATCCTAAAAAGAGCTTGTTCGCCATGGATGAAGGTAAATTACTTGGGCACATTATTTCCAAAGACAGCATTCGTATTGATCTAGCACGTGTTGAAGCAATCTAATAAATTGACCCTCCTAGGAACAAGAAAGAGATCCAATCTTTTAACGGTAAGATGAACTTTTTACACCGTTTTGTCCCAAACATTGTTGAGCACTTGAGAGAAATAACAAACATGTTGAAAAAGGACAACCAAGTGAAGTGGACTGAAGATGCAGTAAAGTCCTTTAATTTGGTGAAATTGGCATTATCTTTAGCTCCGGTGTTAATCAACCCGGATTACACACAAGACTTTGTTTTGTTTTCCTTTGCTTCAGAACATACCATGGCTGCTGTGTTAATGCAGAAAAGAGATGGACATGAGAAGCCCATAGCGTTTTTCAGTCGAACTATTAGAGACATAGCCTTGAAATACAACATCATTGAGAAACAAGATATGGCACTGGTAAAGGCATTGAAGGATTTCCGGGTATACATTTTGCATTCCCATATTTTAGCTTATGTTCCTAACGCTGCCGTGAAAGATGTTTTAGTACAGACTGATCCGGAAGGAAGACGTGGCAAGTGGATCTCAGCTTTGCTGGAATATGATGTGGAAATAAGGCCCACAAAGCTTATCAAGGGACAAGGGCTGGCGAAGCTTATGGCTGAATCAAATTTGCACGTGTTAGACATAAACCTGATTGCTGCTATGTCCGATGAAGATGAGGAGAATTCACCACTTCAGGTATCGGAAATGTTTGTTGATTCCCCATGGTATTCAGATATCATCTATGTTCTTCAAAATTTGTCATCACCACCGGGCATGACTAGAAACAAAGGTAGAACTTTGAAACTGAAGGCTGCAAAATTTTGTATTTTGAATTCTGCACTTTATTGAAAGGATACTGGTGGTGTATTATTGAATTGTTTGGTGGAGGAAGAAGTGAAGGAAGTAATGGAAGAGTTCCACAAAGGGGATTGCGGGGGTCATCATTTTTGGAAGACAACTGCCAATAAGATTTTGAGAGCAGGGTACTATTGGCTGACATTGTTTGTTGATGTCTATAAAACAGTCAAAGGCTGCCATGAGTGCCAGATTTTTGAAGGAAGACAGAAATTACAGCCATTTCCACTCAAGCCTATTGAGGTAAGCGCCCCTTTCTAGCAGTGGGGTTTGGATTTCATTGGGGAAATCCATCCTCCTTCCTCAGGACAACATAGATGGATTCTAACAGCCACTGATTACTTTACAAAATGGATCGAAGCAGTGCCCACAAGACAAGCCACCGATTCGGAAATTATTTCTTTCCTTGAAAACAACATTTTGTCTCGCTTTGGTTTCCCGAGTAAATTGATTACAGATAATGCATCGGCTTTTAAATCAAGAAAGATGATTGAGTTTTGTGCGAAGTATAAAATCATTTTGGGACATTCGAACGCCTATCATCCGCAAGGCAATGGTTTGGCAGAATCTTCCAATAAGTCTCTAGTCAATATCATTAAAAATTTGCTGGACATCAATAAAAAGAGTTGGCATAAGAAGCTGGTGAATGTGCTATGGGCTGATCGGGTAAGTCAAAAGAAGTCAATTGGCATGTCCCCTTTCGAGTTGGTTTATGAAGTAGATATAGTCTTTCCTACTTCACTTGCTGTTCCAGTAGTCAAGCTTCTTCAGGAGGCTGGTAGTGAAGAAAGCCATATGCAGAGAAGGATAAATCAAATGATTCATTTGCAGCAAACGAGAGAAGAGGTCTTCTAGAACACATTTAAGTTGCAGGAGAGAATAAAAAAGATCTATGACAGGAAAGCGAAGGCAGATAAATTCCAGTTGGAGGAAGTGGTACTGAAGTGGGATGCTAGGAATGAAGACAAGGGAAAACACGGTAAATTTGAAAACCTCTGGAAAGGTCCATTCAAGATTGCAGCATATCAAGGTCAGAACGCCTTTCTTTTGAAGGAAATGAACGGTGAAGACTGTCTAGGAGGGCCGGTCAATGGCCGACTGCTCAAGCGGTACCATTTTTAAAATGTTTTCTGCTGATCACAGTGTCATTGTATATATCACGTATTTCAATTTCATTGCAGGTGTGCACTGTAGTATTTTCTTCAGTCTGGGGCCCGAAGGGAAGGCTATAATTCTGAAGAAAGATTTCAGTTTTCATTTGAGTCGGTTTAGTAGGTTTGGTTCAGTCATTTATGTTTTAAAGGTTGAGTCAGTTTAAGTTAAAGTTTCAATCAAATAAATTCAGTCAAAAGTCTTGAGTTGTTTTCTAAAATAATGGACTCCATAGCCCAATGGACGAAGACACTGGTCTGCTCTCCCAAAGATCTGTCGTTCTTGGCACCTCCAAGGAGCTACCATCCCCATTGGAGCCAATGTTAGAGTCGGTCTTTACAGCCCTCCGTCAGAGATCATTTCTCTATTTCATTTCATTGTTTAGGTGTCTCATTCCGCTCGTTCATCTGCATTCTGTTAGGAACATGCCATTGACTGATGGAAGGGTTTGGTTTTCCTGTTTCCCTCATGTTTGTACCTGCTGGGTTGGTCAAAATTTCTCCAAAATCATCAAAGTTCATTGCACATCAGTTGCAGTCATAAATGATTGTTTTGGTAAAAAAAGAGTCCTTTAGTTTCTGAGTCTAGGGTTTAGTCTTCTGAGATGTTAAATAATGCCCACAGGCCATGAGGAGGTTTTTCATAAGTTTTCAGTTCAAAATTTTTATTATCAAACATGTTCGAGGACATTTCTTGTTCAAAACTTTGTTTTGAATAAGAAATTGTCGAAATTGTTTTTGTAATAATCATGTATTTTTCCGCCATGAAGACTTCAAAGCAGACTCTGGTCCTCCTTTTCCAAGGATCAAACGCCAACATCCCTACAAAAAATCAACAAATTTCATCATTCTAGCTTCAGAAAATCAATGAGGAAACAAAGGACAAAAGTTGTATTAAATGAAAAGTGCCAAAGGTAAAAAACATTACAAAATGGGTTTTGAAGAAGTAAAAATCAAAACTATCTCTTTTCAAGATATTTCTCAAGGTTATTTGTTCATTTACATCAAGAGGCATTCAGAAAATCCCATAGAGAAGTTGAATTTGAGATTTGAAGACCAAACTGGGTTTTTAGAAGGGCAGACTATGTGATAATTCAAGCGCGGCACATTGGGCGGAGGCGCGGCGCATAGGTGTGACGCGGCGCGTTGAGGAGTTATTCACCGTGTATTTTTCTAAGGGCGCGATGCACCCAAAGGTTGCGGTGCACCCAAAGGTCGCGGCGCATTGGGCTTGCGCGTGGCGCACAGAGCCCCAAGGCCGAAATTCATATCCGCTCCACAAAAATTCAATTCGTTTCAGCTTGATTCTTCTCCAAGTAAGTCTACAAGGACTGTTCAGTGATCTTATTCATGTATGATGTGTTTAGAAGCAAAGATATTAAAGTTTAAATGGTGAAATACTAAACCCTATATCCACATCAAAATTTGCTCTTAAGGTTTGAAAGGAGGTGGTTAAAAACTTAAAATTTGGTGTTTAAACTCTCATTCCATAGACATTTGTGCTCTTGTTATCGTTATCATTTTTGTCACTACTATCACTGTCATATTATTATATCACAGTCCCTTCCCCATTTCCACTGTCCCATATCCCTTTTACCCTTTGTTCCCATGTCAATGAATTCCCAAACCCTATCACTTGTTACCACTTCCCTTCATTGATAAAAATCTAAGTTTCCACAAGATCCAAGGGCTGCATTTATATCTTTGACTACACTTATATTATGTCACTTCATGGACCCTTGTTCCTAAAAACTGCCCTTTTAACTGCACTTATATTCTGTCACTTCATGGACTCTTGTTCCTAAAAAATGCCCCATCATTATCACTCATTCCCATTGCTTATAAATCCCCAGATTCCTAAGTCCCTCAAACAGTGGCTGTCTTCACACTTGAAACTCATTTGACAGTCCTCTTTCCCACTGTTTATACTTACCACAGTCCCTTATTATCCCTTGAGTACACATTTGACATTGAAACAAATACACCAATTGCTCATTGTCTAACCAACCAAACATACAGTTGACAAACACATTTCAGCACTATGTCAGAGACAGATTCACCATATGAGCAGGGATATGAGCAAGACAGTGATTCATCTACCGAGCTTAATGTGCCAAGGAGATCTCATAAAAGTGGCAGGCATGTCAGGGAGGAGCCCACTTCTTTGGCCCAATTGCAGGCCTGTCCGCTTGCAATGGATTGTTTTCAGCGTCAGTCATGCTTCCAGTATTGTGAGATGATTGCCCGAACTCAGTATCATCATGAGTTATCTTGCCTATTTGTCCTACATTTGCATAATGTTCATGTAAATCTTGCTGGAGTGAACTTCACTTTGACACCAGAGACTATTTCTGAGGCGACTGGGATACCAAACATTGGTGAGGAGTGGAATAAGAGACAACAGCTAGATAGAGCATATTATGAGCCTTACATCAGACCTGGATATTTGAGGCAGTTGAGCAGGGTATTTCCATTCCAATTTCTGCAGGAGTCTTATGCACCATTGATGAAACTCATCATCCGATATTTCAACTGTGAGGGTAGATTCTCACGCCTTTATGCATACCATATCAGACTTTTGATGCATTTCATGAGAGTGCGACTGATGAATATTCCATACTTCATGTGTCGGAATATAGAGCGGATGAATACCCTTGTGCAGAAGAAGACTCCGGAGTAGCAACATAACAACATCTATCATTATGCGCTCATCAAAATCATTGTGGTACATCAGCTTGGTTTGCAGGGCATCACATGGGATGAGTTCATATCCCGTGACTTCTTTGCAGCCCCCGAGCCTCCTCCCGAGATTGTTCATGATGAGGCAGAGCCTTCACATCAGTTTGAGATTCCTAAGACTGAGCCTATCAGTGCTCCAGTGTGTGTGACATATCAGAGAGGCCACAGAGCCTTATTTGTAGCAGCACGACGAGTACTATCTCCACCAGGGGTGGAAGGGGTCTCGTTATCTTCATCAGCAGCGTGAGTAATATCTCCACATGGCGTGGAAGGGGTCTCGCCTTCTACATCGGCACAGGTACAAGATAGAGGCAAGAAGCCTATGCACGATGAGGGCCCCTCGCGAGGCCAAGATACTGATTTTATTTTGATCGATGTTGATGCAAGCTCTCCTAGCTCAAAGCTGAAAGAAATCATCCAGGAACAAAAGGCTGAGATTGATACTTTGACCGTGAAGTTGCAGAGAGCTCAGTGGGTGATAGATTACTTGGAGCAGCACAATAAACAACTAGAGAATCAGCAGACACTCATAGAGTTGCGGAAAATACGTGAAGACTGGGAATTGGCCCGAAAGAGACCAGGTGACATGACACCTTTTGAGCGACAGATTTGGCTTGAAAAAGTCAACCGACATCTTGAGAAGCTGTTGGTGAAGGAAAATAGGGACAAAGACATGCTCAGGCATATGAAGAATCACTATTGGGCCCGCACGCACGTTTGCAAAGCGAGGATGAAGATCCTGAAGGCAAGGTTGAGGAGAGCACTGAAACGTCGGAAAAGGCTTGATCCACTCCGAATCTTGGCTGAAGCTTCCTTGGCTGAGCATGAGACATGATGGGAGACCTTCACTCCAAATTTCAGCAAATTTGGAGAATATTTTGTCATTTTTGAAAATTTTGGTTGCAAAACAGGTTTTTCCGCCTGACGCGTCGCGCCACCCGACGCGCGCTTACGTTTGGGACATCCTCTGGAGCAAAAAATTGCATTTTTGGGTTTTCATGATGTATTATGTATGTTCAGGAATGGCCGAAGAATTTCATCAAATTATGGGCTGCCTAAAGGGCCTAAAACACTCCAAAAATGGCCTTTCTGCCACTTTTTGCACCAGCAGGAACCAGTCTTGGGAGATTGAAGTTTTGGAGGGGCAAATGATATCCCAATCTAGAAATTCCACTTGGGTTGGAAAGTAGACAGGTAGGGCTTTCCAACGAGCTATCATGAGAGAAATTTGGATTTTGGGAAGTGCCTCAAAACCAGGCTCAAAGTGGCGCGACGCTTTGAGTTTTTGGGCACGGCGCATAGAGAAATTTGGCCTCATTTTGACTCTTCAGCTCAGAAATTCGCCCAGTTTTGGCTAGTTTTACTTTTTGATGTAACTATTGATCTATATTTATGTAATTTGATGATTATGATGTAATTTTGGCTCATTTTTACTTGTTCTAGAGGATTCATTCACTAAAAAGTGAAAATTAAATGAATGAATCAGTTTCCTTCCATATAGAGGCAAGTTGTTTAATTGCCTAGATTTTAGTTCCTTGTTTAGAATTGGTTGAAACAGCTCCTAGAAGGATGAGCTCGACCCCTAGAGGCATGGGGAGGGGTCAGTATGGTCTATATCATGTATTTTCTGAGACATTTTCAGTGTTGGATACTTGGGAAAAGTTTGGCACCTCATTGTACATTCATTTCAGTTTTTGGCAAAGGAAAGACCAGAGTTTTGCAGCACTTGTTGGGATCCTTGTGGCTTCTGATTTTTGATGATGTTATTCTCATGTTATTTTAAGTTTTATTAATTTTATATGTATTCCATTTCCCTTATCTATGCTTCTGAATTAAACAAATGAGTAATTGAGGTAGAATTCATTGATTTGTTGGTGCTCTGCCTTAGAATTTTGTTTAGTTTTTTATGTTTTCGTCAGTTTGGAGAGGATCCTTGCACTCTCTTGCCCTCTTCAGCTCCTCATCAGTATTTTCTATCCATCCATTGAATCTAAAACATCAAAGTCATTGCCTACCCTGCCCCAACTTGAAATCTGCAAGAATTTGGCCTCATCCCCAAGCCCAAAATTGTTTTTCCCTTTTTCCAACAAAAACCCCTAAAAATCAAAATCAAACCCTCCTATTTGTTTATCTAGCCTAATATCAGTTGTTTTTTTAGTAATATCAAGCCCCTTTGAATATTTTAATTGAGATTGACCCGGAGAGAGCCCTCTCCTATCCTTGTAGGGCTAGCTACGAGGCTGAGCGTGGTTTGGTGTTGTCCTTCTTCTGCCTTATTTCAACCTAAGGTGGATTTGGGCACTAACATGGTGGTAGGGGAAATTTCCAGTAGACTAGAATCTGATAACGGTTGGAGATGACCCTCCTAGTTTTATAATAATGCGACCATCCTTGCGGCGCGGGAAATCCTCACCCCTGGCCAAGCAAGGATCTGTTGGCTTGGATGATATGGAAATAGTGGTGGTAGGATCGGAGCGCGCCAAGGTGGTAAGATCGTCGGTCACTCCCAACTTGCTGGTGTGGGAATGCGAGGCGGTCATCGTGGAGGAAAAAAGGCCTCCCATGGTGGTGGAAGTGTAAGGTCACAACAAACACAGCATAGGGGTGGTGGAAAACAAAGAGGAACAACTAAATGGGGAACTTGTAGGTGTGTAGCTCCCGGCCCGCGATAAATTCAACATTTGTTTTCTAGAAAACTATCGGGACCTAATTCAAACTCTGATAGATCGGGTGGACATAGCAGAATGGGTTCGTAGGGAGGAGCATGTTAAGTTTATGGACACTTTGGATAGGATGCACTACTTCTAGTGCTAGGTCAGGGAGCGAGTATTGGTGGTGGTCTAGCGAGGCCAAAATCACCTTGTAAAAAAAGTGGAAAAGTTGGACACTTGGCTCGCACACTTCGAAGGGCATGTCCATTGCAACTTCCGTCCACCACCCCCTCTAGAAACAACCCTGGAAAAGCCAGCTTCCATTACGTCGGATGACTAGTATGCTCTCATGTGTTTTTTATGTATTACATGTATTTTGGTGTCTTTGACCCTCTCATTTATGGATGTTGTCCTTAGCTTCGTTTTTGTATTTTTTTCACTTGTTACAAACATTGGTCAACAAAATTAGTCGGGGTGAGACCACTTGTTTTTTTCTTTGTTGGATGTACATATTTTTCACCATATGAATGAATATCGACTTACAAAAAGAAATGTTATGTTTATCTATTCATTAAATGTAAATATGAAGATTTGACCTTAGATTTAAAACAACAGTCACACTTTTAACATAAATCAATGAAGTTTAAAGATTAAACTTTATGGCCAAAGTAGATAGATGATACATGCAATATTTATGTTAATTGTAGATAGATGATACATGCAATATTAATTATGTTAATTGTAGATGAATCCATCTGTAGTGTTAAAATTTAGAGACAAAAGAGTATTCAGAATTTTAACACTGTAGATGGACTCAAAGACCCCTTTGTCTCTAAATCTTAACACTACAGATGGATTCAGAGACTCGTTTAGTGAAATGTAACACTTCAGTATCAAAATTGCAGATTTTCATTTATGGAGTGATACGATTAAAAATTACTCACATAAATGACTAATTCATATACTTTTGTACTTGTTATTTGGTCATATTTTTATTCTTGGACTATAATAGTCATTTGCATTAATCATTATTAATTTTGTCACTTATTATCTAGTCATATATTTTAATCCTAGACTAAATTAGTTATTTAAGTTAGTCACTTTTACTTTAGTCATGTATTATCTAGTCGTATATTTTATCCCTAGACTAAATTAGTCATTTAAGTTAGTGGCTTTTAGTTTAGTCACTTATTATCTAGTCGTATATTTTATCCCTAGACTAGATTAGTCATTTAAGTTAGTCATTTTTAGTTCGGTCACTTAAAATTTCTCAAATTTAGTAGTATTTCACTTGAAATAATTGCGGTGACTAAATTTTTTAGTCACCTAGTCAGTAATTTCATCATTTTCTACTAGTGAATACACAACGACTGCAGACATTCAAAAGGATGAAAATTTCATTTTGGCTAATGATACAATGTTGGAAGATGAGTCCGATGACTAACAAAGAGGGTACATGAACGCTTTATCAGCTCAACAAAAACAATATTCTTTGAGGAATAGAGATGTTCCGATCAGTCCCATTCAGAAGAGAAAAGAGCTCCAAATGAAGAACAATTCTCAAAATAAAGGGAAAGAGCCATTCGACCCTTCCTCCAGCAAAACGTCTTCAGCGATTAATACAGCAAGTGAGAAGAACCAGCAGAGTGCAGCAAAGGAGCAAATAGAAAATAAATATCCTCCCATTAAAGAGGTAGAAAAGGTCCCTTCTTTTAATTTGGAAAATGAAATTTCTAAGTTGAAAGTGTCCATGCCCTTGACTGAGTTGGTGAAAAATAGTGCTTATAAAAATCAGGTGTCTAGAATTTTTCAAATAGACTCTGTATCATATATGGTTAATGTTGAGGATGACTATCTAGAACTCATCTTTGGTCCAACCACTGAAGATCAGTCTAAAGAAATTGAAGTCCCTCCCTTTTACCTGAGTCTTAGATTACATGAGTTCATTTTGCATAATTCTATGTTGGACTCTGGAGCCTCACATAATTTGATGCCCAAAGCCATCATGGAGAAGTTAGGACTTGATATTGCCCGTAAATACCATGATTTGTATTCTTTTGACTCAGGCAGAGTCCATTGTATTGGTCTTATCAAAGACTTGGTAGTATCTTTAGATCAAATCCTAGCCAAGAATGTTTTGATGGATGTAGTTGTTGTTGATGTTCCACCACGGTTTGGAATGCTTCTATCTAGGTCTTGGGGTGCAAAAATTAGAGGAACCATGCAGCTTGACTTCTCTTATGCCACCATTCCCGTGTTTGGCCAATTAAGAAAACTATATAGGGAGAAGAAAATGAAATATATGATCACTAGCAAAGAGAAGCCAGTAAATCATCCCATTAATGCTATCCACACAGATTTAGAGTCCTTTGTATTATATTAAGATGGGGGTTTGAATGATGAGAATGTTCAATTGTTACAGGTAGATGAAATACCTAAGATTTCAGAGAATTTTAGGGAAGTCCTCAAACAGGAAAAAGATAAAGCAGCAAGCTCTTCCGAGCCTCCTGCCTGCCAACAGAAAAAGGACAGTGAACAGAAGAAAAATGCAGAAATCAATCAAGGTAAAGAAGAGAAAGAAGCTAAATTTCAGCATCTACAAGAAGAAGAAGAATGCCTTTGGAGCATGGATTTTGATGGAGCTGTTGGTAAGGATGGAGCTGGTATTGGAATATGGATTCGGAGCCCTGTTTTCCAGCCTGAAAAGGTTCCTAGTAATGTTAGAGTATGTGCTTATAAGTTGGCTTTTGACTGCTCTAACAATGAAGTAGAGTATGAAACTTTGATTGCAGGCTTGAAAATTTTGAAGAAGTTAAATGCAAAGAGGATTTCTGTATATGGAGATTCAGAGCTGATAATCAAACAGGTCAAAGGAGAATACCAAGCTAAACATCAGTGATTGAGGGCATACATAAATGCAGTCCTAGACATCTTGAAGACATTCCCTGAGTACACTTTAACAGCAGTACCCAGGATGCAAACCATTATTGCTGATTCTCTTGCCACTACAACAAGCAACTTGAAGATTCCAATGAACTCCAGCAACAAGTTTGAGATTTATGTCAAACATAGGCCTGTTGTTCCTGACAATTTAAGGTATTGGCAAGTGTTTTTGGATGACAATGAGATCAATGAATTTTTGGAGAGTGATGGAAAATTCAAGGATACTCCAATAGAAGGTGATTATGAGGTTAATGATCAAGAAATGGAAGCAAATCAGATGGACATATTGCAGCTGAAAGACAATGTAATTCCTAGAGGTCTCATACCTTTAGAGGAGCTTTTTGATCAGGATGATATTGCAAAGAAACGAAGCTTGGTGCCTACTGAGAAAGGAGTTGAAGATGTGAATCTTGGAACACCTGACAAGCCCAAGTTTGTGAAGTTGTCAAAGGCATTGTCCCCTAAGGTAAAGGAAAAGTATGTTAAATTTCTTTCTGAATTCTATGATGTGTTTGAATGGGATTATTCAGATTTGAAGGTGTATGACAAGAACAAAATTCAGTATACTATTCCCATCAAGCCAGATCAAAAGCCATTAGACAGAAGTTGAGAAGAATCAACCCAAAGCTGCTGCCATCCATTGAAAAAGAGGTAAACAGATTGTACAAAGCTGGTATCATAGTCCCAATTAGATTTTCTAACTAGATTTCGAATTTGGTCCCAGTACGTAAGAAGATATGAGAAATAAGGTTGTGCATAGATTTTCGAAATTTGAATAAAGCATCCTTAAAGGATAATTACCCACTTCCGAATATGGACCATATTCTGCAGAGAGTAGTTGGAGCATCTAGGATGTCACTACTTGATGGCTACTCAGGCTACAACCAGATCTTGGTGCATGAAAAAGACAAGACAAAACTGCCTTCACAACACCCCGGGGAACCTTCCAGTATGCCAAAATGCCATTTGGACTGAAGAACACTAGAGCTAATTTCTAGCGAGCAATGGACATTGCTTTTGCCAATGAAAAAGATGTTTTTCTTGTTGTTTATTTGGATGATCTGATAGTATTTCCTGGTTCTGATGATGAGCATTTGCACCATTTGAGGGTTGTGTTTCAATGATTCAAAAAGTTTGGGATTTGTCTCAATCCAAAGAAGAGTCTCTTTTCCATGGATGAAGGCAAGATGCTGGGGCATATTATCTCTAAATATGGTATCTATATTGATCCATCTAGAGTAGAGGAAATTAAGCACATAGATCTTCCATGAAACAAAAAGGAGATCCAAGCATTCAATGGTAAGATGAACTTCTTGTGTAGATTTATACCTAATTTGGCTGAACATTTAAGAGAAATGAATAATATTCTGAAGAAGGATAGCACTGTTAAATGGAGTGAGGAAACTGTCGAGTCATTTAATCTGGTAAATTTTTCTTTGTCCAATTCCCCAGTTTTGATTAGTCCCGACTATACTCAAGATTTTATTATTTTTTCATTTGCATCGAAGCATACTATGGCTACTGTTTTGATGCAAAAAAGAGATCATATTGAAAAGCCAATTTCCTTTTTCAGTAGGACTATTAGAGATGCTGCCTTAAGGTATAATATTATTGAGAAGCAAGCATTGGCTCTTATAAAGGCATTGAAGAATTTTAGGGTCTATATTTTGCATTCACATACTATAGCATATGTCCCTAACGCAGTAGTGAAGGATGTGTTGATGCAAACTGATCCAGAAGGTCGAAGAGGTAAATGGATAGCAACTATGTTGGAGTACGATTTGGAGATCAAACCCATGAAGTTGATCAAAGGCCAAGGCTTGGAAAAAATGATGGTACAATCAAATCTGCGTGCCCTGGATATAAACCTTATAACAACAATTTCAGAGGGTGAAGATGAAGGTTTTCTTGTTCCAATTTCAGATATTTTTCTACAATCCCTATGGTATTCAGATATTGTTTATGTTCTTCAGCACCTTTCACCACCTCCAGGAATGTCTAAAAGCAAAGGTAGATCACTGAAACTTAAGTTTGCTAAATACTGTATTTTAGATAGTGCTCTTTATTGGAAAGATCCATGAGGCATTATGCTTAATTGTTTGGTTGAAGAAGAAGCTCAGAAGGTAATACATGACTTTCACAAAGGTGATTGTGGTGGTCATTTGTTTTGGAAGACTACAACTAACAAGGTGTTGAGAGCAGGATATTATTGGCCCACGTTATTTCTATAAAACAGTGATGAGTTGTCATGAATGTCAAATTTTCCAAGGGAAGAAGAAATTGCTTCCTCTTCCTTTGAAAAGAGTTTCAGTAAACACTCCCTTTCAGCAATGGGGACTCGATTTCATAGGAGAAATCCATCCTGCTTCATCAGCGCAACACTGATGGATATTGATAGGTACAGATTACTTTAATAAATGGATCGAGGCTGTCCCAGCAAGGCAAGCTACAGATATGGTAATTATTCAATTCCTCAAAATGAATATTTTATCTTGTTTTGGCTGCCCTTACAAAATTATAATAGACAACGCAGCAGTGTTCAAGTCTAAGAAGATGGTGGAATTTTGCGACAAATACAACATTGTGCTGGGCCATTCAACAACATATTATCCACAAGGCAACGACCTGGCAGAATCATCGAATAAGTCTTTGATAAATATAATCAAGAAAATGCTGGAGGCAAACAAAAGAAACTGGCATCAAAAAATCATCAATGCTTTGTGGGCAAACAAAGTTAGCAGCAAGAAATCCATAGGTATGTCACCTTTTGAATTGGTTTATGGTACTGATGCTTTCTTTCCTACATCTCTTACAGTTCTAGTTATGAGATTATTGCAAGAAGTGGGTAGTGAAGATGATGACAATCAGCGAAGGATCAATTAGATGATCCATCTTTAGCAAACAAGAGAGGAAGTGTCATAGAACGCTATTCAATTGCAGGAAAAGATAAAGAAGAAATATGAACGAAAGACCAAAGTAGAAAATTTTCAGTTGGATGATGTAGTGTTGAGATGGGATGCAAGAAATGAGGACAAAGGGAAGCATGGTAAGTTTGACAACCTGTGGAAAGGACCATACAGGATTTCAGCATACAGGGGACAAAATTCTTTCTTGATTTTAGAAATGGATGGCCAAGATTTCCCTGGAGGAGCAATGAATGGTAGGCTTTTGAAGCGCTACCATTTTTGAAGATAATGAATCAGAAACTATGTCACAAATCATTGTATATACCATGTTATTTTGATTAGATTTCAAGTACACATTCATTGAAGTTTGGGGCTCGAGGTGAAGGCTATAAAACTTAAATGATATGTGTATGGTTTGATTTTATTTCAGTTTTCAATCTTAATCTTGAGTTAGAGTCAGTCTGCATAGTGTCAGTCTTCAGTATTTTTGACTCCATGCCCAATGGATAAGGCCACTTGTTCTACGGTGTTCTTGGCACCTCCAAGGAGCTACCATCCTCATTGGAGCCAATGTTAGTGTCAATCTATTCATACTGCCATCAGTGATCAAAATTTCTCTTTTGCATTTGCATATTAGGAGTCTCGTACCAATAAAATTTCACCATTCCGCTAGGTCATGGATTCATTGATGGTAGTGATTTTTCCTCGGTTTTCCCTCATGTGAAACTTGCTGATTCTCCTCTCTATGGTCTTTAGTCATGAGTTATTTTCACTTTGTGAGTCATGTTAGTAGGTCATAAGATGGATCTCATTAGGTTCTAGGGTCTCACCATGGTCAAATTAATGAGTCAAGTGTCAATAAATATCAGCAAAGTCATGCCAGAAGTCAATAAACTCAAAGTCACAGCACCTCGGAAGATCAAAGAAATGTTTTATTTAGTTTGATGTAATTTTCACCTCAAAACCATTTTTTGAGTTGAAAACATAATACTTTACTTTTATTATTATCTTTATGTAATTTTATGTCATCATGTGTAATAAGTCACACTTAAGAAAGCTGTTATCTCCACAAAGTCACCACCCTGCCCTTCAGAGAAATTTTACTCAACATTTTTAGTGTCAAATCATGTTCAAAGTATGTCCATCAGAAAGAGCCCGGAAAGAGCTTTCCAACAGTATATTACACTCTCAAAACTCACTTCCGGATTGAAATTTATGCCTAAGTGAACAAAAGTCCCCCTATACCCTAAACCAACCTTTATTCCCATTTCTTCCTAAACTTTATTTCATTAAAGTTTTATGTTTTTCTTTTAAAAAACCCCTTTTTCCCCTTCTGATGGAAAATCGTATTATTAAATATTTTAATACATAAATCCGATGTGATTAAACCACTTCCCCTCATGCCCTTGAAACTTTATAATAAAGTTAAAGTTTCATATTATAAATAGCCCCTCCCTCCGGTCGCAATCGCAATACATAACCACTTCTCCTCCATACTCCTTTAAAAATTTATAATAAAGTTTTAAAAGTTCTATATTATAAAACCCCACTGGTCCAATTCAATTCCCTTCCCTTCCCCGATCACATCGCAAAATTTAATATATGCGCTCCGAATGGCCCTCGTGTTTACAAAAACTCCGATGCGATTGAAGAGCTCCCAATTGTATATCTCTGATGGAAACCTGCCCGATTACATCCTGACCATTGATCCAAATCAACAATCCAATGGTCTATATACCATCGCACCATCATGATTAGTGCTTTCATAAGGTCCCCTCCGATTGAGCGCTCCCGATTGAAATTCTCCAATTACACTCCCACCCTCGATTTTTTCATCCAATAGAACGGCCTACAAGCCATCGCACTCATCGCAATCAGCGATTGTATATAAGACTTTGTCCTGCTCTCCTCCGATCTCCTGATACTGATGGACCTTTGGGTCCCACCATAATCCTCTGCCCATTTATAATACAAAGGCCTTTCCCCTTTGTAAATTCAAAATCATATTTTATTACTTTTTATAAGGGATTTCCCATCGCTTAACCCCATCGCATCGAGAAAATCCTGTTATGTAATACACCCACCTGATCTCCCGATTCTGATTCCGATTATTACCCCGGTCCCACCTTAAAAGGCTCTTCGCTCTTTCAATGTAAAAATCCTTCCTCCCTTTGTAAAAAGTGAAAAACCATTTTTGTTTACTTTCAAAGGGATTTCCCCGTTCTCTTATTGCATTACCCCATCGGACCTACGCCAATCGCATCGGAGGTTTTGCCTCATACATCTGCTCCCTGTCCCGCTCCGATTCCGATTGCGATGATGCCGTCACGACGTATATATGTTCAAAATGTTCCACTGTATATTATATCCCCTCTGCCCATTGATTTCGATTGCGATTACCATATGGACCCCACCTCCTTTCCTTTCGCTCCTATTCACTTAAAAGGGGTATTTCCTTCACTAAAGGCATAAAAGTCAGTTTTGATGTTCTCAAATAGATTTCTCGGCATATATGAGATTTTTAGTAAAGAAAGGAAATAGTCAAGGGCCGAGAGCTAATTATAAGACAAAAACCGCTACAAGAGCAGGAAAATAGGGATCTGCACTTCAGATTGCCTATTTTTCATTCATCCAGCATATCAGTGAATCTGCCAAGTGGTCAAATGTGTTTTTGTTCCTTATTTTCAGGGGCAGATTGTTGGTTCTCTATTCTATGATTGGATTTTAGTTCTTGAGCTGGAAAACAAATCCCTTTTTCTATCGATCTATGTTCCCACATTTCAGTCTATTTAATGTAATTGTAAATCATTTGTAAAGAAGTCTGTAAATCAGTAAGTAGGGGAATAGTGTAATAAACAAGGAGAATGCTCTGCACTCCATTGTAACAGTTTTGGACAGGGAATTAATAAAGAGATCCAGCTCTGATTTGTGGGATCCATGTGGTATGAAATTTTTCATTTGTTCTCTCTTTTGTGTTCATATGTAAATTTTTATGTGTACCATTCATTCATAAACATATCTGTTTGAATGTTTTCAAGATAGATAGGTAGAATCCATTTTTGATGCTTTGCCTTGGGAAATCATTCATATTCTGTGTTTTCTTCTATTTGAAATGGATCCATCTTTTGTGCCCTTTTCAGCTCCTCATCATTCTTTCCATTCCATCATTATTTAAACTTAATTGCTGAAATTTTCTACCTACCTTGCCCCATGAGATAACCTATATCCATGATTTAATTCCCTGATTAAAACTGTCCCATTTGTCCCACACATCCCTGAAAATATTCATTCATTTATTAAAAAAATTTCCCATTATTATACCTAGCCTAAAATTAGTCCATTATCGTACTTTGTTGAACATATTTTACGGAGAGATCCCTCTCCTGACCTTGTAGGGCTAGCTACAAGGCTGAGTGTGGTTTAGATGTACCTTGATTTCCTTTTTCAGCCTGAGGTCTAGATCAGGTGCTAACACGTTGCAGTGCACCCCTAAGTGGGAGACAATGCCCTGTGTCTTGAACAAAAATGCATTGGGTGTAGTAGGGATTGAAAAGAAAAGCAACAGAACACACTTCTAATGAAATTATTTCATTCAAATTTATAATAATTGAAATTTGATGCTACTGATGAGGATAATCAGAGGAAAAAACACTAGGAATTAGAGGATAATCCCTAGTGGAGTCGCCAATTTGTTATGCAGAATTGTGATCTATGGATAAACCAAATTCCCTAAGTGTGGTGCTAGTCACTTAGAAGAACAAAGGAAAGAATTACTATCACTTTCTCTAAAACAAGAAGATATAAATTTTTTTGAAAGATCCTACTTGTGATTAAATCGCTTCTCCTTCTCCTTCTGTCATTGTTGCCATCGCTCTCAATCCAACTTAAATCACCAAATCGATTCCTGCAAACACAAACATAGACAAAAAAACAACATGAAATATACATATATCTACTTATCTTACTCGATAAAATCTATTATATATGAAATATATATATCATTCAAGAATCCATTTCAAAAGGAATAGAGACATATATATGGGAAAATGAACAACAATATTCATTAAAGAGTATAAGAGGGAGGTTACAACCAATGTCGATTTGTTGCTACCAGTTCTAGATTCATTCCAGCCTCATCACATCCAACATCATACCAGAAGCTTATAAGTCCTTTCACTCTCTCAAATGAGAATCCAACAAAATAACTTTACCAAAATCCTTCCTTCCTTAGCACTAGGATCCATGCTCAATTTATAGGGAAAATGATGATAGTTTCTCAATGAATGACTTTCTAATAATAGGAAAGACATGTTCCCAAGTTCAAATGTGTTAGATGGGCACTTGGATTTTAATTTTGACACATATGGACTCTTCTAGAAGGCACTGGCCATGTGGAGATTTCTGGAACAATGAGAATTCCGCTCCCAAGTATCCAACACACTCTTGAATGTCGGGAATTGCATTGCAGTGCACCCTTGAATGGAGGATCTTGCATTGCAACACAATTATTCCTTTTAGAGGTTGCGTTGGTGAGTTAATAAGTGATATAAAACATACTTAAAACCTTGGAAATCTCACAATAGAAGCCATGGATGAATTGTCCTTATCTTAGGGCATATAGCAATTGAAATGTAAGGGGATGATAGACCCTATTTCATTTTTCCTAGGGATGATGTCCAGTTTGACCAGGTCATGGGGGACGATGCCCAAATTGACCTATAACACCTTCAAAGTGGCTTATTTCTAAGTTGTTGATCTCTTTTCTTATATTTTTAGAGCTGGTTTCATAACAAAAAGGGAGAAAAGCGCTAATGGAGGTTGGTTGTTCCGCTTGGTTACATTTGTCACCACCCTAGGGATAACATTATACCTAATATATTTATGTCGTTTACTACTATCTCAGGTGCCATTAACACAAGAGGCCACCCATTCATAGTGGTGTGGGTGCTTTCTTAGCCGTGATTTTGGCTCAGTGACTTCCTTGTATTTCAAGTGACTGCATCAGAGATGGCCCAAGAAAAATATGTGAAAGGTGAACTAGACATGGAAGGCCACAAGGGAAATGGGAAGAAGGGATCTTGGGTAAAGAGAGGGGAATCCTCCTCACACCAGCCTATGAAGGTTTTTCGAAAATCTCAGGCCAACCAAAACAGTGATGTTGTGCATGCTTATGTTAAGGGAATCCCAAAACAGGTAAGACAACTAATAGCAGGGTGGGAGGCAGAAATCACCCACTAATCATATGAGGAGTTGCAAGAAGAAGACTTGGAGATGTTGGTTCTAGACCCAGGCCATACTGGTGGTAGGGTTACTCAATATAAACCGACCATCTACCTTTACTAGATGATGAAGAATATTGTGCCACGAAATATTATGCACAATAATAAATATATTAAAATTTATCATACTATGGAGGAGATCCAAAAATATTTCTAGTTGGCCCAATTATAGATCCAAAAAAAAAAAATTCAGGTTGGGACGAATCAGGGAGCACCTCCGGTGCCCTTATTTCTATGAGATTCCAAGATCTAGCGCAAAAGATCCTGCCCCAGTTGAGTCCTCTGAGGACTAGTTTGAGAATGCTTTTATATCAATTTTTTGAGTATTATTTTTATTATATCCACGTCGATTGCTAGTACTATAGTTAGTGTGAGAAACATCTTTTGTATTTCATACATTAAGGCCTACTCGGTCGAATTTGATAGACTCAAAGAGTTCAAATTTTTTATGGAATATAATGCTTTTCGATGCCCAATAGACCTTATTTCCCAATGGGTAGGTTGAGGCCATGAAATGTTTATCATGATGTAACATTCTTGAATTATGAATGAAAGAAAGGTCCTACTCACCTTAAAAAATAGAAATCAGTTTCACTAGTTCTAATTTATGGAGGAAATGGAGGGAGCTCAAAATGTGAATATTGAATTTAATTCACATGCAGTGATCAATAAAATAACTGATAATTCACTCATAAATAACTCATGCATGTTAGTTCTGAGAAAAACCCAGTTGAGATTGGATTTAAAGGGAAGTGTATTATCAGTGGTATAAGCATCCAATTGTACATGTGGTGCATGGAGTCAGAGGAAGAGCCTTGATGTACAACACACTCATTATTGGGAATTTCCATTTAATAGGGCCTAATTACCCAAGGAGATTGCACAAGGAGAGGCCAATAATTTGGTTAAGTATTGAACCAAGCTTTCCTAGGAATCAGTGAGATGGATATAGATAGTGCAAAATTTATCAGGAAGAGAAAGATCATAGTAATATTCTCATATTATTTAAATTATGAAATATAAAAATAACGAGTTTTTTAGCTAAGGCTTTCCCCAGATAAATATTTGTGTTGTGTGATTGAAACTATTTCTCTTTCTTGTTCATGTGATTTTGCGATCGTAATTGGTTTCCGTAATTTGTAGTGTGGATTTAAGTATTTTGTTTTAGCATATTACAAATATCAGTTGAATCTACATGGATTTTATACATGGTATCAAACCGAATCACTATAGAAGAGAAGAATACAAGTTTTTTTTCAGCAGGTGAATCGAATTTTTAGATCTATACTTCAGGGCCAGCAATAGGATCATGATGTATTCATGTGTATTGAGACTCGAATATGCCCTTGAGGGTAGTTCAGATTACATATCTTGGAAGTACATGATGGAAGAAATGTTGGAAGAATATGGGATGAAGGAGTTCATAGATAGTGATCCTTAGCCTCCAATAACATATGCTCAAGATCTGGAAGCATGGAATAAGAAAGTAGATAAGACAAAAAGGATTCTATTGTAAGGAGTTTGAGATCATATAGTCTCGAACCTACATGGAAAGGAAACTCCATATGCTATATAGAAGGCCTTAACAGATTTTTTTCAGAACAACAACAACCACAGGAAGTTGGCACTGAAGGACAAGCTTAGAAAAATAAAGATGGAGGAGGGCGTATCAATACCAAAATACTTGAAAAAGTTCACTCAATATCAAGATTAGCTTGAGCCTAGCACTTCTAGGCCTTCCCAAGAGCTGGCACATCTATCAAGATTCGGTTAATGGGAGGGCGAAGCTACTAGGGTGGGAGTGATTTGTTGGGTGTGGAGCCTGATTATCTTGTTTATTTTGTATCACAGCATTGGACCCCTATACCTTAATATGGTGGAAACTCTGCCCATAATTAAACGTTGCCTTGGGGGAGGGGGGTGGCTGCGACTTTATGGAGCCCCCCCTGGTAGGGGGTTTCGGGGGCAGCACCCTCGAAGCTAAAAACAAATGTAAAATTGCCTTGTAAAAGTATAGTAATTTCTGGTCAATCTGGGTCGTTAATTAGGCAGCTGATCTGACAGTAGAAGTTATGTTTAGTTTAGGGTTTTGTTTTTCCCTAGAAGGCAACCCCTCGCTTTGTATGAGGGCATTATATTGTGGTTGTGTATTATATGTGTATTCTTAGAGCAAGAAACAGATAGGGAGACTGTGAGAGAGAACAGAGGATATTACAACGGATCTGCTGTAGGTTGTGTCTCTTCATTTTACTAGATAATAGAAAGGAAGGAATGGTTGTCTAGGGTGGACGTAGCCCAAACTGGATGAACCATGTATATCTGTGTCTCTTTGGTTTTATGTGTTTTGTGTGCTTGTGTTTTCTGCATATTTTATGTTTCGCATTGCTCTGTAATATATAATATTCTAACATGATTATGGTCCAATTTGGTATAAGAAGAGATTTAGCGGAACACCAAAGATGGATCCTCATCAAAGACTGATGATGATGAGAACGATGCCTTGGATGGAAATGAAATGAAATGGAAATGGAAGGAATCCCATTCCAAATCAAATTCTAGTCAGGTATGCAAGAATGACTTGTCGAAGATTAAATGTTTTCACTATCATGAGCTTGGACACTATGCCACAAAGTGTCCGCACAAGAAGGCTGACAAGAAGTCCTCAGGAGGAGTGGCAGGTGAAGCTCTTGCTTCACAATTCGCATTGGATTTCACTCTCATCACATGCACGGTATCATCAGTGATGGGTTTGGTGTGGTTCTTGGATAGTGGAGCTTCATTCTATATGACCGGTAACAAAGAATTCTTCAAAAACATGGAGGAGAAGGATCTCCAGATGCACATCGAGATGGAAAATGATGGGAGGTATAGTGTGACCGAAATAGATATTGTTACCTTTTAGAGGGAGTCTGTTACTCTCTGATTAAAAGATGTCATGTATATTCCTGGTTTAAAGAATAATTTAGTTTTAGTTGCTATGTTAGAAGATCATGGCTATGAAGTGATATTTAGCAAAAGAAAGGTGTTCCTTCGTAAGAATGCCACGGGACAGGTGAAGAATATTGGGGTTCGAGTAAAGAACCTCAACAAATTGGAGGTATAAGACTCTAATGCCTTGAGCATGAAATAAAAAAAGGTGTGAATCCAAGCCATTGGTGAGTTATGGCATAGAAGATTGAGCCATATACACCATGGCGCATTGAAATTCATGCAACATATTTATACATGACTTCCCAAAGGTGCACTTGAGTAGCGAGATACATGCAAAGGGTGTACATTGGTTAGTAGACAAAAGCCACCATTCATGATAAGTACAATCAAGTGAAGGTGATCCTTGAAAGAGTTCACTCAGATGTCTGTGGATAGTTCTCGACAACCTCCACAACAAAACAAAAGTATTATGTGATTTTTGTAAACTTGATTTTTCACACAAGTATTGGATATTATTCATGCAGAAGAAAGATATGATATTCTCAAAATTTTGTGAGTTTAAAGCACTTGTCGAGAAATATGAAGGGAAGAAGGTGAAGGATATCAAGAGTTACAATGGTGGATAATATGTGTCGGAATAATTCAAGATATTATGTGCTTTAGAAGGCATTCGATGAGAATTGATAGCACTTCATAACCCACATCAAAATGGGGTTGCAGAAAGGAAGAACATAACTATTGTGGGAGCAACACCAGTGATGGTGCACGATCAGGGCCTGTCGTTGCACTTGTGGGCTGAAGCATGCAACACAATAGTATTTGTGTAGAACATAATTCCTCATTATATTCTCGGGATGAGTAAACCAGAGGAATATTTTTTAGGTAAGAAACCAGATGTTCCCCACTTTAGAATTTTTGGTTCATCAGTTTACTGTCATGTAACCAAAGATGCTCAGAAAAATCTAGAACCAAAAAATCAGTTGGGAATATTTTTTGGGTACACCAATACACCTCACTACTATTGCATGTACATGCCATCTCATAGGATGAGAGTTGTCAGGAGAGATGTGAAATTTGATGAAGAGAAGGCCATGCGAATTTCCATTGAGAGGGAGCTTCAGTTGCATGCAATTGAGGATCAATTAGCTCCAAAAGAAGAACTGTTAGTGTGAATTATAATCACAAGCGTATGAAAAAATCTCACTTTAGGGTTCCCAGGGTCATGTTAGGAAGAGACAAGATAGCCATAACAGGTACCGAAAATACTTCAGGAGGGGGATCTAGAAACGGTATCGGACCAGAGGGGTAATGGCCAGGCGGGACAACTCCAATATGGTTAAGGCCAGGAGGAACCATTCTAGGAGGGTAGATGGGCTCATGGATACCAACTGTAGATGAGGGACCTTGAGGAGGGGGTCCTTAAAGCTAATTCGAGGTGATAGGAGAAGGTTGTGGAGGGCGGGGCTGCCGACTAGTCGAACCAATCCATTTGAGGTCGAACCGAGACAATTGCATCATGCTAACATTCGACGAGATAGGATCAGAGATAGGAGGAGGGAGACTAGGGAATGAACCAAGAAAAGAGGAGTATTTTTAGACCCAAAGTGAGACACTGGTCAGAGGTTCGATTGTTTTTTCATTGGCCACCGAAGAGATGATGGACTCAGCGAATGCCTAAGACTTCATTTGTGATATGTCAACTGGTCGATGATGACAATATTTCCATTGTGGGGAAAGCACATCTTATGGTGAACCATAGATGGGAAAAAAGACATCAAATAAGTGTAGCTATGACCCAATAGAATTTTGTAGCCTAAGGGGAAATCAATGACTTCTACTTCAACAAAAATAGTCTTTCCTTTAAGAGTAATAGGGAAATTTTGGAACTTGCCAAGGGGCTGGGAAGACTAGCCATCCCACGCAAGGAGGGTGATAGTGGAAGGGGCTAACTAGGAGATCTGAGTTGCTTCCAAACTGAAGCATACATCACACAAGTGGATGCCCCCTCGTTAATGATACAATAGGAGACGTTGGCATTCCAGATCTTGACAGGGATTTGGAAGGCGTCAGAGGTAGGAAGGGGGGGATGTTATGACCAGTCAACATAAAAGACAATCAAATGATCATCTGAAGGATCCACAGTGCCCATGGCAGTTAGTAGATTTTTTTTTGTGAAGGGCACGACTAGAGGACTTCTAGCGTTGACATGGCAGCAAGGGATTGCACCAATTCATCTACTATACTATATGAATGGGCAGCTTTACCAAAAGCAAAGTTTTGACATAATGGTACCTTGGGGATCTTGGTATGAACTTCTGCTTTCGGCTGAGGGATCAATAAAGGACCATTGGGTGTCTAAAGTGGTGTTGTGGGACCTAAAGAAGGGGGCTCAAGGGCAGATATAGCGGGGGGCTTGTTGTACTGACGTAACCATGTCTGAAGGTTGAGGTCAACAATAATGGGTTGGTCAGAGTTCATCACGAGAATCTGGTAATCAAAGGTACTAGATGGAGGAGGTTGAGTGGCCACCTAAATTTCAAGGGGTTGGGTAGCCACGAATCCTTGCTAGGGGAAAGGATTGGTAAACACAGTTGGTTGGATAGGGGCAGCATTGGGAGGAACCAAAGGGGAGGCTTACTGTCTTCGAGATGTTTCTTGAGCTTCCCACATCTGACACGTCTGAGGTAAAAGAGGAGAACCGTGGGTGTAGTGACCATAAACACCGCAACAAGAACAAGGTTTGTTCGTGCGAACATGCCTTTCCTGCTTGGGCCGAGTGCCCTATTGTTGGGTTGCAGTGTTAGGTGCATTCCCTTGGGGATTGTTTCTTGTATTACTTGGGGCAGATTGGTTTTAGTTTCCTTCCTCTTATTTTTGGAAGTAGGAGGATTAGTCTCACCCTGTTGTGCATACACTTGACCCTGGGGGGGTGGTGGCTACTATTGCGGGGGTTGACAAGGCAAGGGAGGCTGAGGTGCTAATGTTGGAGGAGCTGGAGCACCAGGCTGCAAATATGGATAATAAGGAGGTTGGGAAAAATTGGGGTAAACAGGTTGGGAAAAAGAAGAAGGCATGTCATATCCTGGATACATGCTACCAGGAGGGGAAAAAGTGTTAGAGGAGCTGGCCACTCCGTGAGGGAAACCAGAAACCATGGGAGGATGAGTGTATGGATGATAAAGGGCTTCAATGATACCGTTGGTGACATGGGATGCCCCTGGTGCATTGGCACCATCGCGTCTAGGGAGATTAGGTAAAACAATATAAAAATAACCAGACTGTGCGTAGATCAGGTCATATTTCAACACAATCTGGAGGGCAACTTCCTCGATCTGAGGGAAGTTAGAGGCGAAATATTGCCAAAGGCAGGAAAAAGGGATCTGAGAAACCAGTCCATGTAGACATGGTATTCAAAGGTAGGGATTCGACATAGGCTCTTTTGTCTCCACAATTCTTGGACATGATTAGATAGGTACGTCACAAGTGATTGATGAAAAGAGGTCAAGAGTTAGGTACCAGTGTCATAGTGAAGGGAAAGATGGAAGTAAGACAGAAAATCCTGGGCAAGAGTCACAAATTCATATGAGAGGCAGAAGCTTGATCGAAATACCACTTGGAAGCTTCTCTAGTAAGTGTACGCTAGAACAACCGAAGACAGACAAAGTCATCGGTGATGGAGTTAGACGAACACCACATGTGGAAATAATGAACATGGTTGGTAGGATTCTCTCCAACAAGACCTTAAAACTTGGGGATGTTTGAAGGGAGCTTGGTTGGCATAGCAGGCCAACCAAGATCATGGTGTATGGGGTAATTAATCAACTGGCTGAAATCGAGAAGACTAAGGCTTGCCATATAAGGGAGCAGTAGTCGGGATAGTTCCTGTAGGGGCCCCACTAGTGGTATTTCTAGCATTAGGGTTGGGGCTACAACCAGTGTTAGGTCTTGAACCAGACATGGTGAAGGTGACAAGAGGAGATCCAGGGAGGGAACCATAAGGGGAACCCGATGAACCAGAAGCATAATCAGAATGGGGATTCGGTGGAAGACGAATTCGAACCCTATGCGGAGGAGTAAGTCTTCCTACCAAAAACTGAGGATGAAGGCCTAGGAGTCTTCGGGATAAATTCCTTGGGGGCACAATGATGGAAAACAGACATGGATCACAGAAGGAAGAGAGACCAACAAGGACAAGGAGGTGCAAGAACAAATGATTACAATGTTATAGTCTTGGCCTGGCGATGTAAACCAGGCACTCTTCACTTAGGGTGTGTGTGTATGTGATAAGTGTGTTAATTTTAATTAAGCCCAGACCTGTGTGGAGAAAAAATAAAAAATATGTTGTATTGCTGTAAAGAAATTTGAAAATGACAGTAAAGTAAACTAAATATGACAGAAAATAAACAGTTAATGATGCATTACTTTAAACCCAAGGAGGAGGGCTTCCCAACAACTAGTCTATGGGTGGGTGAAATCTAGTCAAAACACACAAAATGGACAATGAATCTAACGTCAGAAGGGACACAGATCTAAAGGTCAGATATGCTGGAAATAGGTGCATAAAACAACAAACAAACAAAGGGAAAAGGGCTCCAAAAAAAGTGGTGAAAGGCTACAACCTGAAGGAAAGTAGAGGGACCCTAAAGGAGGACTAAACAAAACTAAAAAAGGTGTTTTGGATGGATGAATAACCAATCTGAAATGGATCTGAAAGTATAGGTTCAGATCTGAAAAAATGGCTGAACACACTGAAATCTCAGACGACTTGCTACAGCTAAACTCCTCCTAAAAAGGTGCAAGCGTACTGAAACCCTAAGGGGCTTGGTTCCTAATTCAACAAGTAAAATGGAGCAAGTATAGGTCTAATATGGGTGGAGAGGGAGGTTAGACAACCCTGAACAATAGCCCTGACAAACCCAGGAAAATCATAGAAACATTTCCGCAAAAATTTCAGGTCGCAATTTCTGATCTGTTTTTTGTTGAGGTCACAGTTATCTGGCTGTTTTCTATGCCTTAAAGGTTGAGGTCACAGGTTTTGGCCCAAAAAGTGCAACCTGCACATCTATACGTCTTGGGAGCAGGTTTCAGAAAAAAGTGTCGCCTCAACTGCGACTGATACCTGTCACCTTCCCAATAGGCCCAGAAACACACGGAAAAAAAGAATTTTTACTGTTTGAAGAAAAACCCTAGGGGTTGAAGCAGCTGGTCATGCGGGCATCTGAAAAATGATAATGGTCGTAATCATAAACCCTTGTGGATTTTCGAGTTGTTAGTGTGAATTCTTATATGAAGCATACGGAAAAATCTCACTTTAGTTGTGCATAAAAACATCCCTAACATCAAATATGGCTATCAATTCCCTTAGATCTGTGTTTAATGATTAGAATAAATGCTATAGAAATCCATATCTATGTAGTTAAAGACATTAAATAGCAAATAAAAGAAAGAGTTGCTCCATGCATCCAATGAACAAGACAAGAATGTTTTTAAAGAATTTTTGTATTTATGACACCTGGGAAGGGAACATAGAAAGATGTTACAATCCCCCTCAATGGTATGGGTTATTGTATGTCCTCAGCGCTTCAGATCTAAGATATCTCTCTGTTTATGGTGTAGAAAACGCAGACAAAAAATGAACTCAAGGGGAGTTCACAAGAAAAAAGTGGAAAAATATGACAATGATGGAGGATCAAAGTCAGACCAAAAGTATAGATCTAGAGAGATATTTAGGCAAAAAAAGGTAGTGAATGAATGGAAAAACCCTTCTATTTATAACAAAATATTGAGTTAGTCTAGATATTGGTGCATAATTAAAATATTATTAACCAAATCTAGATCAAACTTTTATGGAATATTTTATTATTTTTGTTGGAGGGAAAAAGAATTTGAATTTGGTCAAATCCCTTTATTTGTAATAATAAATAAATAAATGATTTATTTATTATTTTAAGAATATGGTTGAGTAATTATTAAATAAATAATGATTTATTCAATTATTTATAAATGATTTAGTCAAATTTAACAAGGAATATTATTTAAACAATGTTTTAAATAATTGTTCTTAGAAAATAATAAGATAAATAGTGATTTATCTAATTAATTTTCCTGTTTTGGGTTAAATATGACTAGGAATATTAATTAAAATGATGTTTTATTAATTATCCCTTGAGGAAAATCAAACAAATAATTATTTATTCAATTATTCCTCATGGGGTTTCCTGTTTAGACCATAAACAACTTAATAAATTATGGATTACTAAGTTATTTTTCATAGTGAAAGCAATTTTATTAGGGTAAAATTGGTTTTACATGGTGTATTTTGGTCCATCTAACAGTAACAGGTTAGATGACCAAAAATTAGTGTAACAATAACCTCAATATGTGGAGAAGCCAAAGGAAGAGGAGCAGAGAGTGGAGGCACCCACTCATGCAGAGACATATAGAGATGGAAGTAAGCATACCAGAGAGGCTAACAGATTGATGCCTGATGCTAGAGAGAATGTGGGAGCACCCAAATCACAATGCATGCAGAGAAGGTCCCCATAGAGGTACACTAGCTAAGTGGCTCTTACGAGCGATAATGTAGAGATTTTTCCATCCTCATTCGAGAAAGAAGTGCAGCAACAAGTATGGGTTGATGTCATGGTAGAAGAGTATGACTCCATTATCAGGAACGGTGCATGGGAATTTGTCCTAAGACCATAGGGAAAGTTAGTTGTAGGATCTAGGTAGATCTACAAGGTGAAGTATGTAGCATATGGGAGTGTTGAGAAACACAAGTCCATATTTGTGGCCAAAGGGTTCTATCAGGTAGAGGGAATTGATTATGAGGAGACATTTGCTCCAGTTTCAAGGTACTCATAAATCAGATCTATTCTTTCACTTTCAATGCAAATGGGATGGAAGATACATCAGATGGATGTAAGGACAACCTTCCTCAATGGAGTGATTGAGGAAGAGGTGTACATTGAGTAGAAAGAAGTGTTTGAGACCTTTAATATATATTTGCATGTGTGCATACTCAAGCAAGTGATGTATGGACTGAAATAATCACCTTATGTTTGGTACACTAGGATCGAAAAATATTTCATCGAGTTGGGATTCACCAAAAGTGAAGCAAATGAAAAACTTTACCATATTTTGGTTGAAGGTAAATTATTGATTATAGTATTATATGTCGATGATTTAATTTTGACAGGTGATGAGCAGCTGATAAAATATTTGAAAGGAGATCTTGCAAGAGAATTGGAGATGAAAGACATGGGTCCATTTCATTATTTCCATGGTTTGGAAATTTTGAAAAGAGATTGGGAACTGTTTGTATATCAGGGAAATTATGCTAACAAGATTCTGAAGAAGTTTCACATGGAGAGCAACAAACCCATGGAGACTCCTCTAGAATGGAATTAGAGGAAGGAGGATGCTACTTCAAGCAAAGTGGTAGAATATACCATTTATAAGCATCTTGTGGGTTCACTAATGTACTTGGTGAACACACAACCGAACATGTGTTATGTAGTTAACTAGATTAGTCAAGAAATGGTTAAGCCTACCAATATCTATTGGAAGGAAACCAAACATGTGTTTAGATACCTTAGAGGCACCACTCAGTTTGGTCTTTGGTACAAGAAGACATAGGGAGTGAAGCTTCAAGGCTTCACAGATGCAGATTGGGAAGAGATTCCATTTGACAGGAAGAGCACATCAGGGGGCATCTTTAGTATTAGGTCACCAACAATTTCCTGGTACAGCATGAAGCATAGATCAATTGCACTGAGTTCAGTGGAAGCAGAGCACATGGATTCTAGTCAAGCAACTTATGAGGTTATTTGGATGAGGAAAATCCTTGTTTGTTTGTTTATTTAGTAGATGGATTCGACAATGATTTATTTTGATAACCAGAGTTGCATAAAATTCTCGGTTAATTAAGTTTTTCATGATTGGTACAAGCATATCGAATTCAGATACCACCATATTAGAGATTTTGTACAGAGGAGGATTATATCATTAAATTACATTCATACAAAGGATCATGATGCAAGCATCTTGATGAATTCAATGTCAAGAGGTAAATTCAAGTTCCATAGAGGCATGATCGAGGTAGCAGAAAATCGATTTCTTGTTGAGAGGGAGTGTTTAAAATGGCAACAAGAAGAGGCTTCTAATGACAACTTGTATGAGTTAACTAAGTTAGGAAGACTTAGTTGGTTCAATTATTTCAAGTTAAGGGTAAAATTAGAGGTATGTGGAGAATATATTATACTATAGGAGCCTTGGTTGAGTTTATTTTGAGTTTTAATTAATTAACTCAATTTATTTGAGTTAAAATCAATTTAACTAGTTCTAACTGATGGAGGAACTAGAGAGAGGTCAAAGTGTGAAAATTATATTTAATTCACATGCAGTGATTAATTAGATAACTAATAATTCACTCATAAATAACTCATGCATGTTAGTTCTGAGAGAGACCCAGTTGAGATCATAGTTAAAGGGAAGTGTGCTATCAATTGTATAATCATCCAATTGTACAGGTGGTGCATGGAGTCATAGGAAGAACCTTGATGTATTTCACAACCATTATTGGGGAATTTCCTTGTTAATAGGGCCTAATTTTCATAATCTACAATCAAAATACAACCTATACTTCGACTGAGTGCCAACAAGAGAAACCAAAAGAAGCGTGTGATATTAATATAATAGTTGCAAAAAATATAGGTACCAAATATAACATGATTATTCAAACAACTGTAGAACTAGCTACGACAACCACTCCAACAACCAAAGAGAAAAATAATCCTATTGATATTACTACCAAATATTCTAACATTAAAATTTCTAGTGATAAACATCTCTTTCAAGTTATTGAATAGTTTTTTAATGGTGCCAAGAAACAGTTGTAGAAGAGAAAGAAAGGTATCGACAAGCTTCAATGTTTACAAGAAAGAGAAAGGGAGAATTTGCGGGCATGTCAAAGTTAGGAAACATAAAAATTACACATTCCAGCTCCAACCAAGATTGAGGATCATTTTTTTGTTGTCAAACATATGATGAAGGAATTGATTAACCAAATTTTCCAAATTCATGCACAAGTGTCGAAGTTCAATCCCATCCCACAATTTTCACAAATCCTAGTTTCACACAAGATCTACAGAAGGCCCATGGTGATTTTTTAGTAATAAAACAAACTTCATTTAAATATAAGGGCTTAGGATATTCTTATCATAGATCTATAGGCTAGAAAATCTCCAGATCCTAGAGCCTAGAAGAAAATTAACACCCAACTGGAACAAGAAAGGGAAAACTACTCATAGATCCAGTAAAAATATCACCAGTGGTTGCAGGAAGGGAATAAGTCTCAATATGAAGCTTCAAAGGTGCCTGAATTCCTCCAAAAAATCCTTCTGCAAGTTGTGAGTATTGAAGGAGCCAAGACTTTTAGTTAGAGGATAGAATACCACACATCTGTGGAATAAAATGTACAATATTTCACTGATCTTATAGAGTCCAGCGTAAAAGCTAGAGTGACAATTAGAGAATGGTCGATATCTGATGAACACCTTTAGATTATTTCTCTAGTAATATACCGGGAATTTTTCCACCACCATGAGCTCGATCGACATCATCACATCCACAACGACCTAACTATAATTCCTACACACCCAATGTGTCAACTTTTACTGCCACTTCATAATAACAATCTCATGAAGTGGAAGTCAACCGAGTAATGAACCAATCATTCTAAACCATATTTAGAGGTTCTGACTGCAACAACATAGGCACAGGGAACTGATCCACCAATTTTCTTAATTTAATCTTTCTTCATTGTAATAATTTTCTTTAGAAACTATCTAACTAAAGTTCTAAAAATTTTATTTTTTGTCTTTTTGTTCTACTTCAACTCTCCCCTTCTTCGACACGAAGAAAGGCTTTGAGTGTGGGGGAGATTTTGGAGGAGCTAGTCGATTTAAATGACTATTTTGATGGAAAAGGGTTAGGTAATCCAACCAACTATCCCTAGTAAAGTAGACAGTCTATAATGTGATGTAAGTTTAACTAGTGACAAATTTTGCAGCACAATTAGTTAGAAAGTTAGACATGCGTAATTGTCCCGTCAATATATGTGTGTGTGTGTGTGTGTGTGTGTTTTCATAACAATGTAAAATGTTGGGTCAATACATAATAAAGAATATAACTGTGCATCTTGGCTATCTATTCATTAATGTATTTCTCGTACCTTTATATATATACTATGTAATTGCCTGAAGTCTATCTACTGGTAACAATGTATGATTTTTTTCTAGATTACAACATGGGCCTATCTCCCTGTAGGAGAGATTATGATGTAGATCCATTGGTAATATTTTACATTCATAGTTGGGCTTGATTATTGAGAAGCATTTTATAATGCCTCCTCCCACATTTAACTGCTTTTTCAAACATATGATAAACATATAAGCTACAGGTCATCAATGCATAGCTGATCATAAAATTATGTACTTCATCATAGAATCATCAATAAGTTCCAATTCCCTCTCATGTGGTTGCAACAACTCTTGCTATCCCATGCATCCATCAATCATTCAATAACTTATTAGATCATGAATGAGATCCATAGTAAGAGAACATAATATAACCAAACATATAACCAGAAAATAAGCCCTAACAAATCAACCATAAGATCAACATAATAACCAATACATATACTCATTGATCACGATAGGAAAATATCTCATATTAACATATGAAAAATCCAACCAAGTCAGAGACTTCCACGTATCACCTGACTATAAATTGGCTGAACCAAGATCTCTCTCTCAGAAAATCACCCTCACACCATATTCAAAGCATGAATGTGGGATAATATGGGTTAAACCAAAATAGAATCAATTAGGGATTCTAGAGGCCAAACCACCTCAACCCTAAATCACAGTGATTTCACCTAACTGATCCAAAAAATACTAACATAAAGTAGATTGGTCTCATCCCAATATTTCCAGGGCTCGAGGGATTCTATATAAACCTACAACCTCTAGGAAACCCAAGTTGTTATAGGGATCCAGAGATCTCCCATATCAACACACAACCTCTAGGGAACCCAAGTTGTTCCAAGGCTCCAAAGATTCTATCCCATTGCAGAACTATAGGGAACCTAAGAACCAATAAAAATACAAATAGATAACCCACTACATTATAACTATCCAAGAAATGGAAAGGAAAGACTGAAACCACTATCAATCTAGCAAAACATCCATGGCAATGACAAAAAATAACAAGATAACCAAATTCATGTACCATGCATCCAAATCTCAACAATGAATCCAAACATGAAACCTATTACCTGCAATGAAATCATACTATAGCTATTAATCATTTTTTTTCCTTGTGCTCCCTTTCTTTCCTTTTCTTACTTCTCTTCAAATACAATTGAATGCTAGAATTCTCTGAGAATTCTCCAAGTGTGTAAGATTGTAGTAGAGCCAAAACTGACAAAAAGATATCAACTATTTTTATGATGCCTTTTATCATCGATGTCTCATTTTTCTTTCATTTTCCTTCATTTTCTCTCTAATTTCCCTTGCATGCATATTTGTGTCTCTTCACCTCCCTTTTATCCTATTTTACTTTATTTCCTTAAATTAAATGCCAATTATTGCCTATTTTCCTTTTCCAATTTCCATAGCCATTAATAAACCACAAGTGATGCCCACTGTAATGTATTCCCACCATTCAACTTGGAATATGTGTCCCATGGCATTTGTCTTATTTTATTTACATTTAAAATCAACTAGGGGTTGGTAAAAACCCCTCCCCATTAGGGGAACACCATCCTCGATGTTATACGATGCTTGTGACCAACAAAACATGGTACCTATGGAGCTTTATAACCCATGTTGATGCAACATTTACGACATACCAAACTTATGAAAACATGAACACCATCATTGCTTATTGGAGATTTATAACACAACTAATTGTAGTATTTACAATATATATGTTGGTTAAGAAGATGTGTTTCGTATATATATATATATATATACGAAACACATCTTCTTAACCAACAAATGATGAAGGATACCTGAGGCCCCCATATCACATGTAGCTTCATTGGGTCCAAAGTGCTTCCACTGCATTTTAACCTAGTATGTTTCTTTGTTCAAGAGCATGAGTTATTTCTGCTGAAAAATGAATTGTGGATATTATTAGAACTTTTTCTCTAGTTCCACCTGCAATACATACTAATCAATCACATAATCAACATATTGGACATATATCTTAAGCAATGACACATGGAAAACATCATGGAATTTCACTGTTGGAGGTAATGAAAGTCTGTAGGCCACTAGTCCAATCCTCTCAAGGATCTCAAAAGGCCCACAATATTGAGGTGCCAACTTGGCATATGACCCAATCCTCAAGCAACTCCTCTTGGGATTGATGTGCAAGTAAATAGGCTCTCCAACCTTAAACTCCTTGAATTCTCTATGTTTATCTACATAACTGAGTATTCTCGTTGTATGATTCCCTTAAATTAATTTTAATAACATGAATCTCCTAATCAATCTCAACCAACATATCGAGACCAATGAACACCTTGTTCACTGTATCACTCCAACTAATAGGAGTATTACAACTCCACCCATAAATTTCCTCAAATGGAATCATGTAATGATCCTTTTTCAGGATTCTCAAGATTCTATTTCAGAGATGGACTACAGAGGAATTTAATAGATATTTCACATTTCAAAGAAAGGATGAGATCCAAAGTCTACCTAGCCAACTGTAGACTCTGTCTATAGAACTTGGAATAACCCCTTTTCAGGAATCTCAACAAGGTGTTCAAGGAAAATGTTGCATAAGTAATAATATGCAAAAATAACACAGATCAGGGCTTGGTTCCCTCATTTATGTTGTATGTGACTTATATATTGAATTTCATTAGAAACAAATCAGTTTAGGCACATTAAACAGATCTTCCAAAAAGTAGACTAGCTAAAAGGCACCCAAAGGGGAAGGCTGCAGTAAAATGCAAGCACTGCTTCAACAATTGCGCAGTTTTAGCTAATGTTCAGTGGATATCGGCAAGAGGAATGATATATCAGTATTACAGCAGAAAATAATCATTATGATAAAGCTATTTCATTATACAGTAGAAAGCATGAGCCAATACAACAATAAATCTTCAGAAAAGAGAGCAGGAGCACATGTATATTTGCAGAAATGATTCAACAACGTTATTTTTCAGGAGATTCAACATATGTAAGTTAAAACTTAGATCTAGAGCAGTTATATGTACAAAATATTAGATCTATATCAGATCTGGAAACTCTATAGTTTTCTCTACAAGATCCACTTAGAATTTTGACAAAAGCATGCATGAATAAGAGTAGATATGAGAAACAAGTTGCAGATATGGAAACTGCTGCAATAAATTTCTGAATATATCATTTCATTACAATGGATCAGATCTAAATAGAACATGGATCAGCAAGCGAATCTATGGATCACCAAGTGGAAGGCAAAGCCCAACACAAGAGATCTCTTATCTAAACTATGAGCAAGACAACCTGCAAACCCTCATACATAAATAACATAGTTTCCCAGTGGGACAACACTATAGCTCAAGAGACATAGAAAACTACTAAATAATTGCAGATCTAAAGTAAAATAAATGGTACTCTCTTCCAGGAGGTCAAAGGACCCACTCCATGGACAGAGAATCTCAAAATACACTAGATCTCTATAGATCTAGATCACCACTTGCTCCAGCTTGCAGAGACAGCAAAACCCTCAATGGATCAGTGCTGCCAATGTAAGTAGGAGCTTGGCCTCAATCCTGATAGTGGTTCAATTTATCAAAATTTCGTCCTTGAATCATCAAAGGAAGAGTTGAAACTCCTGAATAGGAATTCCAGATACAATCCTCGACTCAACAGTAGAGAATGATATTTGTCTAAGCAGACAAATATTCAGAAATATGATCTATTAAAAACCTTATCTTGTTGCCCTCTTTTCCTTTTTATAAGATGAGAAAGCTCTTGCAAACCCTAAACCACTTTGATGAGTTAGCCCTTTTCACATTAGAGGCTCCCTTCTAGAACTGCGTTGTCCCTTTTGGAGATGCAATGAACCTAGACAGCGTTGTTGATTTGGTCAAGGTTGACCCAGTCTTTAGCTCAAACCTCTTTCACACCTGCAAGTGATTATTTACATAGCCCTGATTTGTCTTTGTTCACATGGGCATTGATTTATCTAGACTTTTTAGGAGTTTTACATGTCCTCCTTTATTCATTTATTCATGAAGCAAAAATTAAAACAAAATTGAATATTCCTCTTAGCTGAGGCTAAATGGGAACATCACAGTCCTCCCCTCCAAAATGTTGCTTGTCCTCAAGAAACTGACAGGGTAAGAGCTATAGTTCTTCTCCTTCTCCATTGATGGCACCATCAAGGATCAAGTTTTCATCATGGACCAAGTTCTCATCAAGCCAATACATCAGAAATTTCTCCTCCAATTCTAACATGATAGGTGCATAGTCTATCCCTCCAGGAGTGTAAAACTCAAGAGAAATCAATATGGGTGAAGCAATGTCACATCTAAAACATGTATCATGAAGTACAGGATAAATTTCCATCCCATGTGGTACATATAAACTGCCCACTTTTTTCCCATACAAACCCATAAACAATACCAATATATCATCTATGTATGGAAGCAAAATCACATATGTGCAAACTGAAATGTGCACTTGAGGAGGTGGGTCATAATCCCACATAAGATACCAAGGCAATGCACTCGTTTTATTAAGTATATATGAGTGTGGCAAGTGGTATTCCCACCACATATTTGTTGCATGGGTCACTATGACATGGCTGAAAGTGATACCCAAGTTAGGTGCTTTTGGGAAGCACCCATCATGATAGATAATCTCCCTTTGCACCTCAAGGGAGTGGCCAGATTTGGAATCTTTATTGGCCTCATCAATGCCATGATATCTGCATGTAATATCAATCCTTGTAGGAGCTATGGCCTGCATACATATGGTAAGAGAATGTGTAAAATCGGCAAAATAAACATGCTCCATAAGATCATATTATTTACCATTCAAGTCTCCCACACACATGGAGTTAGGCATGGGCATTTCTCTTCTTTTAAGAGAAGGAAGAGATGGATGAAATGTCTCCTTCATAGGATCCTTTGGCTACCCCATCCCCTCATAACTATTGCACTCTTGTAAGTGCTGATTTACTTCCTCCCAATCATAGTTTTGATGCAATTCTTCCTTCATACCCTCCCAATCAAAACTCCTCATGATTAGGAGTAGATTCTTGTTGATTGCATGTAGCTGGAAAGGAACTCTTTGTGTGCTCTTTGTAGTATTTCTTGCTTAAGCTTGGAGGCTTGAGACAAGAATACTTTACCAAGATGATAGATTACCCCTTCATGGACCAAATAGCCTCCTCCTTGCTTCATGCCATCTAATATCATCCCGGTGTGCAGATCTTTGGAGTACTCCACAAGGAGTTGAGATCTCCAATATGGATCTACACAACTCCACAAGGACAGCGTTGTTGATGCATCTATGGGGGTGCTTGCCTTGTTCCTTATTGTTTCTTTTGCATTACACATGCCAAAATTATTTGTGGGAAGGCTGATCCTCCCCTTTGCTTCCTCCCACAGTGTTGTGGCTTTCTCTTCCATTTCTCTAGCAATTTGTGAGGCTTTCCCCACTTGATCAGAATCTAATGGCATTCCAAGTGGCTTGCCATGATGTAGGAATGTTCCTTGTAGCATTATCATAAACATGAGAGAAGGAACTGTGTGGTCCTTGCCCCCACTGCGCAATTCCATTTTTTTGTTTGGGTGGAAACATCAGGTGAAGGGTAGGTGTGCATGCCTTGAATGATTTGTTGTTTCCCACTCTTCAAATCCACCCACTCCATCTACAAGGCCTTCCAATCAGTGGTGACTTTTCCCAATATAATCAACCACTGGACACCCAAGATGGTGTTAGTTTCTGGTATGTCAACTACAAAGAAATGGTTCACCAAGGTGTAGGTTCCCATAGTCACAGAAAGTGATGGAACATACTGCATGCACTCCATAGTTCTATCTCCTAGAACCAAAACAAAAAACCCATCAAAAGTATCAGAGGGGATCCCTCTCCTCTCCACAAGATGAGCATCAATAAAGTTGTGGGTTGCCCCACTGTCAATCAGAATAGACACTCTTTGGTTCATAACCGAACCTTGTACTCTGAGGGTCAAGTAGTTGGGCACTTCTCTCAAAGAAGCAAGAGTCCCACTTGTTGGAGCAAAGGCTCCTTCTTCCTCCCTGGATGGTGATTGATCCTTCTCCTCATCATCACCAGTGTTGTGACCTCTCCTAGGTCCATCATTTCCCTCTTCCTCCTCAAAATCAGAGAACACTACAATATAGTGTGCTCTCCCAGCAGCACATTTATGTCCCGGTACCCATGGCTCTTGAAAAGTGAAACATAATCTCTTTTTCCTCAACTCCCTCTAGAGATCAATGTCAAGAGGTTTCTTCAATGAGCTCTCCTTAGGTGGAGCAGCTTTCCCTTCCTTTCCCTTAAAGGAATGAGGGGCTTTGCTTTGGAAAGTTGCCTTTGCCCTTGGCAAGGCATCTTGGAGATCTCTAGCTCTCTCAATGGCATCATGCAATGGGCTTGGTAGACTTAACCAACCCATGCAAAGGTTCCTCCAGGCCATCAATGAACATATAGACTTTCCTTGATACGGATAGATCGGGGACCATTACTGACAATCTCAGGAATTCAGAGATGTAGGCCTCTACGTCTCCTGTCTGCCTCAGCTTTTCCAAACTTATAAAAGGTGCCTCCGGATCTTTCCAATCAAATCTCTCCACTAGTCTCCTAGTGAACTCAACATATGTGGACACATTGTTGTGTCCCAATGTAGATAGTTCATGAAACCACCAGTTGTGGGCTTCTCCCTCAAAATGCAACGCGGAAATCTTGATGGCTTCTACTTCTGACACTTTATTCAACTATAAATAGATGTCCAACTTCTCCACCCATGCTTTGGCAGAAAAATAGGGTGATCCATTGAACTTAGGCAAGAAGAACCTGCCCATAGTATGGTGTATCCCCTGAAGGAAACCTCCATCTCTGTACTGCTGCCATGGCCTCCTCCGGTCCTTGAGATGGAAAAATTCTTGAAAGCTCAAGTTATCCTTGAACCTATGACTTTGTGAGTCATATTCTACAAAGTAACATTCCAAGGAGGTTAGCTCTTGCATCCCTTCATTCTCTACAACCAAGAAGGTAGGCATTGTAGAGCGTTGTGAGGCCTGTGGAGCTTGTAGCAAGCTCACAGGTTGACTAGTCCCAAATTGAGACATATCTGAACTTTCTCCTTGATGGAATCTCCCAAGTGGAGCTTGTAGCAAGCTCACAGGTTGACCGGTCCCAAATTGAGACATATCTGAAATTTCTCCTTGATGGAATCTCCCAAGGGATTCCCTCATTCTATCCATCCTCGTCTCCTTTATCTCCTTGGATAGATCTTGCATAGCCTCCAAGAGAGTTTTTGCAAGCTCCTCTGCTTCCTTATCTTTATCATTCACAGATTCAGGGGCTTTCCCCTTGTCTTGACCCTTGTCAAGGTCAACAGTAGTATAGTCATACTTCTTATGACTTCTATTCTAATATCCTCTCTCCCTCTTAGAAAGAGGATCTTCATCTTCTAAATGCATCATGACTGATGCTCCAATGTTAGCACAGGTTGTGCCAAGAGTGGAGCTACGATACCACTGTAATGATTCTTTTTTAGGATTCTCAAGATTCTATTTCAGAGATGGACTACAGAGGAATTTACTAGATATTTAACCTTTCAAATAAAGGATGAGATCCAGAGGCTACCTGGCCAACTGTAGACTCTGTCTATAGAACTTGGAATAACCCCTTTTTAGGAATCTCAACAAGGTGTTCAAGGAAAACGTTGTATAAGTAATATTGTGCAAAAATAACATAGATCAGGGCTTGGTTCCCCTAATTTATGTTGTATGTGACTTATATATGAAATTTCATCAGAAAAAAATTATTTTAGGCACATTAAACAGATCTCCCAAAAAGTAGACTAGCTAAAAGGCACCCAAAGGGGAAGGCTGCAGTAAAATGCAAGCACTGCTTCAACAATTGCATAGTTTTAGCTAATGTTCAGTTGAGATCAGCAAGAGGACTGATATCTCAGTATTACAGTAGAAAATAATCATTATGATAAATCCCTTTCATTATACAGTAGAAATCATGAGCCAATACAACAATAAATCTTCAGAAAAGAGAGCAGGAGCACATCTATATTTGCAAAAATGCTTCAACAACATTATTTTTTAGGAGATTCAGCATATGTAAGTTGAAACTTAGATCTAGAGAAGATATATGGACAAAATATCAGATCTGTATCAGATCTGGAAACTCTATATTTTTCTCTATAAGATCCACTTAGAATTTTGACAAAAGCATGCATGAATAAGAGTATATCTAAGAAACAAGTTGTAGATCTGGAAACTGCTGCAGTAAATTTCTGAATATATCATTTCATTACAATGGATCAAATCTAAACAAAACATGGACCAGAAAGCCAATCTATGGATCTCCAAGTGGGAGGCAAAGCCCAACACAAGAGATCTCTGATCTAAACTATGAGCAAGACAACCTGCAAACCCTCATACATAAATAATGCAGTTTCCCAGTGGGACAATGTTATAGCTCAAGAGACATAGAAAACTATTGAATAATTTCATATCTGAAGTACAAGAAATGTTACTCTCTTCCAAGAGGTCAAAGGACCCACTCCATGGAGAGAGATTCTCAAAATGCACTAGATCTCTGCAGATCTAGATCACCACTTGCTGCAGCTTGCAGAGACAGCAAAACCATCAATGGATCAGTGCTGCCAATGTAAGTAGGAGCTTGGCCTCAAGCTCGATAGTGGTTCAATTCAGCAAATTTTCCTCCTTGAATCATCAAAGGAAGAGGTGAAATTCCTTCATAGGAATTCTAGATACAATCCTCCACTCAATAGTAGAGAATGATATTTGTCTAAGCAGACAAATATTTAGAAATATGATCTATCAACAACCTTCTCTTGCTGCCCTCCTTTCCCTTTTATAAGATGAGAAAGCTCTTGCAAACCCTAAACCACTTTGATGAGTGAGACTTTTTCACATTAGAAGCTCCCTTCTAGGACTTCGTTGTCCCATTTGGAGATGCAATGAACCTAGACAGTGCTGTTGATTTGGTCAAGGTTGACCCAGTCTTTAGCTCAAACCTCTTTCACACCTACAAGTGATTATTTACATAGCCCTGATTTTTCTTTGTTCACATGGGCATTGATTTATTCAAACTTTTTTGGAGTTTTACATGTCCTCCTTTATTCATTTATTCATGAAGTAGAAATTAAAACAAAATTGAATGTTCCTCTTAGCTGAGGCTAAATGGGAACATTACAAATCATCTTCAAGGACTCCTGATACCCATTGTTATATTCAAACTCTACTAGTGGAAGATACTCCTCCTACTTCCTCTACTGATGCATGACATACATACTCAATATATCCTCAAGAATAATGTTAGCCCTCACTTTCTCTCCATATATATGTGGATGATAAGTCTTATTAAAATCTATCTTTGTCCCCAAGCCCGAAAAAAAATACTTCCAAAACCTGGAAGTGAACTTGGCTTCTTTGTCTAATATTATCTTCTTGAGAATACCATGCAATCTCACTATCACCTCAATGAAATTTTGATCTACCTCACTAGCTAAATTTGTATAATTGATTGTAGTGAAGTGAACTACCTTGCTCAACCTATAAACCACAACCATGATGGAATCATGCTACTTCGATGTGCTTGGAAAAAATGAATTCCATGGAAATGACCTCCCATTTCCATTCTAGAATCAGAATAGGTTGCAAAAAACCAACTAGATGCTTACATTCTACTATCACCTACTGAAAAATACAAGAATTTTGCAACAAACTCAACCACCTCTTTATTCAAGTTCAGAAAATGATAGAAATTCTTAACAAATGTCAAAGTCTTATGGTATCATGGCTAGCTTGAATATGGCTTGAAATTAAACTCCCTCAAGATAAGCTTCTTGAGATCACTACTATCTGGCACATAAATCCTATTCTTGAATATGACCAAGTCATATCCTGTGAGTTAATACTTCTCATCTCTATCACCTTCACCCTGCTGCAATATATGCTTTAGCTACTAGTAATTCTCATCATGCTATCCTTCCTACAACATATTCTCCTAAAATTCCATCCCCTAAGATATCATAGCTGAAATATGATTCACCTACACTCTTATATTGATGGCATCTGCAACTCCGTTATCCTTACCTTTAAAGTACCTGATGTCAAAATCAAATTCACTAAGGGTATCCAACCATCTCACTTTATTGAAATTTAGATTGGGTTGGTCAAACAAGTCTGTCAGTGCACTATGATCACTAATCAAAATAAAATTCCTACCAAGGAGATAATATATCCACATCTTTAATGCATGAATGATAACTTCCAACTCAAGATCATGAGTCACATAGTAACCTTCTCATGCTAATTCATATCCCTTGACTCATAGCATACCACATTTCCTTCCTGAATCAAGACTCCACCAAGTCCTTCCTTGCATGCATTTGTAAAAACCAAAAACTCCTTATCAGGATGTGCAATCTTGAAAACCAGAGCATTTGTAAGAAAATGCATCAACTGTTCAAAACTAGTTGCACACTCCTCTATCCTTTCAAAATTATTTCCCTTTCTCTATAAATATGTGATAGGTTAGCCAATATTTTGATAAGTTCCGGATGAACCTCCTGTAGTAACTTTCTAGTCCCATGAATGATCTAACCTCATCCACATTCCTAGGATTTGGCCACTCCATGATAGGTTTAATCATTTTCGAGCCCACTACTATCCCCTCCTTGGAAACAACATGTCCCAAGTAATGCATCTAAGACTGAATGAAACTTCACTTTCTAAGCTTGGAATACAACTAATGCACTCTCAACAATATCAACATTACTTCCAGGTGATCTACATGCTCCTCCTCATTCTTGGAATATACCAATATATCATCAATAAATACTATCATGAACTTGTCCAGGTAAATACGCAACACACTATTTATCAAACACATGAAAGTGGCTAGGGAATTGGTAAGACCAAATGGAACCACCACAAAATCATAATGCCCATATTTCATACTGAATGAAATCTTGTAGATGTATTATTCTTTGATGTGAACCTGATGATATCCTGACCTCATATCAATCTTTGAAAATGTTGTTGCTCCCTTCAACTAATCAAACAAGTCATCAATCCTCGGCAATGGATACTAGTTCTTGATGGTCACCTTTTTCAACTTCTTGTATTCAATGCAAAATCTAAGAGTACTATCATTCTCCCTTACAAACAACACTGGTGCACCCCAAGGAGATACACTTGGCCTTTTGTATCCATTATCAAGCATTTCCTTAAGCTGCAACTTTAGTTCCACCAACTCTGGAGTACTCATCCCATAAGGTTCCTTAGACGCTAATGTTGCTCATGGCATTAACTCAATAGAGAAATCCATTTACGTATGAAGCGGTAAATTTGGAATCTCTATAGGAAACACATCCTGAAGCTATTGCAAAATAGGATACCTCTTTAGGACTTCCTCATCCTCAATATCCTTCCCTTTATAACTATAAATGTGCATTGTAATACATCCTTTCTTGTGGCTACAATTTACTTGCATAGCTATAACCATTCTCACTGGAGTAGGCTTCTTCTTTCCCTACAAGAATCTCTTTTCTCCATCATGATCCAAGAACTCAATAGCCTTCCCATAGCAATCCACTTTAGTCTTGTGAATGAATAACCAATCCATACCATAAAAAATTTTAGGGGCGAATCTTAGCCCATGGGAGAAATTTAAGGAGTTTTATATTTTGGAGGGGTGAATTTTTTATGTTACACCCACTTTCTATATTTCACCCATATTTTATTCAAAAAAATAAATACATATTGTATTTTAGCCATATAAAATAAGTCGATAAACCACTATTTCGCCTCTCCAAATTTCATTCAAACCCTGATTTTGCTTTCATTCACCCGCAAGTTCTAAGGATGGCATTGGTCAAGTGTTTTTTATCCCTCTACCAATGCTAGAAATCAAATCTATGGTTTAATTCACCCCCGGATTTGAGGGGTTTGAATTTTTTATTTCCTGTATAAATATGTGTCTCAGTAGAAGTAACTTTGTGATCGATTGCAGTTCAATTTTTCCATCTCATATCTTACAGAATCATCAAACTCAAGTACTCATGCACCCATATCTTTCATCATAAAGAGGATCATGCTTATGATAATATTTATGACCATGCCTGGGTAGAAGTCCCACACTTTGATTTAGGGACATTTCGATTAGGGATTATGATGCAGGTGTGTGGAATAAAATTAGGGACATGTAGTCTCATCTGTACTTCACAAAGGTGATCAAATTCTATCCAACTGCATAGCTATTGAGCTGGTCTGCTTAACTCAAAGAACATATGCTTGTGGAATGATATTTGGTGCAAAAAAATTATAAAGTTGTGCTTGACATAGTCTTTGTCAAATGGGGTTGCAATGTATTATTTCATATGATAACTTCTGGTTATTGCACAATTCCAATCTCTCTTGTGAGTTTTTTATAGAGAAAATTTCATAAAGTTGGTAGATTAAAGCTTCTAGCAATATTGACCTCAACTTTGAACCGCTATGGGGTTTTGCAAAAATCATTGTCTAATTGTAGACACCTATAAACTGGATGTTCAAATCGATTGAGAGAAAGAGGATAGCATAACATAATGTGAGTTTCATCTTCTTTCGGTATGCTCATATAGGTTTGAATGGGCTTCTTTTCTTTGTAAGATGAAAAAAGGAACGCCATTCATACATTTGTGATTGGGTTGCTCATCTTTGGAGGCCTATGGGAAACTCGACGTTAGAGGTGAAAATTTGTTGGTTTAAAGAGAGAACAATTTTTTTTTCTGAGGTACATGCAATAGGATGTTGTAGAATATTTCCTTTATTAATCCCAATAGAGCTCTTTAGAGTGCTATCGATCCTAGTTTTTACATTTAAAAAAATAGGATCAACTCTAGAAAATGAGGTAACATTCTCTGCATTTTTAAAAAATAACAAAAAATTTAACACTCGTTTTTGTAATTGTTGTGCACAACCCAAGTTGGCCTATATTTTGGCAAAGAATTCACATTTTTTGGGGTGGAGCACACAGTGAAGCGTGCAGCAGAGTGCATTTTGAGGAATTAAATATACCACGTGGTATTGTAAGGGATTTGGGGTGGGTCAAAGCCCCTCGTTTTTGTAAAAGTGCACGATTTTGTAAGAGATCAATGGTTTTCGGGCCATAGTTTCTTGTTTTAAGGAGTCCATGGTATTTGGACCATGGTATTTTGATGATGTAACCCTAAAATGTAATAGTGTATATAGGGTAAAAATAATAAGAGGATAACCATTAGTTTTGATCTAGATTAGTTTTATGGGTGAATTATTATTGTGATATGTAATTTGGTAGCAAAGGAGAGGCTCTGCAACTAAGTGTGCAAAGTCTTGGAGAAGATTCTGCAACTTATTGTGCAAGACAAGAATCGGTTTTTGTTCAAAGATTCATTATGTTATTCAACAGTTCTTGTGGATGTAGCCCTACAATGGGTTGAACCATGTTAGTTTGGTGTTCTTGTGTGATTGATCTGTATATTTTTTTATTATCTGTTGTAGTGTAGTATTTACTACAATTGAATTTTAATTCAACAAAATGATGGTTTATGGTTTTATATGGCATGTTTAAATGATTAATATAATGCGGTGAAGTGATTACTAAGTGCTAATAATAATATAACATAATAATATTGCATCTCCTATTCCTTTAAGTCTACAAAAAACTGGTTCTGCATCCTCCCATAGTCAGTTTGGGTGAGACTGCATTATGCTTGCAGGTCGCTTCCAAAAGGGTCAATGATCAAGGGTGTTTTTGGTGTGCAATATAGATTGAACATGGGTCAACAAAAATAAAGCCAACAAATGGTTCCATTGCTGGGGCTAAGATCTGTTTGAGGGATTTGTGGATGTGGTACTTGTCGAAGAAGGAGGTTTAATACTGGATAGAATTGAAATTGTGAGAATTTGTGGATCAAGAAAACAAAAACCCTCGTCTTGTTAAACCCATGCACAAAATGATAGGAGGACCCGCCTATGGTTTTGTGCATGGGTTTGCACATGGTTTTGGGGCATGATGGTTTTCAGCCACTGGTATTTTGTAAATCCAGTCAAGGGAACTACGGTTATGTTCTAATCCAGGGTTAATGGATTGGGGTCTATGAATGCTTCAACATGTATATATATGTGTTGTAACACTAAAAGGAATATAATGAAAAATCACGCTGGTAGTCCCAATTTGGGATCCAGGGGAAAATATCTATGTATATCTTTTTTATGGTTTCGTTATTATTTATTTTATGTATTCAAGAATTTGTTTACAAATCATTTATGTATAGGTTTAAAACATACATTTGGTATCATAGTTGTTTTGGCTTCAAGGGGATGCCTTTGCTGCTAAGGATTTTTTTTTTCTTGGGACTGTGGTAGACCTTGTTCAGTGGGAGATTTGTGAGATCGATTCTCATGATGAAAAAATATGGCGAGTGGGGGAAAGATAGATATCGATAAATTTAATGGTTAGAGTTTGATTTGTGGAAGCTCAAGAGGGAGGATAAAGATCAGTGGATCACAGTAGATCCAGGTACTAAACCAACGAAAATGTCAGATGAAGACTGGGAAAGGTTGGATCGGAAGGAAAAGAGCACAATACAGTTGTGTATCTCAGATTCAGTATTGTTGAATGTATCTAGGGAAGCTACGAAGAAGAATTTGTGGGTCAAGTTAGGGACTTTGTACCAATCTAAGTCTCTAGTGAATAAATTTTTCATGTGCAAAATATGTATAACATGAGGATGAAGGATGGAGACTCGGTGACAGAGCATCTGAACGCCTTCAATACTATGGTAAGTCAGTTGTCCTCCGTTGATATTAAAATCTCAAATGAAGATAAGTGCATCAGTTTGTTGTGTCATCTACCAGATTTATTGGATAGTCTGGTTATTGCAATAGGTAACAATACAATTGTTGAACCTCAAGAATGTTCCTATTTTTGACATCCTTTTCCACCATCTTTTCTTCCTTTTCACAAAAACCATAAAATCAATCAGTGATAAATGCACATTTCCATTTGAGAATGCATTTAGATGATCTCTATTTTATAATGTAATGTTTCTTATTATTTAGATGAATTTTTGTAATTATCTACAGAATTCGTGCAATTCTGTAGCTAACCTTTGTTTCTATAGTCACTGTTATTGTTTGACAGGTTTCAAGAAGAAAATTAAGAAATGATTCATATGGGTAGCTTTGAAATGGTCTATATATGGATCGTATCCTACTTACCTGTTCATATTCGAGAAGGATGATGCCTACACTCATGGTCAAAGATTAGTCAAGATAAGGGACGAGATCAACGAACGAAGATTATCAATTTTATCTTACATAGAAAATCAAGCAAGATCCATGAAGACTTCTCTTCTGATTAGACTTCTAGTCTTAGCTTTATTTTAATTTCCATAGGCAAAATTATCTCAGACAGTTAATTTGAAACTTTGTATAAATATCGGTTTGTCAAAACTAGGAATAAGCTTGATTTTGGTGATAATTATGTGATACATTTTTAAACTTTGTTTTGTTAATGAATAATACTAGTTCCGGACCATTGATCCACAGATATCTTAAGTAGATTTACACTCGTTCTGTTGTAGAGGGCCCCTCCATGGAAAAGAGGTTTTTACATTCATTTTGTAGTTTGAATTCTTGTCAGTTCATAGTTTAATTTTATGTCATTTAGTTTCTGAATGTTTTCTAATTTAATTGTTTATATTTATGCACAGATGACTAATATATCGTATGCTCTCCTGAATTGTTTCATTATCATAACTCTTTCAGTATTCAATTGAAATCGTTCTCGCATTCAATTACCAAACAATCATAGGATTTAAATTATACATTTCATATGTGCAATAGACACTTTGTAATCTTTGCTTGCCTTAAAGTAGTTTGAATTCAATTAGCACAATCAATTCAGTTTTGTAGTGATAGATTTGATGCTTTCGTTTCAATGGAATGTAGAACAGAGTTGGATTAGGATAATGTTTTGATCATTCTTACATAGAGTTAAAGCTAGATCAGATGCTCTATTTTTTTTTCATAGAATTAGTGTTCTCAATTGATAAGGTAGAATATGGTTTTATTCTTGTTTTGTTGATAAATAGAACATAATTTAGAAATCAATAGAATCCAATAGAATTTAGAATGATGCCTTGTTTAAATGTAGAATAAGTTCAATTAGATGCTTCCATAGATGTTTTTTCTGGCATAGAATATCCTAACATAGCTCAGTTCCATAGATGTTTTTTCTGGCATAGAATATCCTAACATAGCTCAGATTTAATCACTCAAAGATTAATTTATTTTTATGCAAAATATATTAGTTAATTAACATTTCCTTTTCTTCCTTCTTTTATATTTTAGATTTCATTCATTTTATTAAGAGAAATTTGTAAATCAATTTCTTTTCTTACAGTAAAAATAACATTTCCTTTTCTTCCTTCTTAAGATTAATTTTTCATCATTAAATTTCTTTCAAATTCTATTATTTCTTAGCATTCAAGATTTCATTTAAAGCTTAGATTTCATTCCTTAGATCATTTTTTAGTTTTTAACATTAGAAATAAAATACAAACCCCCAAAAACAATATATAAAAATAAACAACCAAGTAAGAAAGAAGGGCATATAAGCATATATAGTGCACCACACTTCATCAGATTACTAACTTCGGTCGATAATTTATGATATCAATTTAAGAAATTAAATTGACTAAACAACAACTACCTTGAATTTTGATGAAATTGTCTTAGCCTTGCTGTCGGAGGAAATGAGACGGAGAAATATGGAGGGCCAGAATGGAGTTGCCTTATCTGTACAAGGAAGGTCCCAGAACAGAAACAAAAATAAGTTTTTGAGTGGGAGATCTAAATCTCCAAGAAAGCATTTAAAGGTGTGCTAGAAATGCGGAAAGGAAGGGCACTACAAAAAGGATTGCATATCTAAAGCTCCTAATAAAGGAAAAGGATCTGGTGATGCTCCTTCTGCAGAGGAAAAAACCACCTTAGATGAAGGTGGGGATGTGTATTTCACTTCTTCTTCAAATACACATGTAGATCATGAGGCATGGTTTATTAACTCAGGTGCATCCTTTCACTTCATTCCCCATAGGGAGTGGTTCTGTGAGTATGAGAAGTATGATGGTGGTGATGTATTCTTAGGAGATGATAAGAAGGCTAGAATCATCAGACGTGGAAAATTCAAGCTGAAGCTACAAGGTGGAAGGATTAGAACACTTCCTAGTGTTCTACATATTTCTGCATTGGCCAGAAATCTGATTTTTGCAAGCAAGATGGATGATGCAGGTGTAAAAACAGTGTTCGAGAAATATACCTACAACATGGTTCGGGGAGAACTGGTATTGATGCGGGGAGGTTGGATTGGAACTCTGTACAAGCTTCAGGGTAGCATTGTTATTAATGGGTGCAACCATTCTGTGGTTCTTGAATGTGGAGTGAAAATCATAACAGTCTCTAGAGAAAATACCATGCAATGGCATCAAAGGCTTAGACATATTGGAGAGAAGGGCCTTCAAATAATGAATGGTAATGGTATGGTAGAACGTATGTCTAATTTTTCTTTGAATTTCGATTTCTGTGAACATTGTGTATAGGGGGAGAAGAATCAGGTGAGTTTTCCTTCTGGTGCTAAGAGGGCGAACAAGATATTAGAGCTTGTGCAAAGTGATGGGTTTGGGCCTGTGTCAGTTCCATCATTGGGAAAGTCTATGTACTATGTTCCATTCATATATGACTTCTCAAGGAATACATGGATATATTTCTTGAGGAAGAAATATGAAGTCTTTGAAAGATTTAAAGAATTTAAGGTTGTGGTGGAAAACTAGACAGAGAAGAAGATAAAGGTGTTGAGGGCAGATAATGTTGGAGAGTTCTGTAAGAAGGAATTTAAAGATTTTCGTAAGAAGTGTGGTGTAGCACGACAAAATAATAATCCACACACACCTCAACAAAATGGAGTTGCAGAAAGAATGAACAGAACGCTGATGGAAAAGGCAAGAAGCATTCTTAGTGGTACTGGGTTAGGATAAGAATTCTGGGTAGAGGCAATGGAGAATGCATGTTACCTAGTTAACATATCACCTTCATCAGCGTTGCAGGATAAGAATCGACATGAGGTATGGACTGGTAAGACAACATCTCTTTCACATCTGACGGTATTTGGATGTGATGCATATGTACATGTTCCAAAGGAGAAAAGGACCAATTTGGATAATAAATATGAAAGCTGCATATTTATTGGGTATAAGGATGGTTTAAAAGGTTACAAGCTTTGGAACCCAGAAACAAATAAGGTTGTGTACAGTTGAGATGTGGTGTTTAGAGAGGTGAAATATGTTGTTAAAAATGAAGTTCTAACAAAGGAACATGAGAAGATAGAGTTTGAGCTAAAGGAGGATGAATCAAACTCTACAACAGAACAAGATTCAGAAGAGGAAGAGCCACAAACTCCAATTGTGAGAAGATCAGTTCGGGAAATAAGGGAACCAAAAAGGTATATTCCATCTACTTTCTATTCAAATTTTTCTTTAGATATCACTGATAATGATCCCAAAACTATCAGGGAGGCAGTGGATTCATAGGATGGAAAATTCTGGAAGGAGGCCATGGTTGATGAAATGGTATCCTTGCACAAAAATGAGGCATGGGATCTGGTGGAGTTTCCGACTAGAAGGAAGCCCATCAGGAGAAAATGGGTATTTAAGAAGAAGATGAATGTAGAAGGCAAGGTGGAGAAATACAAAGATCGGTTGGTAGCAAAAGGTTATTCCCATGTGCTGAGAAATTATTTTGGTGATATTTTTTCTCTTGTTTTTGTTTTGTAAGTCAGAGGAATCAGCAACATCAGACAACTTTCACACGCGAGGCGTGGGGTCAAACCCTCCGACTACCACTGTGACCTCTCAGGGACTGCCCAGCCTGCAAGAATGGTACCTAGATAAGACGAGGCTTGAACTCGTGACCTGCTTAACAACACAAATGCCTTAATAGTGCATCCGCTGGCCACTAAACCATGCCCCTGCGGGCTAAAAAGTTTTCTCTTGTTGCCAAGGTTACTTCTATTAGATTAATTTTATTTGTTTCTACTGCATTTTATTTTGAGGTAGAATAGATGGATGTGAAGACAACATTTCTTCCTAGGGATCTAGAAGAGGAGACCTACATGAAGCAACCTGAAGGCTTTACGGTGAAGGGTAAGAAAGAAATGGTATGCAGGTTAAAAAATTCTTTGTATGGGTTAAAATAGTCACCAAGGATGTGGTATAAGAAATTTGATACCTATATACGGGGACTTAGCTTCACCAGAAGCAAAGAGGATCAGTATGTGTATTTTAAATTTATTGGTGACCGTGTTACTTATTTGGTCTTGTATGTGGATGGTTTGTTGCTTATTGGAATGAAAAAGAAATTACCCAGGATTTGAAGTCTCAATTGTTCTCCAAATTTGACATGGAGGATCTTGGTGCTGCAAGATATATTTTGTGCATGGAAATTAAGAGAAATCGGGAAAATAGGAAGCTCTGGTTAAACCAGAGGAAGTATTTCGAGACAATATTGAAGAGGTTCAATATGCAGGATAGTAAACCCATGAAGATTCCTATTCCTATAGGTGTAAATCTATCTGCTGAATACTATCCCAAGACACAAGAAGAAGAGAAGGATATGTCCCATGTTCCATATGCAAGTGTAGTGGGTAGTATGATGTATGAAATGGTCTGTACTAGACCAAACATTGCACATCTAGTGGGAGTATTTGGCAAATTTATGTCAAAACTAGGGAAGGGGCATTGGACAACAGTGAAGCGGGTTTTTCATATATTTGCATGGCACTAATGATTATGGTTTGTGCTACCAGGGAAGACCAAGATTGGACAAATTTTTGGACATCCATAGTTTTGTTGATGCAGACTGGGCTTTGGATCTATACCAAAGAAGATATACAAATTGGTATGTGTGTTAGCCTATTTGGAGGTGCAGTCAACTGGATGAGTAAAAGACAGTCTATAGTGCCTCTTTCAATTACAGAGGCAGAATACATGGTAGCCACTCATGCAAGCAAGGAAGAAGTTTGGTTGCATATATTGTGTTCAAGTATGGGGTTGCTGCAGCAGGCTATAATGATAGATTGTGATAGCCAAAGTGAAATTTTCTTAGCTAAGAACCTTGCTTATCATTCAAAGAAAAAGCACATTGATCTTCAATATCACTTTGTGAGAGATATGGTTGAGGATAAAAAGGTGTTGTTGGTAAAGGTGGACACTTGGAAGAATGTTGCAAATGCATTGACGAAGTTTTTGAGCACTAAGAAGTTCTCTTGGTGTAGAGAAACAATGGGTGTTTCAAGGATGGACTAGTGACTACTCTCTATTGTGGCACCCTGTGGAAAGAAAACAACAAGTGGGAGAATGTTGGGTATGTGTTATATTCTTTGCATGATTAGTCGCACACGTGAGGGGGTTACAGGGGGGACGCAACCCCCCTATCCAGGGGTTTGCAGGGGATGGGTATCCCCCTGCGCGGGGTCTGGGCAGCGCCCCAGGAATTTTTTTTCCTTATTTTTTGGTGAGTAGACCTGCCTATGGTTTTGTACATGGTTGTGCACATGGTTTAGGGGCATGATGGTTTTCAACCCCTGGTATTTTGTAGATTCGGTCAAGGGAACTACGATTATTTTCTAATCCATGGTTAATGGATTGGGATCTGTGAATGCTTCGTGATGTATATATATGTGTTGTAACACTAAAAGGAATATAATTAAAAATCAAGCTGGTAGACTTGATTTGGGATCCAGGGGAAAATCTATGTGTATATCTGTTTTATGTTTTATGCTCTCGTTATTTTTTGTTTTCTATATTTAAGAATTCGTTTGTAGATAATTTTTGTACAGGGTTAAAACCTACATTTGGTATCAGAGCTATTTTGGCTTCAAGGGGATGCCTTTTCTGTTGAGGGGTTTTTTTTCTTGGGCCTGTGGTAGACCCTGTTCAGTGGGATATCTATGGGATCGATTCTTGCGGTGAAAGAAGATGGCGAGCAGTGGAAAGATAGAGATCGAGAAATATAATGGTCAGGGTTTTGAGTTATGGAAGCTCAATATGGAGGATAAATATCAGTGGATCATGGTATATCCGGGTACTTAACCAACGACAATGTCAGATTAAGACTGGCGAAGTTGGATCAGAAGGCAAAGAGCACAATATGGTTGTGTATTAGATTCGGTATTGTTGAAGGTATCTGCGGAAGCTACGATGAAAAATTTTGGGTCAAGTTAGGGACTTTGTACCAATCTAAGTCTCTAGTGAATAAACTATTCCTGCAGAAAAAGATGTATAAACTGAGGATGAAGGATGGAGACTCGGTGATAGAGCATATGAACGCCTTCAATACCATGGTAAGTCAATTTTCATATGTTGATATTAAAATCTTAGATGAAGATAAGTGCATCAGTTTTTTGTGTTCTCTACCAAATTCATGAGACATTCTGTTTATTGAAATAGGTAGCAATACAACTACCTTAAATTTTGATGAAAGTGTCTCAGCCTTACTGTCGAAGAAAATGAGACAGAGAAATATGGAGGGCCAGAATGGAGATGCCTTATCTATACAAGGAAGGTCCCAGAACAGAAACAAAAATATGTTTTCGAGCGGGAGATATAAATCTATAGGGAGACCTAAATCTCTAGGAAATCATGTAAATATGTGCTGGAAATGTGGAAAGGAAGGGAACTACAAAAAGGACTACAGATCTAAATCTCCTGAGAAAGGAAAGGGATCTGGTGATGCTCCTTCTACAGAGGCAAAAACCACCACAAATGAAGGTGGGGTTGTGTATTTTTCTTCTTCTTTAAATTCACATGTGGATCATGAGGCATGGTTGATTGACTCAGGTGCATCCTTTCACTTCACTCCCCATAGGGAGTGGTTCTGTGAGTATGAAAAGTATGATGGTGGTGATGTCTTCTTAGGAGATGATAGGAAGGAAATAATCGTCATACGTGGAAAAGTAAAGATGTAAGGTGGAAGGATTAGAACACTTTCTGGTGTTCTGCATATTTCTGTATTAGCTATAAATCTGATTTCTGTAAGCAAGATGGATGATGTAGGTGTAAAAACAACGTTCCAGAAAGATACTTGCAAGATGGTTCAGGGAGCACTAGTATTAATGTGGGGATTTTGGATTGGAACTTTGTACAAGATTTAGGGTAGTGTTGTTATTGATGGGTGCAACAGTTTTATGGTTCCTGAAATTAGAGCGGAAATCCTGGTGGTATCTAGAGAAAAGACCATGCTATGGCATCAAAGGCTTGGAAATATTGGAGAGAAGGGCCTTCAGATACTGCATGGTAATGGTATGGTAGAAGTTGTGTCTAATTTTTCTCTGGATATCAAATTCTGTGAACATTCTGTATATGGGAAGCAGAATCAGGTGAGCTATCCTTCTGGTGCTAAGAGGGTGAATAAGATATTAGAGCTTGTGCAAAGTGATGTATTTGGACCTGCGTCAGTTCCATCACTGGGAAAGTCTCTGTACTATGTTTAATTCATATATGAATTCTCAAAGAATACATGGATATATTTATGGAGGAAGAAATATAAAGTCTTTGAAAGATTTAAATAATTTAAGGCTTTGGTGGAAAACCAAACAAAGACGAAGATAAAGGTGTTGAGGAAAGATAATGGTGGAGAGTTCTACAAGAAGGAATTTGAAGAGTTCTGCAAGAAGCGTAGCATAGCATGACAGAATAATAATGCATACACACCTGAAAAATGGAGTTGCAGAAAGAATGAACATAATTCTCATGGAAAAGGTAAGAAGCATGCTTAGTGGTATCAGTTTAGGACAGGAATTTTGGGCAAAGGCAGTGGAGACTGCATGTTACCTAGTTAACAGATCACCTTCATCAGCGTTGGAGGATAAGACTCCACATGAGGTATGGATTGGTAAGAAACCCTCTCTTTTACATCCGAGGGTATTTGGATGTGATGCATATGTACATGTTCCAAAGGAGAAAAGGACCAATTTGGATAATACATCTGAAAGGTGCATATTTATTGGGTATAAGGATGGTTTAAAAGGTTACAACTTTGGAACCCAGAAACAAGGAAGGTTGTGTACAATCGAGATGTGGTGTTTATAGAGGTGAAATATGTTGTTAAAAATGAATTCCTACCAAAGGAACCTGAGAAGATAGAGTTTGAGCTAAAGCAGGATAAATCAGAATCTACAACAGAACAAGATTCAGAAGAGGAAGAGCCACAAACTCCAGCTATGAGAAGATAAATTTGGGAAAGAAGGCAGCCAGAAAGGTATAGTCAATCTTCCTTCTCTTCAAATTTTTATTTAACTATTACTAATGATGATCCCAAAACAATGAGTGATGCAGTGGATTCAAAGGATGGAAAAATCTGGAAGGAGTCCATGGTTGATGAAATGAGATCCTTGCAAAAAAATGAGGCATGGGATCTGGTGGAGTTGCCAGCTGGAAGGAAGCCCATCGAGATAAAATGGGTGTTTAAGAAGAAGATGAATGTAGAAGGCAAGGTGGATAAATAAAAAGCTCAGTTGGTAGAAAAATGTTATTCCTAGGTGCCGAGAATTGATTTTGGTGACATTTTTTCTCCTTTTTCCAAGTTTACTTCTATTAGATTAATTTTATTTGTTGTTGTTGCATTTGATTTTGAGGTAGAAAAAATGGATGTGAAGATAAAATTTATTCACAGGCATCTGCAAGATATGCATGAAGAAACCTGGAGGTTTTATAATGAAGGGTAAGAAAGAACTATTATGTAGGTTAAAAAAGTATTTGTATGGGTCAAAACAGGCACCAAGGATGTGGTATCAAAAATTTGATACTTATATACAGGGACTTGGCTTCACCAGAAGCAAATAGGATCACTGTGTATTTTAAATTAATTGGTGACCATGTTATTTATTTGGTCTTGTATGTGGATGATATGTTGTTGATTGGAAATGACAAAGAAATTATCTAGGATTTAAAGCCCCAATTGTTCTCCAAATTTGACATGAAGGATCTTGGTGCTGCAAACTGTATTTTGGGTATGGAAATTAAGAGAGATCAGGCAAAGAGGAAGCTCTAGTTAAACCGAAGGAAGTATTTCAAGACAATATTGCAAAGGTTGAATATGCAGGATTGTAAATCGATGAAGATTCATATTCTTGTAGATGTAAAGCTATATGCAGAACAGTATCCCAATACACAAGAAGAAGAGGAGGATATCACCTATGTTACATATGCAAGTGTAGTGGGTAGCCTGATGTATGCAATGTTTTGTACTAGACTAGACATTGCACATTCAGTGGGAGTATTGAGTAGGTTTATGTCAAAACCAGGGAAGGAGAATTGGACAACAGTGAAGAGGGTTTTTTAGATATTTGTGTGGCACTAGTGATTATGGTTTGTGCTACCAGGAAGGCTAGGATTGGACAGATTTTTGGAAATCTATGGATTTGTTGATGCAGACTGAGCTGGAGATCTGGACCAAAGATGATCTACAAGTGGGTATGTGCTTAGCCTATTTGGAGGTGCAATCAGTTGGATGAGTAAAAGATAGGCTTTAGTGGCTCTTTCAACTATAGAGGAAAAATAGATGGCAGCCACTCATGCAAGCAAGGAATCAGTTTGGTTGCAGAGATTGTGTTCAAGTATGGGGTTGGTGCAACGAGCTATAAGGATAGACAATGATAGCCAAAGTGAAATTTTCTTGTCTAAGAACCCTTCTTATCATTCAATGAAAAAGCACATTGATGTTCAATATCACTTTGTGAGAGATATGGTTGAGGATAAAAAGGTGTTGTTGGTAAAGGTGGACACTTTGAAGAATATTGCAGATTCATTGACGAAGTCTGTGAGCACTCAAAATTTATATTGGTGTAGATAAAAAATGGGTGTTGTAGGGTTGTACTAATGAATAATCTCTCTTGTGGCCCCCTACGGAAAGAAAACAACAAGTGGGAGAATGTTGGGTATGTGTGATATTCTTTCCACAATTAGTCGCACACAAAGGGCGGTCACATGGGGGGTGAAAGTCCCCTCTGTCTAGTGGTTCACAGGGGGTAGGTAGCCCCCTGTGCGGGGTCTCGGGAAATGCCCCAGTAATTTTTTTTTCCTTATTTTTCGGTGCGTGGACCTGCTTATGGTTTTGTGCATGGTTTTGCACATGGTTTTGGGCCAATATGGTTTTTGGCACCTGGTTTTTTGTAAATCCGGTCATGGGAACTACAATTATGTTCTAATACAGGGTTAATGGATTGGTGTCTATGAATTCTTCAACATGTATATATATGTGTTGTAACAATAAAAGGAATATAATTAAAATCAAGGTGGTAGTCTCGATTTGGGATCCAGGGGGAAATCTTTGTGTATATCTATTTTATTTTTTATGCTCTCGTTATTGTTTATTTTCTAGATTGATAACATCTTTGGAGGATTCATTAATGAGTTCATTGTAGACTCAAACGTTTCCTACATCGAATCAAAACGAATATTATTCAAAGGACCACGAGGTAAGTATTTAAAATATCTAAAAATTTGGATTAAAATGCTTCTATGTGAAAAGAGAGTTTTACAAATGTGATCAGATTGCTAGTTTACTTATGTTTGAAAGAAGAGAGAATAAATATGAGCAAGAGATTAGAGTAACGTGAAGTGGAAAGAGATATAGAGTAGATACCAGAAAGAGATCTCATGGAAAATACTGAAAGACCTTTGTAGAGACTGATTATAGTCCTCTTTTGAGTGGACCTGAAAGTGAAAGAGAAGAAAGCCACCCTGATAACCCCCAAGTAACTTCACAATATTCTCCCTCCCAGCTTGAGAGTTCGCAGAAGCCAAAATCCAATAATAGCCAGGATGATTTTGGATTTCTCGCTCCCCATACCCCTTCTACCCCCTATCCCCCTCCCCATCCAAGAAGAAGTATGGTTGATGATATTAAGCTACTCTTTTTCAAAGAACTAGATTAGAGGATCCATAACAGTTTTGGCTTCTATGTAAAGTTGTATGTAAAATGAAGTAGATCAACGATGAGAATATAATGAAAGCACAACTCATTACGACGCTGTGAGATAAAACATTGACATGGTATATGAAGTATTAAAATAATTAGAACATAATGTTTGTGTGTATTAAAAAAGCACTGATAAGAGAGTTTAGGAAGTTGAAGTCTGTGTCACATTACATCACCGAGTTGAAAGAGATCAAATAGAAACCTATTGACTATGTTTGGGAGTTTGATTAGAGATTTAAGGTGTTATTGGATCAAGTAAGCTTTGACATAGCTCTGCAGAAACATCAAGAATGGTTTATAGTTGCGTTTATATTACATATCAAATTTCCATCGATGCAAAAAAAGATAGAAAGTCAAGCCGAAGCTCTAGATATTGCGATGAAATTGGAAGCTTCACCTATAGGAGATACTAATGCAGGCATGCAACAGATTCAAAACTAGATGGCGAACCTAACCATACAAATACAATACATCAATAAAATAAATTATGTTAGAGAAAAAGTATGGTGTATTAAGCGCAAATCAGAGGGCCATTCTAAATAAAAATTCCCTATCTTTAGGGATTACATGGTTGGTGGAGCACCTAATTCCTTGAATGCAAGATCCAACCTATGCTGTGAAATATGTAATACTAGAGGCCATCATCGTTCAAAAGACTGTTACTTGTTATATAAATCTGTATAGACTCCGAGGAATCTATATTGCAAATTCTTTAAATAAATAGGACACAATGAGAATAATTATCAGGATTACTAACTAATGATGGAGCATGGTGTTGATGCTTACAGAATGCAAGTAGAAGAGCACATACATGAGTACAATGGACAACACGGTGGTCAAGGAGGTTACCAAGGAAGAGGTCGAGGTGGTGGAGCTGGTAGAGGATGCAAAAAGATCATTTTCTATAACTGCAGCCAACTAGGTCATTTTGCGAGAGACTACCCGAACCCCACAACGACATGAAAGTATTATAAATCCTTTGACCATGTAATTGAAGAATGTCTTGTACTTATGGTGAAGATGCAAGAAAATAGGAATCAACAACTGACATAGAATATTCAAATGATGATTGTTGAAAGGAGGAGTGATGAACCTCGAGTTAGTATTGTCACTAGAAGTGGAGCTGCAACTGGTATTGATAAATCAGATGAAAAGAAATAATCTAAAAGTGCATGGGTCACAAATATTGCTGAGAAATCTCTTGTATTTGATATTTAGAAAGAAAAAGAAGTATTTATGGGTGAAAAGTGAATTTTTATGGATGTTGGAGCCTCAACCTCTAGTGCATATCCAAAGCCCGATTAGAAAAGTAACTACGGTGTGTCATCAATTTTGATAAAAAACAAAGCTCCGACATAGGATAAAACTCTGAAAAAAGACCAAGATTCACCAAATCAATTAGTTATTTTAAAGTTTTTTCTAAAGCCTTGTATGAAATTTTTAAGAGTTCAAAAGGCGGTAGAAGGGATTTAGGAGTTGATAGATTCTCGTGCATCTAAATAAACACCGCAAAGTGATATGCACACAGTCAATAATTTTCATCAATAGAAGAGAACCAAAAGAGAGATGAGGCTTAGTGCGTAGATAGGAGAGTATGAGACGGATAAAATTATTGTGCATCTGGGATTTGATGCTAATTTCTTGATGAAGAAGACATGGTAATTAATGGGTAAGCCAAAGCTACAGTGATCACCTATTCAGTTAAGGAGGGAAAATCAACAAAATATATTCCTTATGGAAAGACTACTATGTGTCATAGTGGATACTGAGGGAGTTCGCACTGCTGTTGATTTTGAAAAAGTAGAGATCGTCGATGACTGTAACCCTTATCCTATATTTCTTGGAATTGATTGCGCATTTGAAAATATGGCCATAATTAATCTAAAGAAGAGAAAGATGATATTTGAAGGAAACAATATGAGAGTAATTTTTCCCTTGGATCCATCAAAAGCGGTAATACACAGAACTAGTCAAAGAAGAATATTGTGCAGTTGGAATAGAGAATGTCTATCAAATGAAAACAAAGGAACAATATTGTTTTAAACCTACTGCAAAAGGAAATTTTATTTGGGAGCACGATAGTTCTTGTACCTCAGACTCACAAGAGAAGTTGGAGAACTGGCAGAATATGTTGCATGAATGTTAATTTTGGGAAACTAGGTCCAAACTCCATGTTTCATTGCTCATATGATTTAGATGATATTTTAGTTGGATTCCTCTTCTGGAGAGGTACAATATTGATCTAAAGATCATATTTTTTGTATGAGCATAAGTTGAAATTTGAATTTATTTTCCAAACATGTGAAATTTGTCAAGGTCGGCCATAATTGTAATGTAGAGACAACATGTGTCACTCACCCCCAATCATGGATATAAAAGGAGATACATGATGCTAATTCCATCATTCACTCATCTCACATATCTCTCTCTCATCTGATTGGTTCATACAACCTTAGAGGCTTCTCTCTCCTCCACACATTTAAACAGGAAGCTGGAAATTTCAGACTGATTTTAGGGAATTTTATGGAGTGTTGGCCAATGTTGACCATGGGTCAAACCTTTTTGTTTGACTGTGTATTTAGCTTAGAAAATATAATCTTAGAAGGCCGCAACTGGAAGAACAAAAATCGAGGCCAAATATTGACCTTTGACCACAACATTTATTGCAACATTGACTGGTTTGACTGCAGATTTTGACTACTGATTTGACAATTTTGTGGACTAGTTTTGGGGGTGAGTTTGACTTTGAAAGAAGGCCGAGTTTGACTGTGTTTGACTGAACCTGATTGGAGGTTGAAATGGCTTGTTTGACCAGCAAAGTATTTTCTGGCTAGAGAATCCTATTGATTGTTGTAAAGTAAGTTGTTCTCTATCTCTCTTGAATAATAATAATTACAAATTATTGTATCTTGTCTTGGCTTGTCTTTTGTAGATTTATTTTTTATATACTATCAACATTTAAATTCAATGATTATGTGATTGAAAATATGACTTGGGCTAATAAGAAATATTGAAGTAAATTTCCCTAAGCATAGAACATACCATGGTTAGCTAATATTAACTTGGTATCAAAGATAAGGTAAACAAAAAGGTGAAGCAAGTGTGAAAATCACTTACCGAAGAAGTTGAATAATCAAGGACCAATGGCCTCCTTATCATACAAGGGTTTCAAGACTAATGATAAGCTGACTGATAAGTCTGATTATCATGCTTGAAAAATGTCTTTGGATTTGACATTAGAAGGTCAAGATGTCATGGAATATGTGTAGAGGAAGATAAATGAGCCTCCATCAAATGCATCGGCTGCCACAAAGACAAAGTATAGGAAAGGGGAAGTCAAGGAAAATAAGATCATCGGGGATTATATTCATAATCTGTTGGTTTCTTATATCTTTGAGTTGGGCACATCTAAGGAGATGTGTGATAATTTGGCTAGCATGTTCAGTGCTAGCAATGTTAATCAAATTCTCTTTTTGAAGAAAAATTTAAAGGATATCAAGAAGGGCAAAGGAGAATCCATCCAATTGTATTTTATGAGGGTCACCAAAATCAAGAATGATATCTTAGCTTTTGGCGAAGCCATAATGGACTGGGTGCTCACTCTCATTGCTCTTGAGGACTCCCCCGGGAATGGTATGTATTCAATACTACTAATCTTAATAATAATGTGATTCATGATTTTGATGAATTTTTGACGAGAAGCACTCAAGAGGAGAAAAGGATGATGGAGAGAGATCATCCCTCTAATGTAAATGGAAGTGGCCCTACTGCCTTCACTTCTCATGCAAAGGCTCATTCCAGTTAAGGGAATTGTATGGACTTGATCCATATTTTTTTTTTTGAAATATAATAATCCCATTTGAGAAGAAGCCTTGACCACTCTAAGGCTCATTCAAGTTAACAGAATTGTATGGAGTTGATTGATAATTTTTTTTTTTTAATTTAATTGTCCCATTTGAGAATAATCCTCGACCACTTTACCTTAGAACTGCTTCTCATATAGATTTCATTCCTGCTAAGGGAATTCTTATCTTGTTGAAACTTGTGTTGCTTCCTAGCTTGTTGAAACTTGCATTGCTTCCACCAGACATTATCGGTATTTTTGTAACGTAGCTTAGATTTTTTTTACTTAATCATCCTCCTTATCAAATTAATTCATCTATCATGGTTTCATGTCGGCTAATGAAAAATGTAACACATGCAAATTCTAAATTTTACATGTGTACCATTTCCAAATCTTATGATGTCAATTGGAGCTAATGAAGAAAATCACATGGAAATTTTGAGAATTTGGAATATGACCAAGAGTATAATGTGCATGCAAGAAAAAAAATGACCTCAATATGATCATTGAGAAATAATTGGATCCAGCGTGGATAGCAACTAGCTTGAAATTTGACACAGAAACATTGTTTTGAATGTTCATTTCAATTTCAGAAGATTTGTAGAAGAATTTATGTGGACCCATATTGTATGAATATTTGCATCCATATCTTTCTATAGTTCAAATTCATTTCCCTATTCTACTTACCTATTTTAGTTCTCTAATAGAATGGAAAACGTTTATGGGATTGTCAATTTTTGTAAATTGCGATAACATTCTAATAAACAATATAAAAAATTTTAATCTCTGATCTTCTCATCTGTGAGATACTTCATAATCACAGAGTTTATTATGGATTTAATTTAATGTCCTTGGCCATCATCTTCAGTTCATTGAAATTATGGACATTGTATTACAAAGGAATTTTTTGTCCTACTTTTTGGACCTCTTATGATACTATGAAATTGTATCATAAGAATATCCCAAAACCTCAAATTGGAGAGTGCAAGATACTGGGCATAGTTGGATAAAACAATGATAGTCCAAATGGAAAAATAGAAGTGCCTTTAAATCTTATATTCTAGGATAAATCACTCTTAACCATAGCTCAATGGTTAAATCTTATCTTCATTCTTCTTAATTAACTGAGGTCTTGTCTACTTGTAAGAAAGAGTACAATGATGGTTAAATCTTATTTTCATTCTTCTTATTTAACTAATGTTTTGTCTAGTTGCAAGAGAGAGGACAATGAAGTAAATGGATGCAAGGTGGCTTGGTACTTCAAAGAATACATTTCTAGATAAATGAAAACTCCACCAAGGTACAATTTGGAGAGAGAATGCCATGCCATCTACACGTGAACCCATGTATGTAACAATTGATGAAATCATGTTGAATATTTAATGTAATATCAAATGCATTATAATCAAAACAAATGGAACATCCAACACCATGGTTAAAAGTGCTTTCTCGACATGGAATAATAATTTACAATTATGAAAACCTTTTTGAACCAACCATTGTGTTTCATGAAATTCCTCAAGAACCATTGCATAAACAACATCCCAAGAAAAATTTGGTTATAATTTTTTTTATCAAAACACAACAGTGTAGTGAGGACAAACCCCTCACTACATTGCTAACTCATGCCACATCCAAAATGTAAAGAATGAGATAAAATCCACTGATGATTTTGGGTGTGTATTGGCATATAAAAATATAGTAATTTTTATAATAACATAGTTAGTTTCTCTATACGTTTCTAGTTTTAAATAATGCATATGATATCTTAGGAAAATTATATAAATTTGGGTCATAACATTGTTCAATCACAATTGCAACCTAAAAAGGTTTCAAAATGCAGTAAATTTCCCATATTTCAAAAATATTTATGCTTATTAATTAATCTCATAATTGAAATCTCGCAAGAAAACTTGACACATATGTATCTAACTTGGGGCAAGAGGAAATACATGAATTGGATTAGCCAAGATTAAAAAAAAAACGGAACAATATAGTACCAATAAAGGTTATTTTAGTGAAAAATATAGTACCAATACCAACATCATTCACAACTCACTTTTCAGTCACCATCCACATGTGTCTCGTCACAGTGGGATTCACCATCATTTTCACCATCCATGTTACAGTGGTGTTATCAAGCATCTATATGCTCTTTCTCTACTTCACATGTAGAGGCTTCAACTTCTCACTCTGCAATATTTTTTGCATCTTCTTCATCAATAGGCATGTATGCATGATGGGTTTCATGTTTAAACTCTTTATGACCATCATCCATATTTGAGTGGGATTCTCCAAGATTTGTTTTCCTCCTATATTATTTCTCATTTACTCTCATAATTACTATTTACTTTCATTTGATTCTTCAACGGACTATAACAGAATTTCTTGCAATATGTCACTTTTCTTTATATCAAATTCTACTTCTAGGGTCTTCCATGCTTCCTAGGAATATGTACTAGCCTTTTCTACCTTGAATAAGGACTTCTCATCCAATGCATATTATATAATATCCAATACTAAGGCATCACATAATTCATCATATGGTTTATTAGACCGACACTCAATCAACTCTTTACATCAAAGAAAATTTTTCATTTTGACAGTTCCCAAAAGTAATTTTTTGTACGAGTACATTTTGGAAGTGTTACCACATCTATCTTGATCCATTCATCCTTGAATTTTTCTACTTCATCTACTTATATTTTAGATGCCCCGACTATGACGAGAGCCTCTATGATCTCTTCGAAATACTTTGGCTCTTCCTTTCGATTTATTTTCTTGGTTTGCTTCAGTCTTGCTTAATGACCCATGACTGTCATCTTTATTTTGTCTTTTGTCTTCTTTCCTTATTGTGTCATCCTTCTAGAAATGAACTCGCATACACTTTATTATCTTTAAAGCTAAACGTTTTAGCCTTCACTTTAACAGTGGCTTCCAATAACTACTAGCAACTTCTCTAAGCTCTTCTATGCAGATTCTTATGGAGGCTCATGAATACAGCTTACGGTGGAGACTCCTTCTTTGGTCAATGGTGGTGGCTCTTTCCTCTTGATATGGTGGTGGATTTGTAGGGTACTCACCCTAATATTTTAGTATTTGGGTTAACAAAATCTCAATGAGCTCTATTTTCTACTTATGGACCAATGGATGCGAACTTCAATTCGTGGGTTACTCACAATAGCCAAGGCTCTTAGTGGAAATAAATCATAACCTTGTTAACTCCATTCATTCTTTGAAACCTTTTTCTGATGCCACTTGTTATTTAGAGGAAAAGATAAACATGCAAACATAAGACAATAAGTACACAAGCTTATGCTTAAATAAAGAAGTTCTATTCATTAATTATTCTCTCATATACATCTACCGAGTTTTTGTTATTCTCTCTTTTTACTTCACATTACAATGACCCAACCTTGAATATATAGGCACTAAACTTTCTAAATATGGAATCATGCAAACTCTAACTCTATTTTCCTTATGCAAACTAAATTGACACTTTAACTAAACTTTTCTAACTTCACTTTAACATAAATTGACATTTTTATTTTCCTTAGCTTTTCTTGACAAGGCATTAACTTTTTAACCCTGACTCACTTAACTTCTAATATTAGACTTATCTTGCTTTCTTTCACTTAACTCTTCATACATTTCATGCATACGAGAGTACTTACTATTTCTATTAAGTGAAACATTTTTTATCTATGAAAAAGTTGCAATCGATGACAGTAATTGAAATAAGAAATTTGGGGATAGGTTTGTCTGAATTGTGTGCTCTTATAATTTTAAATTGTTATACGAGAATAGAGTTCACTTGGTTGTAATACATTTGAATATTTTACAACTGTTATGTCAGTCGAGTTATTGATTGTATAATATTACTTTCATTCATATCATTTTCATATTGGTTATGTTAAGGAATAATTTTATGGAATGTGTTGTATCTCAAGAAACAATCCCTTGGTTGTGGTAAGGAATCAGTGCTTAAGACATTTGATAAACGTATCTCACAATTAAAATATCAAATGGCCTCTGTTTAACACCCTTGGAATTCAATTACTTAATACCCTCAATAATCTGATATAATGAAAGCCTTCATAATGCCATAAATTGTTGATATTTGAATGGAATGAAAAGAAGAATTGTAAAGAAAACTCTAAATGATATGTTGAAAACACAAAATCTACCACTTCTAAGTTTCAAAGGAAATTCATGGAGAGAGAAGAAACTTGAAATAATATGTTGCAACCACAGAATCTATTACTTTAAATTTTCATCAAGATTTTTTGAAGAGAGAAGAGATGAGGTGAAGGAGTGAAAATTAAGGTGATTTAACTCTTACTCACAGATGTAATTAAGAGACCGAATGCAACATTACTTCACTTCATTCAAAGAGGAATAGATAGAGAGTCAAATAGGAAAGACATATCAACATCAACAGGTGTAGGAAACTTGATCTTCTTTCACTAATTTCTCAAAGAATTCAGTTCTAAACTAATAGTCCTCCAGAGGTCCAAAAATAGGAACCCCTTTTCTTTATTTCTATCTCCTTAAATACATCAGAGTAGTTCATAACGGTTGTTCTTCTTGAACTATTCGACTTCCTAGACTGTTAAGATTACTTATGAAATTATAATAAGAAAAAAAATTGAAACTTGGAAATATAGTTCATTTTGTTGAATCTGATGTTGCTGATGTGTCCTCCCAGAGTGTCAAGGTGTCCTTTTTGGTTATGAGGCAACAGCTACACCACTCTATAGCGACGCCTCAGTGCCCGACTCTGACCCAGCTATTATGCTTCCGATAGCGCCCCTATACGTTCTTCTGTCTGACTCTATTGATGCCTCTGTGCTTCAAACATTGCCATGATATTACCTGCTACCTGACTCTGCCTTTTCTCCTTTGATCTACGTCGGGTTGCTTACCCAAGTCTCTCTACCACGTTTTTCCGGTTTCTTCATGACTGAGGCGTTTCACCGGATTTACGTTATAATCCTCTTTTTCTTCCTTTGACACGGTTTAACACCAAAAAATTACCTTTCCTCCAGATCTGAAAACCTTTGGAGTTCACTTTTGAAACCACATTACATCCACCCGCAAATCACATTTCACTATTTTTAGCTTGCCTTTGACACTTATCTTCTAAGTATTGTAATGCGCACTAAGCGATTGGGCCCCACAGCATTTCATATCGCACTTCGATGAATATAACTCAAGCCCTTTGCACTTAACGCTTAAAATTGCGATATGCAGTATGTGGGCCATGTCACCTCATACCACTCTTTGGTGAACTTAACTTTTACCTCCCGTGCTCATTCACTAAAACTTGCGATTGGCAATTTGTGATTTAATCTCCGTCGTCCATCCCTCCGCTCTAGTTTTGCGCTTCAATCTCGGCCGTCCATTTTCTCCTTTGCACCTCCTCCAAAAATATTAATTTTTTAAGGGAAATGTGCCCTCTCTCTGCCTCTTGAACTGTTTTGCACGTGGGTGAGCCTGAATCGACCCACCTTCACATCTTATCACGTAATTTTCATGTACCAACATATAAATTAAAGTTATTCTATAACACACAAAATTTTATATTTTCTATCATATATGTTTTTTTGGTGTTTTGGAAATTAATTCAAAGGTAAATGAAAATGAGCCACAACATCTGGCTCCACCTAGGGATAGTGCTTTCTTCCACAGAAGCACTAAGAACCGCAAACTATTGCCTTATCCATTGGGCATGGAGTCAAATATTTCTTGGTGACACATGAACAATGAGCAATCTGGTATTTACAATGGTGGAGTGTTGATTTTTAATGTTGGAAATAATGCTTCAGATATTGCCCGTTCATAGGCATCTGTACTGGCTCTCCATCTAGATATTCCAAAATAAATGTGTTATTTGACCTTGCCTGAGATATTCTGTATGGACCATACCAGAGAGGATAAAATTTACCATGCTTCCCCTTGTCTTCTCGTCTGTTGTCCCATCTCAGTACCAGATCTCCTACTTGAAAGAGAACCTCTTTTGCTTTCCTGTCAAATTATAGACTTAATATTTTCTTGACAAGTAATCAAGTTATCCCTGACTTTGTTTCTGTTTTCACTTTATTCAACTATTTTGTTCAATCTCCTTATCAGAGAATTAGGTTCTTCCTAAGCTTCTTGAAGGAAAGAAATCACTGGTTTGGCTAGCTGCGTAGGAAAAAATGCTTGAGTTCCATAAACCAGTTCATAGGGGGCCTTTCTAGTATATCTCTTGGTAGTGACTCGAACTTCCCAGAGGGAAAACTTCAACTTCATATCCCAATCCTTCTAATTTTCAGCAATTGTCTTCTTCAAGATCCTGACCAATGTCTCATTTGAGGACTCTGTCAATCCGTTCCCTTGAGGATGATACGATGTGGAATGTGATAAGATTACATTATAAAGTTTGACAGAAATTAATGAAATGAGCAGAGTTGAATACCTAAGCATTATCAGTCACAATTTTGAGTGGACACCCAAATCTGCAGAAGATGTTTTACTCTAGAAAATTCATCACTACTTGGTCATTTTCCTTCTTCGTGGGTATTTCTTCAACCCATTTTTTAAAATAATCAGTGGCAGTCAGAATCCACTTGAACTGTCCACTTGATCGTGGATTGATCTCTCCAATAAAATCCAATCTTCATTGCCTGAAAGGTTCTTCAATAAACACAGGGATGAGAGGTAATGGAGCAAGTTTTTTTCTTTTCAGCAAACAACTAACACTTCTGACAAATTCTGACCAGTCTATAAACATATGCAAATAGGGTTAGCCAATAGAAGCCTGACTTGAGAATTTTATGAGAACTGACCTTCCAACTATAGTGTCCTCCATATAAACTTTCATGATATTGTTTCATGACTTCAATAGATTCTGCTGCTTTCAAACATAACAGCAAAATACCAGCAGGATATTTCTAGTATAACTTTTCTTCTATGATAACATATGGCTGAGACTCAATGAGATTGCGAGCTCTGTATTTTGTTCTATTTAGTGAAGTTGGGCAAGAAAAGAAACACAGGTAATGTCCAATATCTTTATGCCAATCAAAGCACAAAAATTTGTATTGAATACCTATTTTGGACTTGCTTTGACCTTCTTCATTAATAGCACCATCCACTGGTGCCAATAGATTAATTCCCAAGGCTTGAAAAATTGTCTTTGTCAACAACTTCACTAACCCCTTTCCCTTGACCAGCTTGGTGGGTTTGATGTTTGTTGGTTGGCTTAATTGTCGGATTAAACCTCTCAATATTAATTATCAATCCGAGAGTCGTAAACGCGAGTTGTACTGCGTATTGGCTCAACTTAATGGTCAGAGTATAAATATATTCCTTTGTAATGATAAACTAGGTACTGGAATGAAACACGCCTTTGCTTGCAAATAATTTTTTTTGAAAAAGAGATCTACTTAACCAATTTAATTCACTGCAAGCTCCATACTACAATCAAACTATAAGTAAATTCAAGGCAATCCTCAATCATTCTCACACTCGAATTCTACTTTTTAAATCTCCTATGATATCTTGAAAAACCTAATCTATTTATTCATCTCATTAATGTGAAACTATCACTTGAAACTAATAAGAAAAAAGGTCACACATGATTCTAATGACAACCTCCCAAATTAAACTAACTAGAACAACTCTTCCTAATAAATTCAAGAATCAAACTAACAAAGGAAAGTTCTAATTATTGTTGGAAGAAACCTACCTTACTTCATGTAAAAATAACATCTAAAAGATCCTATTAAAAATAGCATTACAAATAATCTATGATAACCTTTCAATTCAAAGATTTTAATCTAGATTAAATGAATCATCCAAAAACAAGCTTACTATTCAAAACCATGTAACTCAATAATGAAAACGAAATCAATCTACCTGCACAATTAAATCTACACTCAAACTTTCTCTTATAAAGAAATGATTACACTACGAAAACAATAAAGAATCTAATTAAAAAGAGATCCAAAACAAGACAAATTCTAATTAAAAGAGATCTAATTATTGAGTGAAGTCCCAGGATGCATAAACAAATCAAATCAAACGAAACTAAGTAATGAAAACCTTGATTTAATATTTTAAATGGACGATGTAATCATATTCAAATTCAAAGTGTTAAAATATGTTCTCATTACATAGTCAAATTCAAAGCACTGAAATATGTTCTAATTCCGATCAGTGAGAAATCATTGTATTCATATGCTCCCATTACATTCTTTTAACAAGAGGAATAGAGCATAACATTATATTACAGTTTTCAAACACTGGTTACATAATGACTAATAATTATTTAGTCAATTAATTTGACTGAAATTCTTTGAAATTGAATCACACATTCACACATAAACATGAAATGTTAAAATCGAACAGATCTAATTAACTTACGCTAATTGATCAAGCTTAGCTCCAAAGGTGGTGGGCCCTCCCACGCCAAGAGTAAGCCGACTTACTGCAACTGAGGAAAGGTTTTAAAACATCAAAAACTGAATTCAAAATGGATCATGGTGAAAACGCTATTGCTGGCAACTTGAAGGCGATTTATACAAATATTTAAAACATACATTGGAAATCGATTTATACAAATCAGACAGACCAACGATTCTGGTTTTTTTCACAGCAATCCCTCTATCTCTATTACGCTCCTGCAAATTAGATGTCGGTTCTACATCTCCATTACATCTTCTCTGCAACTTCAACGCTTGTTCTACATCTAAGAAATTAAATTCATTATATTCCTATCAATCCCAACTTATCTAATTGACAGACTCACTCCCTCTACATCTGAGAAATTAATTCATTCATTAATGCGCAGCCCTTTGCATTTTATAGCAGTAACACTGCTCCTAATTTCTCGATTTATTGTTACATTGCATTTAAATTTAGAATTAATACAAATACATTAAGATTTGTTTCAAATTGGGTTCAAACTAACTTCTAGAAGTAATTCAAATTTATCATATTGTTGGTGCACAACTGGAAAGCTCCAATCCGTCATAATATTTTCCTCTTACGTTCCCCAGAAACTCAAAGTCGACTTCATCGTGAAAATTATTGCTGCCATCTGATGACAAATAAAATGTAGTGATTGTTCATGCAGAGTATCAAAGAACCAGCGTTATGTTCATATCGATGTTGCCAAAAAAATAATTGTGTTTCGACCCAAATCCAAAACCTGACGTGTTGGTCAAGATGAGCTGCACCGTCTTGTTATATTTTGAAAAATAGACATTTTCATCGTTTGTATACATGTAAAAGAATCCCATCTGGAAAATTGACCATGGGAAAACAAATACAGAAAAGCGCTGGATGTTGAACAAAGTCAATACTAACAACACTCCCTTTTGACAAAGCACCTTCAACTAGAACGAACTTGATAAACCGTGGTGGAATTTTGACCTGGTTTCACATGGCATTCTTGAGAGATTTCTTACACTTGTAATACCACTTGCTCCTGACATAAAGGCAACACCATCGAATCTAAATGATTTTTCTTCCTACAAATCCCCAACTCGCATTCAAATAGGTATAATGTGATGGTTTTCTTTCATGGGTTTAATCACTAGAATTGTTTGTGGAAAAGTCACTACTGTGTGTGACCCACAAAATATGATTCTCATGGCACATAGGTAGGTGCCATTTGCAAGTATTTACTTAACTTCCAGCTGTTAGGCACAGTCTTTGGATTATTTCACCATAATGGAAAAGCGATCAACAAGAAGCCAAGCATGAAATACCGGTGCCTTTTCTTCTTGTAAATCAATTACTGGAGGAGAGATCGTGCAGTCTCCCAAGCCAACTTTGCCCAAATTAAGAGCCCATAATAGAAATTTTGTCTCTTTTTAGGAATGTGAAGAACAAAATCACCATCTATGCCTTGTAATAAGATGTCCTCTATGATTGGAGGTTTTTCCCATCCAATTGACATCGAATTTATTGAAGATTTATTTGGGATTACTTTGTTAATCAAGAAGTTTATTGCATGAAGCCCATGACAATTATGAAAATGCATAGTATAATCTGTAGCTTAGTTATTTTCTTTCCAGATATGTTCATGAAGCAAGCACATGGTAGAACCAAAGGCAAAGAAAGGAATTGAAAGAGCTACGATCAATGTTGAGACAATAAGACACGTCCTGATAATGAATGAGATCCAAAATGTTCACGTTCAGGAATAGTTTTCAGTGGACTATTCCCCTGACGATAACTCCTTCACGAAGCCTAATTTTTCCAAACGGTTTCTGGGTTATATGAAACATGGTGCTCTGAAAAAAAAAACCCACTTCTCGGAATTTAGCGATTCTACTCCATTTGTTTGCAAAATTGATATTTTCACCTGCAGCAATTTCATGCTCAACTACCCAGCTACTGCTTTTATGCATTTGGTGAATTCGTACTCAGATGCATTCCTGCACTGAACCTTCCTGCAACCAAGAAGGAATTTATTAAAAACACTCATCAAATTAACTATTGACAAGAATTTATAAATTAATAGCTATTTTTTCTAAATTCCTCTAATTAACAACGTAATGGATTAACAATGATTAAAAACACTAGGTAAAAGTATGTATTTATTTGATAAAATTCGTTAAAACATGGACAAAAATGTAGCTCAATAATGTCCAAATCATACTCTTGGATTTTTGCTATCCACTTCCCCCTTTTCCTTCAACATCACTTTGGACCAGCACGTCTTTCACAGCAGAATTAGGAACATAAGCAGTTATTTGGGACTGTAGTACATAAGCCCTGAAGGCTTTCAGTGCTTTGACGAAGGGATATACTTGTTTCTCCATTATATTGTATTTGAGCTCAGCATCTCTGAAGAATTTACTAAAAATGCAACTGGCTGCTCCTTATTATCTTCATTTTTCTGCAACAACACAACATCAATAGTAGTGGGGGATGCAATGAGAATACCTGAAAGGATTTTTGATAGTCTAGACTAATCAGAACTAGAGCTTCCTGCAGTGCTTCCTTTATTCTAGCAAATGCATCTCTTGCTTCCTTTTTCCATTTCACTTCTGCACTTTTCTTCAGCATATTTGTTATACTCCTCACAAACTCAACATAATTGGGCACAAATCTCCTCATAAAGTTTATTTTTCCTAGGAATATCTAGATGTATTTCTTGCTTCTAGGTAAAGGAATCGTCTGGATGGACTCCACCCTTGCCCGGTCAATCTTCACTCCTTGTTTATAAACTATGTGACCCAATAATTTACCTTCTTCTAAGGAAAATAAATATTTCTTGGGATTTAATGATAGACCAAACTTTCTGCACTTTTGAGATTTTTTTTGCAAATGCTCCAAGTGTTCATCATCTGACCCTGAGAAGAAAGTTATATCATCTAGGTATATAACTACAAACCTTTCACCAACGAAGGCTATGTCCATGGCCCTCTGAAATGTTGCACCCCCATTCATAAGTCCAAATGGCATCCTTGCGTACATGAAGGTGACCCAGGGCATCGGGAAAGAAGTCTTCTTCTGATCTGATTTTTCTACCGCTACCTGATTATATCCGGAAAACTCGTCAAACATAGATAACCTGTGAGCTCTTGTCACCCTTTGTAAGACATAATCCATTTTCGGCAAAGGATATTTATCTTTTAGAGATGCTCAGTTCAGATTCCTGAAGTTTACGCACAATATTATCTCTCCACTCTTCTTTATTATAGGGACCAGATTAGAAACCTAATCTGAATATCGAAGAGGGATTATAATTTTTGCTTGCAACAGTTTATTTACTTTTTTTTTTCAGTTGGAGCTAGAAACAATGGATTGATCTGTCTGAGCTTCTTCCTGTGTAGTTTGAGTCCTTTAAATGGGATATTATGCTGAAATACACTTTTTCCATATGTTTTCAAGTCTTCATATGACCAGGAAAACACATCTATATATTTCTTAAACAAGTCAATGTATCTTTCTTTGTAGTTTTTGGGAACACCTTTGAACAATTTCACTATTTTGGGCTCCTCCTGAGTTCCCAAATTACAATCTTCCATCTCTTCTTCTTGATGTGTTTTCTTCGAATCAACAGCAACATCATTAGCATCGAATAATGTTTCAAAGGGAACCAACCCTCTAGGGAGCACATCATCTTTCAATTGGATAATCTTCTGTTCACCTATTGACTGCTTGAGGTTTCTTATTTCTGCTCCCTGCTCCATTTGTTCTTCCTATTGGTCTATCTCAACTTCTTCAAAGTTTCAAATCATTGTCAGGAACTGATTTATCTGTTCATCATCATCAAACACCTGCCAATGTTTCACATTGTCAGGGATAGAAGGTCTATGTCTAACTTCAATTTCTTACCTTAGCATGGGATTTATGGGAGGTTTGAAGGTGTTGGCTGCAACTGCTAAAGAACTGGAAAATATATTCTCCTCCCTCAGAATATAATAAATATTGAAGGCTTCAAAATAGTTTACTATCAAATCCCAAACTTCATTACTATACGATCTTAATCTAAGATGCTTGGTTTGACAACGATTCTTGATCTGCCTTATTATCAACTCAGAGTCACCATAAATTGAAATACATTGAACCCCCATCTATTTAGCAACATGAAGGCTCGAGATTAAGGCCTCATATTCAGCCACATTTTTTCTCGAATCAAATTCTAGTTTAAAAGAGAATGGAATGAGGTTACCTTCTGGTGATATTAGCAAGAATTCAACACCTGATCCTTCCTTGGAGTAGGCGCCATAAAATTGGCACTTCCAAATCTTCTTTGAGTGTAGATTTTTATTTACAACTGGTGAGAAGAGTTTCTTCCCTGTGTCTTCAGCAAATTCCGCATCTTCATGCAACATGAAACAAGAAATAACTTCTGTTTCTTGACTATAAATGGGGGAATTTCCTGTATCTTTCTTAGAGGTGGTCTTCACAAACCTTGTTTCCCTGTACGATCTCCTTTCTTCCCCATTAAAAATCGGAAGGAAAGCATAAGTGAAATCTAACTTTAGTACACCTCCCAACTTAGCTCCCCAAGACCTTGATAGGAGCATTCCAAACCTAGATGGGATGTCTGCAACCACTACATCCATGACTATACTCTTTGCTGGGATTTGTGCCAATGAAATTGCTACATCTTTAATCAACCCAACACATTTCACCCTTTTGGAATTGAATGAATACATATCCCCATAAGTTTTGGTAATATTCACGTTAAACTCCTTCATAACAGACAATGGCATGAGGTTATGGGACGCTCCCGAGTCCAGCATGCAATTATGTAGAGTAAAATCATGAAGCAACTATAGATAAATATAGAAGGGTGGAACAAAAGGATCTAATTCTTCTCCATGAAGGCCAAAGGTGACCATTGGCTTTTCTTCTTGTAGGTTCACCATGTCACTTATATCTTCCACCTAGGTGAGATTAATAAACTCTGAAATTTATTTCTTGTATGCTAGTATTTTAGCCAATTCTAGAAGAGGTACCTGAATTTTAACATTCTTCGACTCTTTTGTCAAATTGAAAGCATGAGTTTGCTAAACAAATTTTTTAGGTTCTTCTTCACCCTTTCTAGAATATGCGGCTTGTTTGAGTACAGGAACTAGGGAAAATTTTAGGGGCGAATTTTAGCTTAAAAGCGAATTTTAAGGGGTTTTAAATTTTGATATAGCGAATTTTTTATATAAAACCCATTTTATATAGTTTTATATAGTTATCCCTATAATTATTTTAAAAATAATTAATTATTAAGTGTTAGACCAACAAAATAAATGCACTTAAAACTTAAATAATGAAATTCGCCTCCAGATTTTCTAATTTGGACTTGATTTCAATGACATTCGCCTGGATTTACTAGGTCAAGAGGAGGGATTGGAGTGATTCACCCCCATTTTGACTGGTTTGGGCTTGGAAGTTGGAGGTGCAACAAAAATTTAATGGCATTCACCCAAATTTACTGGGTCGGGGGAGGGATTCGCCCCTATTCCAACTAGTTGGGGTTTGGAAGTTGACTGTTGGAGGTGCACGGTGATGGATTATATGCAGGATGCTAATATTTGGTTCTGCACACATTGATGAGGGAATTAGGGAAACAAGAATCAACTTCTAGGTGCACGGTGCAATATTATATGCAATATGCCAAGATCTGATTCAACACGCATTGACGAGGGCATTAGGGCAATAAGGATTGATCCATCCATCCCATCCCATCCAATGCTCGGTCGCTATAAGTTGGGGGATTATTCCTAAGTGGAGCCGGTCCTAACCAATAAACAAAGCGACCACCAGTGAAGAATATTCTTTGACAATTGAAGGAATAAAATAGACTATACCCAGGAATTCATGCGCAGTCGGTATCCACTTTAAGCTAGACCCTTCTGGTTGACACTTGGGCAGACACTATTACTTCTCTTCTTTTCATTTCAACATATTTATGGCTGGAAACTCATGCAATTTGAATAATGCCATTTTATGGTGCTTTGGTTTTTGAAGTTATTGCTCACTGTAACTTGCAACATCTAAGTGTTTATTGTTTTGATCCACATGCCACTTTTTGTTTTGTTTTCTTTTGAATTTAATATTTGATTCACAACTAAAATTATATTGATCTACACATTGTTCTAGTATAGAATAGTGTCAAAAAATTGATACGATACATTTCTATTTCTTTCCTTTGCAAGTTAGGGTGCTTGTATATTCCTGGGCAGATGTTCATTCCTTATGACTCCATAAGGGTATCAAAATAATATGTCATCCGTGATAGAAAGGTATTACTTGCTTGAGTTCTGCATGCAAAGTTAAAGGATAACCCTCTATTGATCAACTATTTCTCTGCTGGAGCACGTTGGTAGTGTTAGTGTCAACCTTTGCAGCTTTCCCCCAGTGATAAAAAATGCTCTTACAAAGTGATTTTAAGGTGTCAAGGTCAAATTTTGTCATTTCAATGAGTCTTCAAGCAAAATTTGGTCACTAGGCATTAGGTCTAGGGTTTGTTTTCACTCTTGTCAAAGTTGTCCAAATGCCGGTCCATGTCACCATTCATCTGAGTGTACCATCATTCAGAGGGTTTTAATCATCATTTCAAGTTCCAATGGGTCATTTTACACCTTGTTCATGCTTCAGTTGTGCCTTGGTAAGGTTCATTTCCCTCTCCTAGGGTTTTGAAGGTAATTTCTCTTGGATGGTCAACTCATCATCAAAACTTGTATCCTGATGTTCATACACCTTCCCCTATCCTTAATGTAACTTATTAAACACTTCCCATCACTGAGATTCCCCAAATTCCTCATTTTTGCACAAACCCTAGTTTCTTGCTACAACTTGGCAATTTTCTAGGCTAGGCCTGTGTTTTGCCCTTTTGGACCCCTTCCCCTCACTCAATCTCTGAAATTTCACTTTCCCCTAATTCCTAACATCCCTCCCTACTTCCCAAAATTTTCTCAAGAATTTAAAAGCCCCTTATCCCCTTTGTTTCGCCTCATTTCGACAAATCCCTTGCTTCACACATCGGGATAGGTTTCCCTCAAAAGATGTTTCAGAGCAATAAAAGATGAATTTTGGAAAACTGAGAGAGGTTTTTGTCAAAAACATGCCAAAGAAGAAAAATCTCTTTCAATTTTTACACAGGTATCATTTTTTTAGAGAAATGTCAAAAATACAATTGCCTAGGGAGAATTGATGCACCTCTGAAGTGACCTTGGAAAAATCAAGATTTATCCTAGCTTGGTTGGCCAAATGAATTTCAAGATGAGTTAAATGATAACTATACACAAATATATTTCCAATGAGCTATCATGATCTCAATTTGGAGTTGAGGAAGACCTTAAAAAGTTGATTGCAACAGCACTCTTCCTTGAGGCAGCCTCATTCTGCTCATTTTAACCAGTCTTGGGAGATTTGATTTTTGACAGGGTAAATGAACTCCAAATTGAAAAATTCCACTTGGGTTGGAAAGTAGACTCAAATATATTTCTAACAAGCTATCATTTTCTCAATTTGGACACCGGGAAGGCCTCTAAAAGCCTCCTACAAAATGCACTATTTATGGCGCGACGCATTGGGTAGGAGCGTGGCGCACTGAAGGTGCGCGGCGCATAGAGCCATTTTTCCCTGTGTAAATTTACACAGGTGCGGTGCATCCAACCTGCGCGGCGCGTTGGGCTGGTGCACGGCACACAGAGCCCCAAAGGCCAAAATTTATCCTCCTTCATCAAAACTCATTTCAAATCGGTTCATTTGCCTCCAAGTAAATTGACAAAGCCTGTTCATTGATTTTAGGGTGTGTTTGCTGCGTTTTGAAGAGAAGGAATTCAAGTGTTTAATGGTGAAAGACTTAACCCTATACCCATATTGAAATTTTCTCTTAGGGTTTGAAAAGAGATGGTTAAAACTTGAAACTTTGTTGTTTAAACCCTCATTCCATTGACATTTGTGCTCTTGTTATGGTTATCATTTTTGTCACTGCTATCACTGTCATACTATTATACCTACCATACTCCTATTTCCTGCTGTCCCATGTTCCTTATTCCCTTTTATTCCCATGTCATTGAATCCTCAAACCCTATCACTTGTCACCATTTCCCTTCATTGATAAAAATCCAAGTTTCCACAAGATCCAAGGGCTGCCTTTATATCTTTGACTGCACTTATATTATGTCATTTCATGGACCCTTGTTCCTAAAAACTGCCCCATCATTATCACTCATTCCCATTGCTTATAAATCCCCAAATCCCTAAATTCCCCAAACAGTGACTATCCTCACACTTATATCTCATTGGACAATCCTTTTTTCCCATTGTGATATTTCCCCACAACACCTCATTTCATATGTGGCACAAGTGGCATTAGAGCATACACCAAACTATTGTTTTCACCATACATATATCAGTACATATTTGTCAAACACCTTGTTTTCAGCACCATGTCAGAAACAAATTCATCATATGAGCAGGGATATGAGCAGGACAGTGATTCCACCGCAGAGCTAAATGTACCGAGGAGGTCTCATAAGAGTGGTAGGCACGTCAGGGAGGAGCCTACTTCTTTGGCTCAATTGCAGGCCTGCCCGCTTGCAATGACATGCTTTCAGCAACATTCATGTTTTCGGTATTGTGAAATGATATCTCAGATTCAGCACCATCTGGAGTTAGTTCACTTATTTTTCCTACATTTGCGTGATGGTCATATAAATCTTGCTGGAGTGAACTTCACTTTGACACCAGAGGCCATTTCTGAGGCAACCGGGATACTGAACATTGGTGAGGAGTGGAATAAGAGACAACAGCTGGATAGAGCCTATTATGAGCCATACATCAGACCTGGGTATTTGAGGCAGAGCCTTCACATCAATTTGAGGTTCCTGAGACTGAGCTTATCAGTGCTCCAGTGTGTGTGACATATCAGAGAGGCCACAGAGCCTTGTTTGCAGCAGCACGATGAGTACTATCTCCACCAGGGGTGGAAGGGGTCTCGTTATCTTCATCAACATTGCGAGTACTATCTCCACTTGGTGTGGAAGGGGTCTCGCCTTCGACATCAGCACAGGTACAGGACCGAGGCAAGAGGCCTATGCATGATGAGGGCCCTTCAGGAGGCCATAACACTGATTTTACACTCATTGATGTTGATGCGAGCTCTCCTATCTCAAAGCTCAAGGAAATCATCCAGGAGCAGAAAGATGAGATCGACACATTGACCGAGAAGTTGCAGAGAGCTCAGTGGGTGATAGATTACTTGGAGCAGCGTAATAAACAACTGGAGGATTAGCAGACACTCATAGAGTTGCGGAAAATCCATGAAGACCGGGAATTGGCCCGGAAGAGACTAGGTGACAAGACATCGGTTGAGCGAGATAATTGCCTTACGTACACCAACATTCATCTGGAGAAGATCTTGGCAAAGGCTAATAGGGACAAAGACATGCTCAGACACATGAAGACTCACTATTGGGCCCGTACACACGTTTGCAGAGCAAAAATGAAGATCCTGAAGGCAAGATTGAGAAAGGCACTGAAACGTCGAAAGAGGCCGGATCCACTCCGAATCTTGGCCGAAGCTTCCTTGGCTGAGCATGAGGCATGATGGGAGACCTTCACTCCAAATTTCAGCAAATTTGGAGAAGATTTTGTCATTTTTGAAAATTTTGGTTGCAAAACAAGTTTTTCCGCCTGACGCGTCGCGCCTCCCGACGCGCGCTTATGATTGGGACATCTTCTGGAGGAAAACTTTGCATTTTTGGGTTTGTCATGATATATTATGTATGTTCAGGAATGGCCGAAGCATTTCATCACATTCTGGGCTGCCTAAAGGGCCAAAAACACCATGAAAATCACCTTTCTGCCACCTTTTGCACCAGCAGGAAGTAGTCTTGGGAGAATGAAGTTTTGGAGGGGCAAATGAGCTCCAAATTGAAAAATTCCACTTGGGTTGGATAACAGACATCCAGGGATTTCCAACGAGCTATCATGAGCTTGATTTTGACTTCGGGAAGTGGTCCAAAAATAGGTCCAAAGTAGCACGATGCATAGCGATTTTGAGCGCGGCGCATAGAGGAATTTAGCCTATTTTTCACCTTCCAGCTCAGAAATTCGGCCAGTTTTGACTAGTTTCACCTCATGATGTAATTTTTGATCTAGCTTGATGTAATTTGGTAACCATGATTTAATTTTGGCATGTATTTACTTTTTCTAGATGATTCATTCACTAAAAAGTGAAAATTGAGTGAATGGATTAGTTTCCTAGTATATAGAGGCAAGTTGTTTGGCTACCTAGATTTTAGCTCCATGTTTAGAATTGGTTGAAACAGCTCCTAGAAGTATGAGCTCGACCCCTAGAGGCATGGGATGGGGTTAGGCTGGTCTATATCATGTATTTTCTCAATCATTTTCAGGGGTTGGACTGGTTGGATACTTGGGAAAAGTTTGGCACCTCATTGTACATCCATTTTTCAGTTTTTGGCAAAGGAAAGACCAGAGTTTTGAAGCACTTTTTGGGATCCTTGTGGCTTCTGAGTTTTGATGATGTTCTTCTCATGTTATTGTAAGTTTCATTGATGTTATATGTATGCCATTTCCCTTCTCTATGCTTCTGAATTAAACAAATGAGTAATTGATGTAGAATTCATTGATTTGTTGGTGCTCTACCTTAGACTTTTGTTTAGTTTTTTATGTTTTCATCAGTTTGGAGAGGATCCTTGCACTCTCTTTCCCTCTTCAGCTCCTCAGTAGTATTTTCCATTCATTCACTCGATCTAAGACATCAAAGCCGTTGCCTACCCTGCCCCAACTTGAACTCTGTAAAATTTGGCCTCATCCCCAAGCCCAAAATTGTTTTTCCCTTTTTCCAACAAAAACCCGTAAAAATCAAATCAAAACCTCGTATTTGTTTATCTAGCCTAATATCAGTTGTTGTTTCAGTCATCTCAAGCCCTTTTGAATATTTTCATTGAGATTGACCCGGAGAGAGCCCTCTCCTGTCCTCGTAGGGCTAGCTACGAGGCTGAGCGTGGTTTGGTGTTGTCCTTTCTCTGCCTTATTTCAGCCTAAGGTGGATTTGGGAACTAACAGGTAGCACAACTTAATCTGATCAATAATGGAAGTAAGGAATGTTGCACCTGACTTCCACTTATATGACTGGAATAGGCCACAAGCCATGTTGGGTGGTAACATCCAAAGTTCCCTCCCTATGAAGGAACATGGCTCTTGATGAATCGAGGCCTAGCAGGATCTTCCTTCATAGTGCATGCTTAGGTCCCACAACTTCATTTCCTTTCTCTCAAGCCCATTCTTCAAACATTTCCCTCTTTTGTCACTGAGGGGAGACTTGGTTGGTGAACTGGGGGGTGTTGTTATTCACCCACCAATGTTCAAATCCTAACAGAGACATTATACCCCCTTGCTCTTTGTCTATGAAATTTGCTACTTTCAACATGAAAAAATTCTCTTCTTTTAGTTGCTAAGCTAATGTATCGTTCAATTTTGTTTAATTGTTAAGCTTGAAGTCAAATAACTTGTAAAGAATCTTACTTCCTTTGTCCTTCCTTTCAATTGATTTTTTAAAAGAAACACTTACCCAAATCAATGTGTGTATTTTTTTAGTTTGGAAACAATGAATAAGCGTGAGTGATGATCATTAATTAGTTGAAGTTCTCCTAGTGACCACTGACAACTAACTTTCATGGAGAACTATAGAGTAGATAAAGTGTGGTTTCCTTCAGCTTCACCAACTATTCCAATTTCTCATGTTCAATTTGTTAAACATGATCATTGAAAATATTTTCATTCACCTTCTCATTAGTGAAGGAATTGAGATATCATAAATATGTGTCAAGTGAAGTACTGTATTCCTTGGCTTACCATACCTGTAAATCCCTTCTCCATCTATGGGAAAATTTTGTATAAGGGATTCTGGAGAATCATAGATTCTTCATTGATTTCACCATCGTCCTTAGGATTATAAATTACCTACAATCTCCTTTTATGAGTATTGATGGTTGTAGGTGTAGCGAAAAACATTTCAAGAAGGTTTTCAAATGGGGTAGAATTTTATGAAGTGGAGTTCATATATATATATATATATATATATATATATATATATATATATATATATATATATATATATATATATATATATATATATATATATATATATCTTTTTAACTATTAAAGGAATGATATACATATGGCTTTAATATAAGAAAAAAGGGTTGCAAATGTAGCTTCCACAAACAAATCTAGGAGTCAAACAGAGATCACCAACTCATGTAATTTTTACATGTCTTGTCCATGAAAGAGACTACATAAAACTACCTAAGTAAATAAATACTAAGAATTTCCCATGCTAGTTACACAAGGAGGCTAGTCATGGTAATTCTCTAGGTAGGGTTCTAAGCCAAGATACGGGGATTGACACTGGAAGCTAGAGTGGGTCCACCCATCTATAGGAAGTTAGGGAAGCTTGAGACCATATGGCCAAGGAATAACATCATTACCTGCTTTTTGCTTGGTGGAATATGTTGGAATTTGGGTATCTAATATTTCACTACCATCTCAAGAGCTGATAATCCAAACACTTATAAAATAGTGCTTCAAGTGATGTTACACTTCATCGAGTTTCTAGTCCAAAATCAATCACGTCATGGGAACTACTTTGGATCAAATGCAGGTTCTTTTCAGTTTTGCAACATTTAGAACTGATTTTCCCAATGTTCTCATCCCTAATATTCTTATATTCATCATTGAGCATTTTACTCTGGAAGCCCCATTGCTTAAGTAAGAATTTTATGCCGGAAGCCCTACTGCTTAAGAAAGGGATTCATATAGTCTATCTAACTATTATTGTCTTGAATTCAGTTACTACCATGTGAATATCTAGTTAATGCATATTTTCATATGTTTAGCTTTTATCTTCAAATCATCAATGGTTGACTGAATTGATTTCTTCTCTCTAGTCTGCATGGTACTAGTTTTTTCATGCTTCTATGTTCTTTCTTCATCTTGGGATTTGACTTCATAGATCATCCTCATCTTTAGTGTAGTCAATTTAAACTGAGTCCCTAGCATCCTTTGGCCTTTCATTCTATATTTTCTAGAGATCGTCATCCACTTCTAAATGTTTGGCTTTGAATTTGAATCCACAACTTCATTTCCTTTCTCTCAAGCCCATTCTTCAAACATTTCCCTTTTTTGTCACTATAGGGAGAATTGGTTGGTGAACTGGGGGTGTTGTTATTCACCCACCAATGTTTAAATCCTAACAGAGACATTCTACCCCCCTGATCTTTGTCTATGAAAGGTGCTACTTGAAACTTGAAAACATTCTCTTCTTTTAGTTGCTGAGCTAATGTATCATTCAATTTTGTTCAGTTGTTCATCTTGAAGTCAAATAACTTGTAAATAATCTTACTTATTTTCTACTTCCTTTCAATTGATTTTTCAAAAGAGTGGAGTCTAAACACTTACCCAAAAAAATATGTGTATTTTTGCAATTTGGAAACAATGAATAAGCGTGAGTGATGACCATTAATTAGTTGAAGTTCTCCTATTGACCACTGACAACTAACTTGCATGGATAACTTTAGAGTATATAAAGCGTGGTTTCCTTCAGCTTCACCAACTATTTCAATTTCTCATGTTCAATTTGTTAAACATGATCATTGAAAATACTTGCATTGACCTTCTCATTAGTGAAGGAATTGAGATGTCATAAATATGTGTCTACTGAAGTACTGTATTCCTTGGCTTACCATATCTGTAAATCCCTTCTCCATCTATGGGAAAATTTTGTATAAGGGATTCTGGAGAATCACAGATTCTTCATTTATATCACCATCATCCTTAGGATTATAAATTACCTACAATCTCCTTTTATGAGTATTGATGGTTGTAGGGGTAGAAAAAAACATTTCAAGAAGGTTTTCAAATGGGGTAGCAGCTATATGGATTATATATATATATATATATATATATATATATATATATATATATATATATTTATTTATTTATTTAAATACAGATTCCTTGAACTATTAAAGGAATGATATACGTATGGCTTTAATATAAGAAAAAAGGGCTGCAAATGTAGCTTCCACAAAAAATCCAGGAGTCAAACATAGATCACCAACTCACGTAATTCTTACATGTCTTGTCCATGAAAGAGACTACAGAAAACTACCTCAGTAAATAAATACTAAGAATTTCCCACACTAGTTACACAAGGAGGCTATTCATGGTAATTCTCTAGGGTAGGGTTCTAAGACAAGATATGGGGATTGACACTAGGAAGCTAGAGTGGGTCCACCCATCTATAGGAAGCTAGGGATGCTTGAGACCATATGGCCAAGGGATAACATCATTACCTGCTTGTTGCTTGGTGGACTTGGGTATCTAATATTTCACTACCATCTCAAGAGCTGATAATCCAACCACTTATAAAATAGTACTTCAAGTGATGCTACACTTCATCTAGTTTCTAGTCCAAAATCAATCACCTCATGAGAACTACTTTGGATCAACTACAAGTTATTTTCAGTTTTGCAACATTTAGAACTGATTTTTCCAATGTTCTCATCCATAATATTCTTATATTCATCATTGATCATTTTACTCTGGAATCCCCACTGCTTAAGTAAGCATTTTATGCTGGAAGCCCTACTGCTTAAGAAAGGGATTCATATAGTCTATCTAACTATTATTTTCTTGAATTCAGTTAGAGCCAAGCGAATATCTAGTTAATGCACCTTTTCCTATGTTTAGCTTTTATCTTCAAATCATCAATGGTTGACTGAATTGATTTCTTCTCTCTAGTTTGCATGGTACTAGTTTTTTCATTCTTATATGTTCTTTCTTCCTCTTGGGATTTGACTTCATAGATCATCCTCATCTTTAGTGTAGTCAATTTAAACTGAATCCCTAGAATCCTTTGGCCTTTCATTCTCCATTTTCTAGAGAGCATCATCCACTTCTAAATGTTTGGCTTTGAATTTGAATCCACAACTTCATTTCCTTTCTCTCAAGCCCATTCTTCAAACATTTACCTCTTTTGTCACTGAGGGGAGACTTGGTTGGTGAACTGGGGGTGTTTTTATTCACCCACCAATGTTCAAATCCTAACAAAGACATTCTACCCCCCTACTCTTTGTCTATGAAAGGTGCTACTTGAAACTTGAAAAAATTCTCTTCTTTTAGTTGTTGAGCTAATGTATCATTCAATTTTGTTCAGTTTTTCAGCTTGAAGTCAAATAACTTGTAAAGAATCTTACTTCTTTTGTCCTTCCTTTCAATTGATTTTTCAAAAGAGTGGAGTCTAAACACTTTCCCAAATCAATGTGTGTAGTTTTGAATTTGGAAACAACGAATCATCATGAGTGATGATCACTAATTAGTTGAAGTTCTCCTAGTGACCACTGACAACTAATTTGCATGGAGAACTATAGAGTAGATAAAGCATGGTTTCCTTCAGCTTCACCAACTATTCCAATTTCTCATGTTCAATTTGTTAAACAAGAGCATTGAAAATATTTGTATTCACCTTCTCATTAGTGAAGGAATTGAGATGTCATAAATATTTTTCTACTGAAGTATTGTATTCCTTGGCTTACCATATCTGTAAATCCCTTCTCCATCTATGGGACAATTTTGTATGAGGGATTCTGGAGAATCATAGATTCTTCATTTATTTCACCATCGTCCTTAGGATTATAAATTACCTACAATCTCCTTTTATGAGTATTGATGGTTGTAGGTGTAGCAAAAAACATTTCAAGAAGGTTTTCAAATGGGGTAGTAGTTTATAAAGTGGAGTTCATATATATATATATATATATATATATATATATATATATATATATATTCTTTTAACTATTAAAGGAATGATATACATATGGCTTTAATATAAGAAAAAAGGGTTGCAAATGTAGCTTCCAAAAACAAATCCAAGAGTCAAACAAAGATCACCAACTCACGTAATGTTTACATGTCTTGTCCATGAAAGAGACTACAAAAAAATACCTAAGTAAATAAATACTAAGAATTGACCACACTAGTCACACAAGGAGACTATTCATGGTAATTCTCTAGGGTAGGGTTCTAGGCCAAGATATGGGGATTGACACTAGGAAGCTAGAGTGGGTCCACCCATCTATAGGAAGTTAGGGAAGCTTGAGACCATATGGCCAAGGGATAACATAATTACCTGCTTTTTGCTTGGTGGACTATGTTGGAATTTGGGTAGCTCAAAGGAATTTTTGATAGGTGAAAACCCAGCAAAAGGAGTTGGTTGGGCAAGTTACCCAAGTAGTTGGAGTTTTGACCCAAATATGTGGGTTTGGACCCAATAAAATTAATTATTTATTCTAATTTTAAAATTTTCATGATCACAAAAACTGTCTTCAAGGGGTATAGTGCCTTTTATTAATGTCACGTGAAGAATTCTAACTTTAGACATCCTTCCTGTCTGGTTATGTGGTGTACATGTCTTAATATATCAACTACTTTCATCAAAATTAATTTGTAAAGATCATCAAGAGAGACACTTGCAACTTTTCTTGGCTCGCTGAATTGTATCAGTTTGAGTTGTGTATACATATATACCAATATTGACATTGAAATTATACATATAACTTATACTATAAATTGTATCTTCTAAGGTCACTGACAACTGTAGCTAGATGATAAGCCTGGTGAGCCTTCACTCTCGGTATCCTTTATGCTTAGAAATAATTTGGGGAATATCAGTTCCTATGATTAAATCCTTTTAATATACTTATGCTTAGGAGGTGGTCTTATGGTGACTGATGTCACTTATTATAGTCTTAAAAATACTATTTTCTATATATATGCCTAGAATATAGCACCAAATTTGATGTGACATACTACTGTAATATTAATGAAAAAATTTCTCCAAGATGATGACATGAAGGAGAGTGATGGCTCAGCTTATAATTATTGGATTTGAGTTTATTTTATGCATAAAATGGGTTTCAGTCCTCTTGAAACAACACATAACATAAATTTATGAAACAACACATAATTCAAATATTTTGGAGTGATTCCAGAGCATGTCAAGTGTGCTCAGAACTTCGATATATAGATTAGACTAGGACCTTCATTGTTCCGCCTTAGATTACCAAATTATCCTTTCGGCCCTCTAGAACAAAAAAAATCTCTGCCATTTGTGCTAGTGTATGTGCCCAAAATTCTCAGCAATATGGTGACAACCAGTTGAGATATAACCCCTTGTGTTAAGGTAGCCTCCACTGTCACATAATACAGTGAGGGAATTAGGCTTTTCTCAAGAAACTTACAGAGGAAACCCTTTCTTTATATCTTATTATTTCAAAGGGAAATCTCATGGGAAACACAAGGATGCTTCATCACATTTGAAGATGGTATCAAAATTCCCAAATAATCCCATTGGCATAGATTAGTGCACCTTACCCAGCGGGGTTTAACAAGGCACCTGCTAGTATGGAACTAAACAAATTCTCAACAATATGGTGACAACCAGTTGACATATAACCCCTTGTGTTAAGGTAGCCTCCACTGTCACATAATACAGTGAGGGAATTATTCTTTTCACAAGAAACTTATGGAGGAAACCCTTTCTTTCTATCTTATCCCAAAAATTTTAAGAAAATTAAATCACTCTATGAATGAAGTATAGTAATGGACTATTTTCTTTTTCTAGGACTTGAATTCCAATCTCATCAATTGTAGACTACAGATCCTCAAACATACTACCTCTGGGTTGTGACTTCTAACTGCCAGTGCCTCTGCCAAAGTTCAAAATGATCTGATTTCAAGTACAATGTTGAATAATTTCTCCAATCTTGCTAATTTTCAAGTATTCCATATGTAATTAAGTATTTTTGCCATATTCATATTGCAAGCGTGGGATTTTGTTAGGCCCTATAAGGGCGAGGATATTATACTCAGATTATCAAATAGAAAAATCACCTCTTAATTAGTATTCTCTCTATTTTTCTGGTGTTCATCAATGTCCCATGGTATTTCAGTGCACTGTACTCCATGTTGAGCCCTTTCTTGACACAACGTACCAAGAGAAAATTTGAAATTGCACGTGAAGGAAAATTCACAAAGACCTTCTACAAGTATGTGAACTTCCTTCTCTGACGTAGTGAAAATATGCTCAACCTCAATTGAAGACTCTGATTATATATGATAGAATGAAGGATATATTCAATGAAAATTTCCTAGAAACATATTTAATACTTGATTTTATTTGCAGATTTATATTTTCAGGGAATGTGCCTATACATTATGGGGGATTTAGCAGGACCAAAGATGTATATTTTGGACCTCACAAGACTGCAGTACAGTTCTCCATTAGAGCTAGGAAGAAAACTAATCTTGAGATCGAGGGAGTGGAGGTAATGTGCGTCAAAAATTGCTCAAGTTTGCAGATTTTGTGTCAGTTCCTGCATTCAAATTTAGCTCTTTCAACTCAATTTTGTTTCCAATAATCCAAATAAGCCCATTGACAATTCAAATATAGATGGCCTCATCGTGGAAAATTTTAAATTCAATTAGGAGCCCATTTTCAAAGCTGCTTTGAGCAGTGCCCAATTCATTGAGATTGAAATTAACATAAATGCTAATAGGGTATTGAAGGTTCATATAGTACATGAATTTGATGAAGCCCTCAGGCTTGCAAAGAACAAGCTTGTAGTGGTGGAATATGCAGCAAGTCACAACTATTACAACAAAAGAATATACCTATTCATGGCTGACATCAGCAAGATTTTTCCAGGAGTGAGATTCATTCTAGTAATTAGAGATGAGTCTAAGAAAACTAACGAGCTCTGTGCAAGAAAGAAAAAGGAAAAGAAACAACATAACATATGTCCCCCTTTTAGCTTTTACAATAACATGGTGAAGATTCATGAAGAAGAAGTCATTGGCCCAAACCAGTTAGAGGGTGATGTCCTCTACTATGGTGACAATGATGCTCCTATTCATCAGCTCCATAATAGGAAATATGTGGAAGCATTGCTCAAAGAACATACAGAGGACCACAATTTGGTTGTTCTAGATGTTAGACTAAAGAATTGCAGGCCTTGTGTCAAATTTTACCCAATTGTAGTCAAGTTGACCAAGAGAATGACTTACAATGTGGTTTTTTGCAAGGATGAATGGAGATGAGAATGAAGAATGAATGGAGCTTCTGAGACAGATGAATGTCACAAAAGTGCCCACTTTCCTTTTTATTCGGGACTACAAGATCCATGGAAGGTATGTGGGTTCTAGCAGAGGTGAGCTTATTGGAAAAATTCCAAGGCATCTAGTTAGAGTTACATACTAGTTACTTTCTGGGCTCTCTGATTATGAAAATGGCTATGGATTCTTGTGGTTTCTGGCAGAGGTGAGCTTATTGGAGAAATTTTAAGGTATCAAGGAGTCAGAGTTACATACTAGTTACTTTCTGGGCTCTCTGATTATGAAAATGGCTATGGATTCTTGTTTACATTCTCGACCAAGACGAATATTTATAGGAAGTGTTGGGGTTCCCATGTTTTGGCCAGGTTGACAAGACCAAAATATGAGACAACATAGAACCACTTTCAGACCTTAGGATCTAGCCCTCCTAGGCCTAGAGAGGGATCTCTCTAAAATTTTCAAAGGTTTTATATCTTTGAAGCTCAAATGTTAAGGTTTTAGGCTAGTTATAAGCACAGGGTTGTTGTTTGATTGTTTGTGTTTGGTTGTTGGGAATCAGGAAAGGAAGGTCCAATATAAGACAAGGATGAGCATAGAGGGAATTAGGCTAAGACAGATAACTCAGGGAACATCAAGGCCATTGGGCAATGGATTCAAGAAAGGATTTACTTGTGTTCAATATGCAAGCTTTCAGTTGGGCTAGTCATCCAGAGTATTTGGATCTTAGAGATGATATTTGGAATGGGACATTAAGGACTGAAAATGAAAGGAGAAGAATCGTCCAATTCTGTCTATAGATCAGGCCAGAGGTCATTTAACTCCAGACCTACTTGGACAAAATCAGAGGCAATGCAAGGGATCTGGGAAAGGCTTAATTGAGACGGAAAGATCCTAGTGAGGCAGAGACAAAGTTCTAAACCTCCCAGTGTTCTCAACTCATTCAACTAAATCCTAACAAGAACATCTAAACATAGATTTCATTAATTCATACATCAGAGAGCAGGCAATAACATCCACTACACTGGTTAAATCAATTGAAATCAATATTCAGATACACATATAAGCATAAAACATAAAAGGCTGGGAGAGCAGCAACATAAGGTACCTATCAAGGGTAAATCTTATGCCAAACTTCTGATGCGAGCCAGTAGAAATGGAATGAAATGAAATTAAACACAGAGATAGGAAAACATCACCGGCAGCTTTAGATCAAGATCCAAAGAAACATGCTTGTCATATCAAAAACAACACCAATCAGGTACATCATTGCCCACAGCTTGAACATTCAGTCTGAATACATCAAATCTCAGCCTATCTTGCAATATTACACAGAGAACTTGTCTCAAGAGGAGAATGCTTGCGTTTCACTGATATCTCATCAACAACCAACAAATAATTTCCTTCTGTGTTTTTATAGCAGAGGAAGAATAGAAGCTCGACTGAGGAGGTAGGTGAACACTAAATGTAAAATTAAACACAGAAGAAAAGAGGGCAGCAACCCCTCCTATTTTAAATCTTTGCATTTATCCCTAGTATGGCTTAGGTGTTCTGACTATAGCACTGTGTGGTACATGTGGTGAATTAACAGAAATAAAATAAGAAATAGTGAAACCTATCCTACTTGTGCAACAAATACTCCTGATCCTCTAGAACTACTGTCAGGGTAGGAAACTTCAGGAACACGATGTATAATAAAGGCTGTATGGGAATTTTATCCTCCAATTGAAGAAAACATTCTCTTGCAGTAGAAAAGACCCTGGTGGTACGACTTCCCTTGCATTTAGTCTCTGAGAGGTCCTCGGGGTCTTCGGTTTGATGCTTTACCTCTGAAAAACTGGATTGAGCCCTTTAATCCCCATCATAATGCTTTAATTCTGAGTTTAAGGCCTGAATATCTACATTTGCATGCCTGGAGGTCACTGCTACTCCATTGATGGCGCAAATCGAGCTTTAATGGTGTTGTATAGGGTTTTCAGAGCTTAAATTATGTCCTTCAATGGGGAAAAGGCTTTGCTGATGCAAAAACTGGCTTATGCATTAATTTCTTGTGCACAAAATTCTTTGTCGTCGCATTAAATGTTGTATGATCATGGCGGACCATTACCAACTGATAAACCTGCAAAAACACGCAACATGTCAAGAAAAACTATGGACGGGGTGATGGAGGTAGTGCAGAGGATGAAAACGGTTGTGCAAATGATGGACTGAGGGAGAAAACGTGAAGAATGGTGACAAATCATTCTGGAAAAGGTGGGGGTCTGCGGAGTGCATTTGACTGAGAAAAACCTTAAAAAAAACGAATTTGGGCAGATATATGCAACAGAATGGGCGGATGTACGGGGAAAACACGTTGGGTGACGTGGCGTATGGAAGAGACACGTGGACAGATGATGTGCAGGCCCGGGCGACAGCGGAATGGTCAACGACGAAAAAAACGAATCTGGACCGTCAGATCTGGCGGAGATCGACGGTCGAAATGCGTCGGAGAGCGATAGGCCATGTGCCGGGGGGATGGCAGAGACAGGCTAACTGGTGCACAGCTCTGACGAATGGTGACCGTTGGATGATCGATCGAAGATCTAACGGCTGACAGCGATATTGCTCAGCATCCGTGGTCGATCTGTAATGTGCGATGGGCTGGCGGTTTTGCAACAGTGTCGGGGCCACGTGTCAAGAGCTAAGTGGAATCACTGGCTGATGGAGAAAAACCACCCGCCGCGCATAAGCGGTGTGATGGAAACCGGCGGGTTTGACATAGTGCGCTACGGGGTCCAACGGCGAGAAAGGCTCCGGACCGTCGATCTGGCGGGGGAAATGGACGGCAATGGCCCGGCATGGAAAATATGCGAGGAAGATGCAAGCGCTGGAGATTTAAAGATCGTCGTTCGATCGATTGAGATCAACGGCTTACGCTGCGCCCGATGAATAAATACGGTAAGCGCCCTTCAGTGTTAGAGACCAGTCACAGCGATGGGTTTTGTGGAAGGCAAAGGAGCGCGGGGCTAACAGGAAAAGGGCTGAGGCCTGTGATATGGTCGGAAGTGGGTTTTTAACCCATTTTCAATGAAATTTATGATTTTTGGCCTATTTCCAAATTGTTTTAAGGCCAGCCAAGGGCAATGATAGGGGGATGAAGTGGAAAATAGAGGGGAATAGAGGAATTTTAACAGAAGGAGGAGAGAGGGGAGAAAGGTACATTTTGCAGGGGTGCAAGGAGTGATAATAGGACTTTTAGGAATGGATCAACAGATAGTATTTGTACTAGGCATAACACTTAGAGACTTCAAGGAGGATGGTTTTTCATGGGAAAGGCATTCCTTGAAGGCTCCACAATAATATATCCCCCAGCTTGCTTGTCAAGAATTTCATAGGGGGGCTAACAGTGGCTCCACATGGGGATGCCTTCTTCTTGAAGCAGTCAAGAAACCAGACATGATCTTTGGAGTAGGCCAGATGCCTGCTGCTTGGCACATTCCTTTCCTTCTTCAATTTTTAGCTGCCACAATATGATAGAAACATCAGCAAAAAGACTTTTTCAACCAAACTACCTATTCAGACTAAAATCCTAACATTTTTTCTCCCTTTAGGGTGCATTTGAGCTAGCAGACCCTTTACATTTTATTTTCAAAACAAAAAACAACCTATTCTAAATCTACCCTTATTGCTCCATGAGGCCAGATTAAACAGTTGGCCTCAAATGCTTCTCTACCTAATCTACTACCTGTTGGGATTAAACTGTCCAACATGTTTCTTCTCCTACATTCTAAAATAGGAAATTGAAAAACAGCCAAGCCAGGATTAAACTGTCTGACTTGCTGTGGAGTGAAACAAAACTTTGAAGGCTTTGAAATTTGAACTTTTGAAGTATCCTTCTCTATTTGTGACTCAAGTTTTGAGCATATTTGAGTCACCTTTTCTTCTTCATTTTCAGCTCTGGCTTTAGGCATGTTACAGCAGATTCTTCCTTTTCCTTTGCTGGTCCAGATTTTGGGCATGTTAGGACCAGCTGCCTTTCTTTCTTTGGCTCAGGTTTTGATCATATTAGAGCCAATATTTTGCACTTTTCAGAGGTCCATGTTTTGAGCATGTTTGAACCTCTGCCTTCTCTATTTTTTGGAAACATTTTCTCTGTTTTCTTGAAAGTAAAACTGCAAATGGTATGTACAATGGGAAATGAAACTGGAAACTGAAATTTAGCAGAAGTAATGTTTGAGCATCCTGCCATTGACAGAACCCCCAAACAGCTTTGTACCCTCAATTTCTTGTAAGAAAAATGCATTTGGACCCACAGTGGCTTGGATGATGTATGGACCTTGCCACAAGCTGTCAAACTTGCCATGTTTACCTTTGTCCTCCCTCCTTGAATCCCACTTCAGAACCTTGTCACCAATTTTGAAATCTGCAGCTTTAGCCCTTTTTTCGAACTGTCTCTTTATGCTTTCCTGAACTCTGATAGCTCTGCTATAAACCTGCTCCCTTGTTTGCTTCAGATGGATAGTTTCGTTGATCCTTCTCACCATGTTGTTTTCCTCTGTCTGAATTTCTTGGACAAGCTTAATCACTGGCACTCCCAGGCTGGTAGGAAAAACTACTTCGGTTCCATAGACAAGTTGGAATGGTGACATGCCGATAGACTTCTTCGTGGTGAGTCTGTCAGCCCACAAAGCATGTACCAAATTTTTATGCCATGACTTTTTGTTCTCTTCCAGCAACTTCTTGATGATTGTAACCAGGATTTTATTTTATTATTCAGCTAAACCATTACCCTGGGGGTAATAGGCAGTTGAATGACCAAGGACTATGCCATACCTGTGACAGAAATCAATCATTCTCTTGGATCCTAAAGCAGCAGCATTGTCAGTGATTACTTTCCTTGGACAAACGAACCGAGACAAGATGAAGTCTTCTAGGAACCTAATGATGACAAAATCGGTGGCATTCCTAGTGGGTGTGGCTTCTATCCATTTGGTGAAGTAATCTGTAGCAGTTAGGATCCATTTTTGTTTCCCAGAAGAAGAAGGGTGAATTTCCCCAATGAAATCTAGGCCCCATTGCATGAAGGGACCTTCTATGGTGATAGGCTGTAAAGGGAGGGGAAGTAGCTTTTTTCTGCCTTCGAAGATCTGACATTTGTGGCAGGTAAGAATCATTTTATGGACATCATTGTAAAGAGTGGGCCAATAATAGCCAGACCTGAGTATCTTGTTTGCAGTGGCTTTCCAACTCAAGTGGCCTCCACACTCCCCAGCATGAAATTCTTTTTTGATTCTTTCAGCTTCAGTTTCAGACAAACATTTCAACAATAGGCCATTTGGATTTTTCCAATATAGGTGTCCATTCAGCATGCAGTATTTTCTGGCTTTGAGTTTTATGAATCTGGCCTTAGTTTTGGACAGTTCTGGAGGGGCATTGAGGTTGGTGAGCACATAAAGGATGTCAGAGTACCAAGGAGAGTTCTGAAACTGCTTCTCAACAGTTGGATGGGGTACTCCTTCCTGCTCATCTAAGGAATTTATCATGTTAATGTCAAGGGCCTGCAAGTTTGATTCAGCCATTAACTGGGCCAGGCCTTGACCTTTGATCAACTTGGTGGGTTTTATTTCAAGGTCGTATCCCAAGATTGTAGCAATCCACTTGCCCCTTTTTCCATCAAGGTCCTGGGACAAGATATCTTTAACCACCACATTTGGAACATAGGATATGGTGTGAGAATGCAGAATGTACACCCTAAAGTCTTTCAAGGCCTTAACCAGGGTGTAGGCCTACTTTTCCATTATGTTTTACTTTAAGGGTGTGTCTCTTAAGGATTTACTGAAGAAGGCGATTGGCTGTTCATTGCCTTCTGAATTCTTTTGTAGTAAGACAGCAGCTATTGTGTGTTCAGAGGCAAATGAAAAGATTTGAAAATATTTTGAGAAGTCTGGGCTAATCAGGACAAGGGCCTGTGTGAGTGAAAGTTTTACCAACTCAAAATATTTCTTGGCTTCAACAGTCCACTTAATTCCTGCATCTTTCTTCAACATGTTGGTCATTTTCCTAAGATGCTCAGCGAGATTGGGGATAAATCTCCTAAGGAAATTTATCTTCCCTATGAAGGACTGTAACTCCTTGATGTTTCTCAGATGTGTAATTTGAAGTATTCCCTCAACCCTCTGTGGGTATATCCTAATCCCTTTCTCAAATATAATGTGACCAAGAAGTTTACCTTCTTGCAGCCCAGAAACCATTTTCTTCGGATTTAAGGACAGGCCATACCTTCTACACTTTTCAAAAACTTTCCTCAAATGTTTCAAATGTTCTTCCTCAATTTTAGAAAAGACATTCAAGTCATCTAAGTAGATAACTATGAAGTGCCCTATCTCATCTGAGAAAGCTATATCCATCGCTCTCTGGAAGGTAGCCCCAGCATTCATCAGTCCGAAGGGCATTTTCACATACATGAAGGTGCCCCATGGAGTGGTAAAAGCTGTTTTGAGTTGATCTTCTGGGAGTACTTGAACTTGATTGTATCCTGAAAAACCATCAAGCAGGGAGATTCTCTTAGAGCCCACTACCTTCTGTAGGATATGTTCCATTTTGGGCAAAGGGTAGTTGTCTTTTAGGGAGGCTCTGTTGAGGTTTCTGAAGTCTATGCATAGTCTGATCTCCCCCGTCTTCTTCCTTACAGCCACTAAGTTTGACACCCAATCCGAAAACCTTACAGGTACTATTATGCCTGCATCATACATCTTTTTTATCTCTTTCTCAACTGCAGGCAATTGTTTTGGATTGATCCTGCAGAGTTTTTGCTTGAAAGGCCTATGATTTTCCTTCAAGGGTATCTTGTGTTGTATGATGTTGGTGTCATAGGCCTTTAAGTCTTCATAACTCCATGCAAACACATCAATAAATTCTTTAAATAGGTCAATGTATTTCTGCTTCATGCTTGTAGGTAGAGACTTAGCCAGCTTAATCATTTTGGGCTTATCTTCAGTGCCTATGTTGCGTTCTTCTACATCTGAGTCTGCATGTTCTATAGTGGGTTTCTTCGCTACGTCATCAAAGTCAAAAAGGTCCTCTAGGGGTGCCAGGCCTCTGGGTATGTTCTTATCTTTGGCCTGCAACACCTCCATTTCCTCATTTTCTGCGTTTTCACCCTTTTCGGTTGTATTTCTAGTTTCCTCAGAAAAGGTGTTTATTTTAATGTTATAGGGTGTTTCTTGTTCATCAAGGAAATCCTCACTTGGGCAGCTGTCATCAGATTTTGGGTCGGAATCAGAAAATTCAAACTCATTTCTGCCCACCAGAAAATCTTCGATCTGTTTATCTCCTTCAAAGACCTACCAGTATTTTTCGTTGTCTGGCACTGCAGGTCTAAATTTGGTCTGAATGATGATTTGTTGGTCAAGGGAGTCTTGGGATATGAACTAGCCAGACAAGCTAATCCATTTGCAATGATGTTTTGATTCCTGGGGACAAACACTAATTCATATTCCACAAAGGTTTTCAATAAGTCCATAGTGTCATTCCTATATGCCCTCAACCTGGGGTGTTTTGCTGTATATTCACCATTCACTTGTTTGACTACTAACTCAGAGTCTCCTCTTACAGTTATCCTATGGGCTCCTAATTTTCTCAGCAGGTTCAACCCTAGGATAAGAGCCTCGTATTCTGCAATATTATTAGTACATTTAAAGTGCAGATTTACAGCATGGCTCTTTGCGTGGTCACTCTCTGTGTTACGTAGCCACACCCCTGCTCCAGCGTTGTTTCTAGTACAGGACCCATCGAAATTCATTTCCCACAGGGGTTCGCCATTATGTTGCGTTGGGGGGTCTGTACTAGGTTGTGGGTTGTCTTGTCCTTCACATGGTGTATTAGTTTGAGAGGTGTGACTAATAGGCTAACTGCATTGTGTTTCTAGTTCATTCTAAGTTTCGTTTTCATTATCCTTCCCATGGATTTCCTCATCGTATTCTTCTAGGGTGGCCATTATGCTAAAGTCCATGGGCTATGTGTCCTTGCTTGTATTTCTGAATTTCGATTCTGGCTCTCCTAAGGATTGGTCGTTATAAAGGATGAAAGAATCCAGGCCTGTGTGTATAGAGTATAATGGTGAATTTTCAGGCTTCTCAAGGCTACTGACTAGGAATTTCATCTGGGACTCTCTATACAGTCTTCTAAGTTGGCCAAATATAGGGATAGTGGCATATGAGCCTTCCATCTGCATTTTTCCCTGCAGTTTGGCTCCCCATGATCTTGATAACAACATGCCATACTTGGGTGGCACATCTGCCACCACCACATCCATGACCATACATTTAGCTGGGATCTGGGTCAATCTCACACATAAGTCTTTTATTAGGCCTAGGCATTTTACTCTACTAGATTCAAACGAATATAAATCTTTGTAAGGTCGTGTGATCTCTAGACCTAGCTTTTCCATCACTATCTTAGGCATTAAATTGTGTGATGCTCTAGAATCATGCATGGCATTGTGGAGTATTTTGTCATGAATGTTGAGACTGATATAGAAAGGTGGAACTACCCCTTCCTGAAACTTTCCCTCAATCTTAGGACCAAACATCAGGGTAGGTTGATCATCATTTAAATTTACAGTGTCATTTTTTTCCCCCAGATTCAATGCTTTCAAAATTTGGCCTTTATATACATCCTGAGTGGCTAGCTCAAAGAGTGGGACAGAGATTTTGATTTTTGCAATCTCACTCTCTAAATTGAAAGTGGACTGTGTCTTTGGAGTACTCAACTCTGCTTTATTTGCTACTGCCTTAGTAGCTGAATCAGTTTGTGATTTCTCACTATGTACATGGTTAGGAATCGTTTTATCAGGAGCACTAACTGCAGTGTTGGTGCTGCTGGTTGGTTGGCTTTGTTTTTCAGTGTCTTGGTTGTCTTTTTCCTTGTGTTTACTAGAACTTTCATCTGCTGATTTGTCACTTTCAGCAGATGCTTTAGAAGCTTTAGCAGGTATTTTCTTGATGGTGATCTCAGGAGTCTTTGTTTTGGAAGTATCTTGGCTCTTTTTGCTCCTAAGTTCATACTGTTCCCTAACTTGCATCATGGCGTTTTCGAATCCTAATCTGTAATCCTCAGTTTCAAACCATTCCTCGTCCCAATACAAAGGTGAGGGCTGGTCTTCCCCTGAATCACAGTTAAGGACTGAGTCTTCTATTTGAAACATGTTTATAGCATTCTCCTCAGACTCTTCTATGATTCCCTCATCTTCATCTAAGAATTTTTCTTGAAATGGGGGAATAACTTGTTGATCTAACTCTATTTTTCTGTTGGGAGCAGCATTGTTTCTTCTGACGTTCTGGTTCTGGTTTTGGCTTCTGTTTTGGACAACCATTATTTTTATCATTTTTTGTAGCTCTTCCACGTTTTTAGATAGTCTGCCATATTTTGGATCAGATGTGGAAGCTACAGTGTCATCCCGGTATGTTACCCTTTTCTTAGCCTTTAATCTTGCCCTTTTTTCCATTAAGTTTGCTTCTATGGTTATGGCTCCTTTCTGCATGTCTTCCAATGTGTTATACTCTTTATCTCTAAGCTCATAGGCCATGTCAGCATCGAATCCATTAGGATATTTAGCCAGGGTCATCCCTTGTGGAGGTTTCATGTGTGGAGGGAGAGCATTGTAAATACTATTGAATCTAGTGGTGTAATCGTAAACGCTCTCTCCTATGTTCCTCTTAAGGGACATGTATTCTGCTAGGAGCTAGCAGGGGTTTGCTTTAACCTCCCATTTTTCTATGAAGTTCTAATACAATGCAGGAAGATCTTGGATACTGCCAGGGGGTAAACCTTTAAACCATTTCTTTACATCACCCCCCAGGCTTTGGGCAAAGATTCTCATTTTGATTGTTTCATCATCTATTTCCATATAATCAAAAGAATCCTCCATTTTATCTACATGTTGTTGAGCTGTGATGGATTCTTTAGCAGTGAAGTGTGGGATTTTTGACTGGTAGTCATTGGGCAAGGGTAACAAGGGTTGAGGTAAAACTAAAGGTGCATACCAAGCTGCCATGATAATGTTCTGATGAGGTATAGGGTTGGCTTGAGCAGCTGGTATATGGATGACAGGGATATTAGGACCAGCGGAAGTCTATTGAGCAGATCTAGGGTGGGAGAGCCCCCAATTTTGAAGGAAGTGAGTATCGGGTGGTGTAGATGGAGGGGTTCTTCTGTCCCTAGTGTTTTGACCACTATGAGATGGTGAACTGTGAAGCTCAAAGTATGGATGGTCTAGATGATTGAACGACCTAGCTCTTGGTAATCTATTAGATAAGTCTAGGTCAGGGAGAAGAAGTGATAGAGCTACTAGGTCTTCTGGCGCAGAATTAGCTCTATGAAAGTGACTGGGAATGGTTGGTCTTTTAGGTGTATGAGCTCCTTTGAGGATACTCTCCGAGTTGTCAACTATTTCAGGTGGGTCGGGGTTGGGATAAGCTCTTGTGTGAATGGTTCTGAAAGCCAGAATGTTGTTCCTTAGCCAAGCAGCTTAACCCTACTTATTGCTTCCACTATGGTTGATGTTGTCTCAGGGGCTGGTCTCCCAGTGGAGTCTATCGTGAAACCAAGATAATCAGCGGGCCTACTGAACACCAATGGAGTCTTTTCGTTTAGGAAAAATGGAGTCGCCAGGTGGAGGGTTTTAGGGTATATCTAAGGGGTTACACTGTCCACCAAAGTGCTCAGGCATTATCACCTTTCAGGAATCTCCTCAAAAAATAGACTCCAACAAGAGATTGACTGGGAGGGAATTCACCAGATATGTCACCTCTGAAGAGGGTGAGATCCGGAGGCCACCTGGCCCTTTCCAGGTTCTGTCCAAGAGTATGCTGGACACTCAACAATGGAGGTCAATTCAAGAAAGGAGTGAATTACTGTCAACCTAACCAGAGATTCTGGGTTTCTGAAATTGTTGATGTGGTGAGATGAAGATCATTCAGAATTCCCCAGTATGGTCGCCAATATGTTGGGGTTCCCATGTTTTGGCCAGGTTGACAAGACCAAAAGATGAGACAACATAGAACCACTTTCAGACCTTAGGATCTAGCCCTCCTAGGCCCAGAGAGGGATCTCTCTAAAATTGTCAAAGGTTTTATATCTTTGAAGCTCAAATGTTAAGGTTTTAGGCTAGTTATAAGCACAGGGTTGTTGTTTGATTGTTTGTGTTTGGTTGTTGGGAATCACGAAAGGAAGGTCTAATATAAGACAAGGATGAGCATAGAGGGAATTAGGCTAAGACAGATAACTCAGGGAACATCAAGGCCATTGGGCTATGGAGTCAAGAAAGGATTTATTTGTGTTCAATGTGCAAGCTTTCAGTTGGGCTAGTCATCTAGAGCGTTTGGATCTTAAAGATGATATTTGGAATGGGACATTAAGGACTGAAAATGAAAGGAGGAGAACCATCCAATTCTATCTATAGATCAGGTCAGAGGTCATTTAACTCCAGGCCTGCTTGGACAAAATCAGAGGCAAAACAAGGGATCTTAGTGAGGCTTAATTGGGATGGAAAGCTCCTAGTGAGGCAGAGACAGGGTTCTAGACCTCCCAGTGTTCTCAACTCATTCAACTAAATCCTAACAAGAACATCTAAACATAGAATTTGTTAATTCATACATCATAGAGCATGCAATAACATCCACTACACTGGTTAAATCAATTGAAATCAATATTCAGATACACATATAAGCAGAAAACATAAAGGGCTGGGAGAGCAGCAACATAAGGTACCTATCAAGGGTAAATCTTATGCCAAACTTCTGATGCAAGCCAGTAGAAAACGGAATGAAATGGAATCAAACACAGAGATAAGAAAACATGACCAGCTGCTTTAGATCAAGATCCAAAGAAACATGCTTGTCATATTAAAAACAACACCAATCAGGTACATCATAGCCCATAACTTGAACATTCAGTCTGAATACATCAAATCTCAGCCTATCTTGAAATATTACACAGAGAACTTGTATCAAGAGGAGAATGCTTGCGTTTCACTGATATCTCATCAACAACCAACAAATAATTTCCTTCTGTGTTTTTATAGCAGAGGAAGAATAGAAGCTCGACTGAGGAGGTAGGTGAACACTAAATGTAAAATTAAACACAGAAGAAAAGAGGGCAGCAACCCCTCCTGTTTTAAATCTCTGCATTTATCCCTGGTATGGCTTAGGTGTTCTGACTGTAGCACTGTGTGGTACATGTGGTGAATTAACATAAATAAAATAAGAAATAGTGAAACCTGTCCTATTTGTGCAACAAATACTCTTGATCCTGTAGGACTGCTGTCAGGGTAGGAAACTTCAGGAACACGACGTATAATAAAGGCTGTATGGGAACTTTGTCCTCCGATTGAAGAAAACATTATGCTGCAGTAGAAAAGACCCTGGTGGTACGAATTCCCTTGCATTTAGTCTCTGAGAGGTCCTCGGGGTCTTCGGTTTGATGCTTTACCTCTGAAAAACTGGATTGAGCCCTTTAATCCCCATCATAATGCTTTAATTCTGAGTTTAAGGCCTGAATATCTGCGTTTGCGTGCCTAGAGGTCACTGCTGCTCCATTGATGGCGCAAATCGAGCTTTAATGGTGTTGTACAGGGTTTGCAAAGCTTAAATTTTGTCCTTCAATGGGAAAAAGGCTCTGCTGATGCAAAAACTGGCTTATGCATTAATTTCCTGTGCACAGAATTCTTTGTCGTCGCATTAAACGTTGTATGATCATGGCGGACCATTACCAACTGATAAACCTGCAAAAACACGCAACCTGTCAAGAAAAACTATGGAAGGGGTGATGGAGGCAGTGCAGAGGATGAAAACGGCCGTGCAGATGATGGACTGAGGGAGAAAACGCGAAGAATGGTGAAAAATCGTTCTGGCGGAGGTGGCGGTCTGCGGAGTGCATTTCACTGAGAAAAACCTTTAAAAACACGAATTTGGGCAGATATATGCAATGGAATGGGCGGATGTACGGGGAAAACACATGGGGTGACGTGGCATATGGAAGAGACACGTGGACGGATGATGTGGAGGCCCGAGCGATAGCGGAATGTTCAACGATGAAAAAAACGAATCTGGACCGTCAGATCTGGCGGAGATCAACGGTGGAAATGCGTCGGTGAGCGATAGGCCGCGGGTCGGGGGGATGGCAGAGACAGGCTAACTGGTGCGCAGTTCTGACGAATGGTGACCGTTGGATGAGAGATCGAAGATCTAACGGCTGATAGCGATATCGCTCGGCATCCAAGGTCGATCTTTAATGCGCGATGGGCCGGCGGTTTTGCAACAGTGTCGGGGCCACGTGTCAAGAGCTGAGTGGAATAGCTGGCCGATGGAGAAAAACTGCCCGCCGCACATAAGCGGTGCGATGGAAACCAGCGGGTTTGACATAGTGCGTTGCGGGGTCCACTGGCGGGAAAGGCTCCGGACCGTCGATCTGGCGGGGGAAACGGACGGCGATGGCCCGGCATGGAAATAGGCAGGGAAGACGCGGGCACTGGAGATTTAAAGACCGTCGTCCGATCGATTGAGATCAACGACCGACGCTGCACCCAATGAATAAATATGGTAAGCGCCCTTCAGTGTTAGAGCCCGGTCACAGCGATGGGTTTTGTGGAAGGCAAAGGAGTGCGGGGCTAATAGGAAAAGGGCTGAGGCCTGTTATATGGTTGGAAGTGGGTTTTTAACCCATTTTCAATGAAATTTATGATTTTTGGCCTTTTTCCAAAGTGTTTTAAGGCCAGCCAAGGGAAACGATAGGGGGATGAAGGGGAAAATAGAGGGGAACAGAGGCATTTTAACAGAAGGAAGAGAGAGGGGAGAAAGGGACATTTTACAGGGGTGCAAAGAGTAACAATAGGCCTTTTAGGAATGGATCAGCAGATAGGATTTGTACTAGGCATAGCACTTAGAGACTTCAAGGAGGATGGTTTTTCAGGGGAAAGGCATTCCTTGAAGGCTCCACAATAATCTAGCCCCCAGCTTGCTTGTCAATAATTTCATAGGGGGGCTAACAGGAAGGATATAGATTATGTGTGAGAACCAAAGTGGAGATTCTTTTCAACCTTATATAGGGAGGGAAAACCCTATCTCCATGATGCACTATTCTCTATATTCATGTTTATTTATTAGTAATGGAACATCATGATTGAAATTTGAAAGTTAAATGAAGGATTTCGCTCCTTATATGTATAGAATTTAAATGGAGACAAAGAAATAAAAGTAAAATTGCAATCTTTTATGTGTACTCTTACAAGGACTTGAAATGAGAACTATAAATTCAAGTCTGTAATTAAAATTTGTAGATGAGTTGTGGATAACTCTTTATGGGCTATTGGACCTTTTTTTCATTTTAGATAGAATGAAAGAGAGAAATATTATTACTAAATGTTTTCCAATTTAATCTTTGTCAATTACAACAGGTTCATATGACATTGAAATGGTTTGGGCCAAGTTTTGGATGAAAATCTGCGTAGAAATTGCATAAAGGGGCATGATGCCATAGCTACACCAGAACTGAACTAGTATCACACAGTCGGTAGCATGGAAATCTAATTTCAGTCAGCTCAAGATAGCTTTGTAGCTTTTATGCGTCTCTAATAAGTATCTACTTAATTCTACAATATATTTGTCTTGTTTTCTTCAATGTCTTCAACAACTTGTTTGCAAAGGTGTTTGATTATATAGTTTCTTCCAATGTGTCTACCCTATTGGTAGATATTTTTGTATTCATATATACTAGAGGCATATGTATGTTATGGAATGACATAAATGCTATTCTGAAATAGTGTTGAAATGTAAAATACTAAAAGATGTTAAGAAGCGAATTTATTTAGACATGGGACAAGACAAATTGGTTCACTTCATAACTTTACACCAATTCATGAAGCAAATAGGGAATTGATGCTACTCGACCATTTGTTGATGACCTTTCCCAGGGATTCAAAATTTTGGACAAATTTAGTTGAAATGGATAATTGTAACCACTTTCGTCAAGTTGCCAAATAAGTTGAGAAGTCTCCTCTATGGGTCAAGAAACAAAATCCTTTATACGAGTGGTTTATATGAGAAAATAAGTCCTTGTAAGAGTACACATAAAATATTTCAATTTTCCTTTATACGAGTCTGTAATTCAAATTTTCTCATTAATGGTTTATAAACTGAGGCTAGCTGATTGTAAGTCTATCTTTTGGCATGGCACATTGTAGAAGAGATTTACTATTTACAGATGACTTATATTTCCAAATGAAAAAGGATGCTTAGCTCAACATGTTTTCTTGTTGGTAAAACTAAAGTAAATATTTTACTTCAAATATAAGTGTTTTACAATAATTTAGCAGAGCTATAGCATTAGGACCTCACCTACTTGAGCAAAGAGCTATTTACTTTCTGGGCTCTCTGATTATGAAAATGGCTATGGATTCTTGTTTACATTCTCAGCCAAGACAAATATTTATAGGAAGGATATAGATTCTGTGTGATATCAGAGTCACAGTGGAGATTCTTGTCAACCTTATCTAGGGAGGGAAATCCTATCTCCATGATGAACTATTCTCTATATTCATGTTTATTGATTAGTAATGGAACATCATGATTGAAATTTGAAATTTAAATGAAGGATTTCACTCCTTATATTTATAGAATTTAAATGGAGACAAAGAACTAAAAGGAAAATTGCAATCTTTTATATGTACTCTTACAAGGACTTGAAATGAGAACTATAATTCCAATTTTCTCATTAATGGTCATTAGGAGAATTTTGAGGTCTAAAATGGGCCTCCTAAGGAAAATGTACAATCAAAATTCGCTTTATGAGAACCAATCACATTTTAGGGGATGACATCATCCCTAATGGTTGAGGTGGCATTTCTTGAGTTAAAGGTACTTACTTGTAACATTCTCAATGGTGGATAAAAACTCATGGTTAACCATGGTAGTGCTCTAAGTACTTTTAAAATCAAAGTAAAGTACTCATAATAAATGTCATTTCACACTTTTTGAATAAAAATATATTATTGTCATTTCATATTTCTTGAAAGAAACAATGCATTTCCTTATACATTTAATATATTATATTATATTATTTTTATATAGTATATTAATTACATGTTATTATACAATTTAAATAATATGAATTTTAATTAATAGCATAGAATATAATTAAGAACTTATAAATTTATATTTATATTTTATTTTAAGTTATTTAATTAAAAAGGACAAATGCATTAGTTGTTCAATGATAATGACTTTTTCTTGAAAAGTTAATTCTTATTTATAGTCACATCAATACAATTTTTTTATTAATTTTATTTTGGTACAACTTTTGAATTGAATTTAACTATGGTTACATTGATTGTGGTGCAAAAAGTGAATAAAAAATTCATAAATATTATTTTATTGGTTTAGCTATTATTTTATTATTTCCTTAGAAGGACCATTTTAGACCTCAAAATTCCCCTAATGTTATAAGCTGAGGCTAGCTGCTTGTAAGTCTGTCTTTTGGCATGACACATTATAACAAAGATTTACTATTTACATATGACTTATATTTCCAAATGAAAAAGGATGTAGCTCGACATGTTTTCTTGTTGGTCAAACTAAAGTAAATATTTTACTTCAAATTTTAGTGTTTTACAATAATTTAGCAGGTTCAATTCATAATGATTTGACTAATGAAGTTTAAGAAGGTTTACATACTCTACTCTCTACCTTTCTGGATTTTAACCCATGAACTCTTAGGAAAGCTTAATTCTCATAATTTACATAAAAAAATGGTGCTCTCACATTAACACAAAGGTCTAAATCAGTTAGTTTGTGTGGAATTTAATTCTCATAGGTCTTCTAACTCTCACTAGGAAAGGTTGAAAGTAAGAATCATTTATGGATTACATTATTCCAAAAGAAAGCTTAAGATCAAACAAATCTTGCACAAGAAAGTTTAAGATCAAACAAATATTGCACAATCATTGTAACAACATCCCACATTTATGCAAAATATTCTTCCATCCACCGTTAAAACTGGCCCCAGCCAAGGCATGTAAAAAATAAAAGCTGCCAGGACCTTTCTCACCATGATTTTATCAATGATAAATATTTATGTTGGATCCTTTTCTGCACACCCATCTTCATTGTGTCAGCCTACGTATCCTTTTAGCACCTTCTGTAATATCCCAAATCGGGACAGCTCAACAAGCATGCACTAAAAACACATTTCCAGCAACTTATGCAATAAAATAAAAAAATTAACTATTGGATCCTGTATATCAGCCAATATACAAATTAAATCCAAGAATAGAGATGAAACAAATCAAACTAGGTGGGTTAAACAGATCTCCCACACCTAAGATTACCAAAATGAGCTAAAACCCCAAACACTGCAACACAAGGAATTCTGCATAAAAGTGACTGCGCAATCTAAGAGAGGGTTTATACATATAAATTTTAGATACAAATAGATCTGGAATTATATTAGACAATATTCTTAGAAGAATGAGATCGAGTCTCCTTTATACAAAATATAAGAGAACTCGACAAGGGTTTCTTGTCAAACACTCTGAATACAAATGGTGATTTTCATAAAATTACTGAAAAATCACTGCAACTGAAGCACATGAGTGTAAAAGTATACAATAATGAAGATCTAATGCAGATCTGAACAAGGTTCTTCCCCCATGGAATAATCCATCCTCCAATCACAGGAAAACTCCCCGAAAGAGCCACAAGAATCACTACTAAAACTGCCTTGCAGAAATAATGCAATTCCTGAGTGGAATAATGTTGGAAGTAATGGTAATGCGTTGGCGTGCTTCCAAAGATCTAATATCAGCCCAAGAATGCTCCAAACTGGTCCTCCAATGGAAGGAAACCTCCATCCTGTGCAAAACCAATTCAGAAAATGGGTTTCTCAACCCTCCCCAGCAACACCCTACAACTCAGCTCAACCTCCTGCAAAAACTGCGTTGAACCTGTAGACTGAAGCTTGGCACCAATTCCATATATGAGGAATGATGGATCATATCTCTCCTAATAGTTACTCAAAGGGAAGAGAAGGAATTCCTGAACAGGAATCCCGTAGTCCTGAGCAGCACCGGCAATCTCAGCTAAACAACTAAGAGAGCAAAAGTATAAGCAGACATGAAAATGTAATACATAAGCTAACCTCCAAATGGTTTCCATCCTCCTCCTTATAAACTAAGTGAGACTTCTTACCTTGGGTGCCACTCAATAGGGTTCCCACCATCACTCAAACAATCTCCCTCCAAAACTGCGTTATGTCTTCATTAGAGCCACTCCTCTAAATTGTGTTGTTTGACTTGGTCAAAGTTGACCTCTTCAACTTGCTTCAGCCCTTTTCACACCTAAGGGTCTTCAATCCAACTCATATATATATATATATATAGGCTGAGCCTTATTCACATTGAGCTCTTTTATTTGTTGATCCGCTCCTCCTCCATTTATGTTGTTGACTTGGTCAAACTTGACTTTGTCCTCATGCAAAATGTCCATGTTCACACCTGAGATTGTAAAATCCAGCTGGCACCATGATCCCCTTCCACACCATGAGGGATTTGATCCTTATTTCTGAAAATTATGGGCTTCCTTACCCCATTATTCCTCTCCTAATTGACACTAGCAAAATTAATATTCCAATTTGCTGCAAGAAAATTTTGGAATATTACAGTCCTCCCCTCCCAAATGTTGCTTGTCCTCAAGCAACTGCAAGGATAGAAATGAAGAGTTGCCTTCCAAGGCATGGAGGTTGAAATTTAATGGGGAAAACACCCCCCCTCCCCCCCAAGTGGATCCTCCATCCCCAAGCAATCATCCATACAAGTTGGCTCACCCTCCACCATGGCAACTCCAGGAATTCTTCCTTCACCTTGAGCTCCTACAAAGTAGGTGGGCTGAAGATATGAATATGGTAGGCAGAGTAGCCTACCCCACGCTGTCCTCCTCTCCACTTAGGATAAGTGCAAATAATTTGCTGATCATGGGCTGTAATAAAGTTGCCCTCAATTGGCAGGATGAAGGCTAGATCTCCAAAGATCTCTTCTCCAACACTGTGAATCAAGCTGGCCCAAACCATCTCATACATGATGGATAAGAAATCACCATCATATGGCACCCCATCCACCTCATGGCCCTCCTCATAAAGACATAAAAAAATTTATGTAGTGGCCATACCTCTTCCCATGCTCCTCTCAGAACATGTAATGCAGAAAGTGTGGGGATCCTCCTCCCCAAAGAACACATCTATCCAATGTGTTTCTCCCCTAATCATGCTCCCCATAAAAGTAAGAAAAATATCAGCAAATAGGTTCATGATCAGTATCATAATTAAGGGAGTACTAAAGGTTTCATGTGGTGCTGGAAGGTACCAACATTCTCCCCAATGATCACAGTGCAGTCTTTTCCATTGAAGCTTCAGAAAATATCATGGCAAATTGTTTCTTGGAAAATGGCTAGTTGTATAAGTCATCACATCTACTAGAAAATATTAAATGACTGAATGAAACAATTGAGCATACCAAGAGTAACCAAACACTTGCCCAAGGTCATGTGATAGATGGATGTCTCCATCATAATAGCTGGCCAAAATTGGTCCATGGAACCCCTAGAAAACCTTGCCCCTTTGTAGAGAAATGTGCTGCAAAGAAATGGTAAGAGCATGCAAATATTGTGTTGAACAATCAACAAATGCAAAAATAGAATTCTTACGATGTAATGAGAGCAAGATGGTGACAAGATCCCTAGATGAGTCCTCCATAGTGGTATGACATACGCATATGAAGAGGAATGAACCATATGCTACATGAAAATCCCCCTTCTCATGCTTGGAAATCCAAGTCAAGGAGAACATACCACAATAATAGATGAGTCCATCCACTACTCTACCAATCTCACCTCCTCCATGCCCCCCAAGTGCATCAAATATGAAGTGATCCTCGGGACACTCCATCAACAAGTCCCTGCTCCACAGTGACAGTGTTGTTGGCCCATGCAAGTAGAACCCTGCCAAATCATAAATCCATTCTTTGACATGTTCAATGTCAAAGACTCCTCCCATAATGTTGCCATCTCCTCCTCCTACAACATTATGCAAAATGGGAGAGAAAATCTACCCTTGCTCCCTCTCAATCCTCCAAAGCAACAAATTTCTTTATTTCCTCATCATACCTCCATCATAAAACCCATGTGGTGAAAACATAATGACCATATCATCATAATGAATCCACACTCCTTGGTGCTCAGTGATGCAAGTACCCTGCCAAGTCCCTTCCATCCACATACCCTTGGAAAAAGGATATGTCCCATGATGGCCAAACTCTTTCAAGAGCAGCCAACGCAGCCAAGCCTCCTGCTGCCCAGTATCATATATTTGCAAGTAGCCTACTAGCTTCTTGATCTCCCTCCACTCCCATTCCTCCTGATGTGAGGGCCTCCCATCATGATCAATCTTGGTACCCTTCCAAAGAAGACTACCCTCCTCCCAAATCAGATTTTCCTTCTTGCATTCCATGGGATGCTGAAATGCAACTCCTTGGATATCTTCTAGGAAAGATCTCATACCAATTATCATCTTGAACCCATAAGGATCCAAGTGGGCTGAAGGTAAAGCCTCCTCACTGCTACCTCTTGACAACACTGTAACCCTCCTCCAGGGTGTTTTGGCTATCTCATGTCTCAACTCCCGGATGAACATTTGATTCTACATAGATTTTTTTGGAGCAAATTTCACCCCATCCTCCAAGAATTCACACCACACCCTCTCATGTGGTGTCCAGCCCATCAGTGGCCCATTAGGATGATGTTTCATTCCCTCCTTGATCAAGTCAAGGTGGCACAGCACAGTGCTATTATGTGGTTCCAAATGAGCAGCTTGCAATGATATACAATCCTCCATATGGTTTGCTGAAACAATAGGAGATGAAAATTTTGGCATACCTTGATGAAATTTTGGGGTATCTTGTATGGATGTAAGAGCTTATCCCTCCAATAGGTTGGCTCCTCCAGCTGAATATGTTGAGGAATGCTCCCCCTTAGTTGTGCCAACGCTGGTACAAGTCTCCTCCACTAGTGGTGAGGGCTTCTCCTCCTCTGGTTTTCCTTAACCAAATTCTCCCATCAATCTTTGAGTAAAGTCAGCAAAATTTCCCACTCCTATATGGCTCAAATGGTTTAACCACCAAAACTTTGCTTCACCCTCTAGGTGCGGCACTGCAATCTCTACAACCTCCCTTTCTACCACCGGATGTAGTAGGAAGAATGCATCAAGTCTCCTTGCCCAAACCCTTGCTACAGATGACCCATCATAGGTAGACAATAGAAACCTATTGCCCTTGATCCTTCCTTGGCCACAAGGTCTTCTTTCTTCCTCCAGATGAATGAACTGAGGGAAAGCTAGAGTCTCCTTGAATGCTCTAGGTTGGGATTTGTACCCAACAAGGTATTCACTTAGAACCATGTGATCTAAGTGTCCTCCATCTTCCGGCAATTTGTCCCTCCTCTCAAAGGGAAAGGATATGTCCCACTGCTCTGGAGCTCTCTGCAACACTTGTCTCTTCCTCTTATCATAGGAATTTCATGGCTCTTCCTGCTCTTGAAACTTTCTAGGAATTTCACTGCTCCTTTTTTCTTCTTCTTATTCAACCTCCTCGGAGAGGCTCTTACTGGATCTGAAAAGTGATGAGAGTAATCTCATCCTCTTAATCATTCTAGCCTTGCTCTTTTATTTATAGCACTTTGGCTTGAATTCCACAGGCTGAGCCAAATATCTTGCTTTGATACCACTGTAATATCCCAAAATCAGGACAGCTCAACAAGCATGCACTAAAAACGCATTTCAAGAAAATTATGCTATAAAATAACAAAATTAACTCTTGGATCCTGTATATCAGCCAATATAAAACCTAAATCCAAGAATAGAGATGAAACAAATTAAACTAGGTGGGTTAAACAGATCTCCCACACTTAGGATTTCCAAAATGAGCTAAAACCCCAAACACTGCAACACAAGGAATTCTGCATAAAAGTGACTGCGCAGTATAAGAGAGGGTTTATACATATAAATGGTAGAGACAAATAGATCTGGAATTATATTAGACAATATGATCAAAAGAAAGAGATCTAGTCTCCTTTATACAAAATACAAGAGAACCCAGCAAGGGTTTCTTGTCAAACACTCTGAATACAAATGATGATTTTCAGAAAATTACTGAACAATCACTGCAACTGAAGCACATGAGTGTAAAATGTTGTAAGAATGAATATATAATTCAGATATGAACAAGGTTCTTCCCCTATGGAATAATCCATCCTCTAATCACAGGAAAAATCCCCGAAAGAGGCACAAGAATCACTGCTAAAACTGCCTTGCAGAAATAACGCAATTCCTGAGTGGAATAATGCTGGAAGTGATGGTAATGTGTTGTCCTGCTTCCAAATATCTGATATCAGCCCATGAATGCTCCAAACTGGTCATCCAATGGAAGGAAACCTCCCTCTTATTCAAAACCAATTCAAAAAATAGGTTTCTCAACCCTCCCCAGCAACACCTTGCAACTTAGCTCAACCTCCTGCAGAAATTGCGCTAAACCTATAGAATGAAGCTTGGCACCAATGCCAGATATGATGAATGATGGATGATATCTCTCCCAATAGTTACTCAAAGGGAAGAGAAGGAATTCCTGAACAAGAATCTCGTAGTACTAAGCAGCACCGGTAATCTCAGCTAAACAGCTAAGAGAGAAAAAGTCTAAGCAGACATGAAAATGTAATACATAAGCTAACCTCCAAATGGATGCCATCCTCCTCCTTATAAACTAAGTGAGCCTTCTCACCTTGGGTCCCACTCAATAGGATTCCCACCATCACTCAAACAATCTCCCTCCAAAACTGCGTTGTGTCTTCATTAGAGCCACTCCTCTAAATTGTGATGTTTGATTTGGTCAAAGTTGACCTCTTCAACTTGCTTCAGCCCTTTTCACACCTAAGGGTCTTCAATCCATATCACATATAACTATCTAGGCTGACCCTTATTCACATTGAGCTCTTTTATTTTCTGATCCACTCCTCCTCCATTTATGTTGTTGACTTGGTCAAACTTGACTTTGTCCTCATGCAAAATGTCCCTGTTCACACCTGAGAGTGTAAAATCCAGCTGGCACCATGATCCCCTTCCACACCATGAGGGATTTGATCCTTATATCTGAAAAGTATGGGCTTCCTTACCCCATTATTCCTCTCCTAAGTGACATTAGCAAACTTAATATTCCAATTTGCTGCAAGCAAATTTTGGAATATTACACCTTTGCAATTATCTTTTAGACCCCTTGATTGTTTTTGGTAAAGAGAAATTTGTTAACACCTTCTCATTTTTATTTCTAATTAACAATTATTTTTTGTGGTGGTGGTGGGGGTGGGGAACCATTAGAAATTGTGGTATGCTTAGGTTTAGGCCTCATTTCCAATAATGCAACTAAGTTTATGCCTTCTATCAAGGGTTAAAGAAAATTTCTAGCATTGGCGTTGTTAGTATGAATCTTTTGTCGAAGTGTACGAAAAAAGACCACTTTAGCTACGCATAACTTATAGCCCTAACATCAAATATGGCTGCCAATATCTTTAGATCTGCAGTTAGTTGATCAAGACAAGTGCTGCAAAAAACCAGATCTATGCATAAAGAGACATTAAGCAGGAAAATAAGGTTTTGCTCCATACATCCAATAGACAAGACAAGAACAATATTTTTTGAAAGAATTTTTGTATTAAGGGCACCTGGGAGGAAAACAAGAAGGTGTTTCCAATTCTCCTCAATGGGATGGGTTCTTGGAAGTCCTCAGCACTTCAGATCTATCATTTCTCTCTCCTGTTGGTGTAGAAAACCCAGACAAAGATATAACTCAAAGGGAGCTCACACAACAAATAATGGAAAACATGACAATGATAATGGCTCAAAGTCAGACCAAGAGTCTAGATCCAGAGTGATCTAATAGGCAACAAAAGGTGAAGAATGGTAGGAAAAACCCTCCTATTTATAACAAAATATTGGGTCATTCTAGATCTTGGTGCATGATTAAAATAACATTAGCCAAATCTAGATCCACCTTTTATGGAATATTTTATTATATTTGCTGGAGGGAAAAAGTATTTGACTTGGGTCAAATCCCTTTATTTGTGAATAATAAATAAATAAATGATTTATTTATCATTTTAAGGAAGTGGTTGAAAGACAATCAAATAAATAATGATTTATTTAATTATTTATGGGTGATTTAGTCATATTTAACAAGGAATATTATTTAAATAAGATTTAAATAATTATTCTTAGAAAATAATAAGATAAATAAAGATTTATCTAATTAATTTCTTTGTTTTGGGTTAAACATGACCAGGAATAATAATTGAATTATTGTTTAATTAATTATTCCTTGATGAAAAAAAAAAAAAAATATAGGCTTGTTTAATATTTCTTTTTGGGGTTTCCTGTTTAGACCATAAACAACCTAATAAATGTGTTTTATTAAGTTATTTTACATAGTGAAAGCAATTTTACTTAGGGTAAAATTGGTCTTACATGGTGTACTTGGGTCCATCTAATGATATTAGGTTAGATGACCAAAAAATGGTGTAACAGATTGCCCCCCAGCATGCGAGTGTTAGGAGCAAATCGTATGACCGAAGTACGTTGTAAGAACTCAATCACCAGACATCAAAAGGGAAGTCAGAGAGAGAAATGTGAGGTAGAATAATGTGCTGAAGAACTAGACCCTGAGGAGACGAGACTTACAGGTGCAACAAGTCTCTTTTTATGAGAGGGTACCTGTGCTAAAGGCGGCGGGGGAGGCATACCTATGCCCACCGAGACAAAGTACAAAAGAATAGTGTGTCCAGTAAACAAGGGATCGAACCATAAAGTACAACGAGCATAAACATGAGCCAGATAAGAATACAATGAGGGATCCCATATACATGCTGTGCCTGGGATAACAACCAGGACTTATACAATAATATCTGAGTACATGAGATACAAAGACAACCCAAATGCCCCCTATAGGCGGGGAAGGGCTCACAAAATCTGACTGATATATGCAAATCAAAGAGGCGATGCAAGCGGCTAAGGCCGACATCATCAAATATATGGAGCTGCATCGAAGGCTACAATGAAGAGGTCATCCGGGCATGTGGGGGGCTACCTGCAAGGCCACCCCCTCATGAGGGCTGAGACATCTCACACACACCCGGGAATCACCAAAAGCAGCTACTGCATCACTGGACCATCAAGCATACGAATCTCGATCGTGCTGAAAGGAGCTGGAGTGGAGAAACAATCAAGTCAAAAGGAAATGAGAGATCCCTTTGCCTGATCCGAGGCACCGAACAAGAGTGGAAGCTGGAACCAAGGTACACCGCCCTCTAGACCTGTCTTCTGGAATGAAGGAGCTGACGTCGACAGAAGGAGGTCCGCCATAGGTGATGCAATGAGAGATCCTCAACTAAGGCACGAGAGAAAATAGTAGAGCGACGGATAGACGAATACCAATGATGATGATGGAATGGAGGGGACTGAGTATCGAATGGACGACTGCCCTTGCTAGAGAATAAAGGGCATGAATGACATGGCAGCGACTGACACAATATCATAAGGGATAGGGGACAGTGGGACTGAAGGCCATAATGTGCGACACAAGAGAGAGACCAAGCAATGAAGGAGGGAGGACTATAGCGGTATACAAAGGGACTCGAGATAGACTCCATCAATGCGATGATGACTCAACTTGGATGCTCTAAACAAGGGCGACTCGATGGTGCTGCCACACAGTAAATGTCCCATGGGGGACCATGAAAACATGAGTACAAGATGGTATCTCATGACAAAAATGGACACAAACAAGGACAAGTATGGAGGCAAAATGATGCCCCAAGTACAAGTGTTGTAAGTGAGGAAATTCGATTTTGAGGAGGGTTATGGTTGAGGGGCATAGGTGCCCCCAAGCATGGTGTGGTCATGCCAAAATTTATTTAGAAAAAGGGGAATCTAAACACATTTTAATGATGTGGTGCGCCATTTGTTTTTGTTATGGTTATGTAGTTTGAGAAATGGAATGGAGGATTACCAATATCTTTTGGTACTGCATATAGGAAGCAAATGGAATTTAAGTTTTCGGGTTGGCATACCTGGTGTCACTATCCCAAAGAGAGGATTTGGAGATAATGAACTGATGCTCTCCTAGAAAACCCATAGGTTGGTCAACAACGATGTCTAAGAGATTGGGTTGCTGATGGAAGATGAGGGAACGATAAGGGGTATCATCCCTAGAGTGATCTGAAGTGATATGGGACTCTAGAGGTTCTTCGAAATGTGGAAGAATAATGGTACTAAAGTCAACACGACCAGATACACTAGGAGAGTTTTGGAGAATTTCTTCTCCTGGTCTCTCAAATATGGGTGCCCCCTTACCCAAATATTGGGTTTCAATGTAATGGCCACAAGGTGCATGTGGTTTGAACGCATGGGTTCGATGTAAGGGGGAATAGATAAAGTCAGGGGTGGGGATTTCATCCATAATGTCGTCATCATGATAGAAGATGGGGTGACTGGTGGAAGAAAGACCACCTGACGCGGCGAAGCTACCTTACTCATCATCATGAGAAGAGAGGTTCACATGCACATAGTCACAAGGGGTGACGGAAAAGTAAGCAGATAAAGGATCTACCGATGTTGAGCCCAGGGTGATCGCTGAAGGAAGTTCAAGCGAAACAACAGGGGAGGATTCAGAGGGAATGTTCCCCAAGGGTCTCATGGATGATGATAGGTAGAAAATGGTGGATGAAGGCTCCGTCATCTCGACATCAGGAGGGGGAATGTCAATGGGAGCAGTCATGTCTGGTAGTTCTGCCAAAGAAAAACGCGCAAATAGGGGAGAGGTGGACTCATTGCGCTTGGCCTCGAATTGGTGGACCGCGGCTAGAGAGGTGCGGAAGTCCTCGAGGCGGGGAAAAAGATGGGTGTAATGGCCATGGAGATCACGCAAAGCACAGGGGTGGTTGGTGTGAATAGTCTTGGGGTTCTTGATTGCAGTCGCGGAAGGAATAGAGGCTTCCGGGACCGTGGACTCAGGGAACGCGACATTAACCATGGGCTTGAGATGAGGCAAGTCAGGACAGGAATGGGTGGTGTGACCGAAAACATCACACAAAGCACACTGGATGGTATGCTTTGGAGGCCGAGGAGGGGCAGGGTTTGTTGGGGCAGCCTTGTCCTTTGATGCCCCCTTGCGAGCTTTTCCCTTCTTACCCGAAGCGGTCGCAACAGGAGGTGGTTCCTGTTGAGGTGACTGAGGCACTGTTGCAACGGGAGAAGTCTTGGGGACCGGTTGAACCGGGGTCAAAGCAAGATAAGTTTTGGGTTGACCAGGCAAGGTTGGGGCTGGAGGATCAAGGTACCAGACGGGAATCCCAAGGGTCAGGTTAGGAAGAGAGAGGGTGGCCATGACAGGTATCATGTACAATCCTGGTGGGAGAGCTAGGAATGGTATCTGACCAGAGGGGTAGTGGCCAGGTGGGACGGCTCCTAAATGGCTAATGCTTAGAGGAACCGTTCCAGGAGGATAAAGAGGTTCATGAATACCAGCTGCAGGTGAAGGGCTAGGAGCAGGTTGCGGAGAGCGCGGTTGCTGACTAGCCGAAGCAGGTTGCTTGAGAGCAGCTCGAGACGATTGCATCATGAAAAAACTCGATGAGCTGGGGTCAGAGAAAGGAGGAGGAGGAAGACCAGGGAAGGTGCCAAGCAAAGAGGAGTCTTTGTAGACGCCAGGAGAGACACTGATCAAAGAATCGACGGTTTTCTTATTGGCTACAGAAGAGATGGTCGTCTCAGGGGAGGTCTGAGATTTTGGCTCATGATATGTCAACTGGTCAATGGTGACTATCTTTCCATTATGAGGGAAAGACATCTTGTGGAAAACCGCAGATGGGACAGCAGACATGGCATAGGTGTAGCTCCGCCCCAATAGAATGTTGTAATCTAGAGGGGCGTCGATGACTTCGACGTCAACGCAAACAGTCTTACCGGCGAGGGTGATGGGACAGTTACGAAACAGGCCAATAGGCTGGGAGGCATGACCGTCCCACGCTCGAAGGGTGATCGTGGAAGGGGCCAGCTCAGAGGATCCGAGTTGCTTCCAAACCGAAGCGGACATCACGCAGGTGGATGCCCCCTCATCAATTACACACCGGGAAACGTTGGCGTTCCGGATTTTGACTGGGATTTGGAAGGCTGCTGTGAAGAGGAGGATGTTCTTGATTGGATACGCCAAAAATCATTTGGTCATCAGCAGGATCTACAACACCCATGGAAGATAGTAGAGCCTTCTTTTGGGAAGGGCACGACTGGAGGAGTTCCAATGTGGAAATGGCAGTAGGAGACTGCGCCAAATCATCTACTATGCTATACGAATGAGTAGCTCGACCAGGAGCAGCATTTCGGCGTAATGGTCCCTTAGGAATCTTGGTATGAACCTCAACTTTGGGTTGAGGGATATGTAAGGGACCATGGGATGTCGAAAGAGGCTCTGTAGAACCTGAAGAAGGGGACTCTGGGACAAACCTGAGTGTGAGGCTTGGGTGTACCGGCGAGACCGGGCTTGAAGGTTAAGGCTGACTAAGTAGAGGTGTGGATCGTAGTTCACTCCAAGTGAGGATCCTGCAATTGAGGTCCTAAGGGAAGGTTGAGTGGCCACCTGTCTATCAGGTAGTTGGGTAGCCATGAATCCTTGCTATGCATCCACCTGCTCTTGAGGGGGCGGTGACTGCTGTTGCAGGGGTTGAGAAGGCCAGGGAGGCGGAGGTGCTGGTGCTGGAGGAGCTGGAGCACTAATCTGTGGATAAGGATAATGTTTAGGTTGGGCAACATTGAGGTAAGCAGGAGGTTGGGAAAAATGATGAGGCATGCCGTATCTTGGATACATGCCACCTGGAGGAGGAAAAGTGCTAGAGGTGCTGGCCCCTCCTGGAGGGAGACCATAGCCCATAGGAGGTTGAGCATACGGATGAGAAAGGGCTCCAACGTTACCATCGACAGAATAAGATGCCCCTGGGGCGTTAGCGCCACCGGGCCTGGGGAGGTCAGGCAGGACGGTATAAACATAACCTGTCTAATCATAGATCAAGTCATATTTTAACACCAGTTGGAGGGCGACTTCTTCGGTTTGGGGGAAATGCGATGCGACATATTTCCCGATAGGAGACAAGAGAGATCTAAGGAACTAGTCCATGTAGACACGGTCTTCGAAGGTATGGGATTGACATAGGCTCTTTCTTCTCCACCATTCCTGGACATGATCGGATAGGCGGGTCGCAGATGATTGACGGAAAGAAGTCAAAAGTTCGATACCAGTGTCATAACGAAGGGGACGCTGGAAGTAAGATAAAAAATCCCGGGCAAGAGTCACAAAGGTGGTATGAGAGGAAGGGGCCTGATCAACATACCACTTAGAAGTCGCGCCTGTAAGCGTTCGTTGGAACAACCGAAGACGGACAGAGTCATCGGTAATGGAGGTAGATGAACACCACATGTGGAAAGATCAAACATGATTTTAAGGATCCTCCCCAGCAAGGCCTTCAAACTTTGGGATGTCGGAAGGGAGCTTTGTCGGCATAGCAGGCCAACTAGCGTCATGGTGTATAGGGTCGTTTATCAACTGATCCAAATCAGGGATGCTGAGGCCTGCCATGAAGGGGAGCAAGGGTGAAGCCGAGGTAGTTCCTGTGGCGGTTCCGCTAGTAGTAGTCCCGACATTAGGGCCGAGATTACCGCTAGAATTAGGCCCTGGACCAAACATAGTGAAGGTGACAGGGGGAGAACAAGAAGTAAAAGGATAACCCAATGAATCAGTAGAGGAGTCGAAGTGTGGACTCGGAGGGGGACTAACTCGACGACGGCGGGAAGGAGTAGGTCGACCGACCGGAAACTGAGGGTGAAGGCCAAGAAGTCTCCGGGAGGTGCGCCTTGGGGATGCAATGGTGACAACACAATCATGGCACAAGGGGAAGAAGAACGACCAACAAAGGTAGGGAGGTGCAGAATCAAGTGATTACAATGTCGAAACAAGGGCAGAAAGGTGCAGTGTCAATTGATTTTACAATGTTTTAAAGTCTTTGCCTGGCGGTGTTAACCAGGCTCTTCTTCACTTAGGGTGAGTGTGTGGCATGCGTTAATTTTAATTTTTAAACCCTAACATTTTGAGAGCAAAAGAAAAAGTGTGCTGTGTAACTGAAAATAAATCTGCAGAGAATAGTATATAATGCTGAAATAACAGAAAATTAACAGCTAACAATGCATCGATCTAACCCAAAAAGGTGGGTCTCTCAAAACTAGTCTAACAGAGGGAAAAAATCTAGTCAAAACACACTAAAAAGAGGCCAATAGATCTAGGGTCAAAAGGGATAGGGATCTAAAGGAGGAATCTACTGAAAAGAGGTGCAGAATACAGCCAAGAGGCAGAGGCAAGGTGGCTGGAAAAAAGGAGGAAATCAGAAAAAATCATAAGGGACAAGGAGGAGGCCCTAAAGGTAGATCCAAACAAAACTTCAGGAGGTGATTTGAAAGGGAGAAGAGATGATTAAAAGGGATCTAAAAAGGAGGTATCATATCTGAAAAAAGGGGGGGCTGAAACTCTGAAAAAACAGATACCTGAAACAGTTAAAACTCTTCCACAAAAAGTGGAGGGTACTGAAGCCCTAGGGGGCTATGTTCCCGCTTAGATGAGCAAAACAGATCAGAAACAGGTCTAAACGGGTTGAGACAGAGGCTGAAAAACCCTGACAGAAGCTTCAGAAAAACCCAGAAAAATTGCAAAAAAATAGCAGAAAAACTGGCAAGTCGCAGGTTCTGACCTATTTTCTGTGCAGGTCATAGATAATGGGCTGAAAAGTGCGGCTTGGAGGCCAGGTCGCAGTTTCTGGGCTAAAAAGTGCGACCTGAAGCTCCAGGTGTCTCGGCGGCAGATTTCCGAAAAAGTTGTCGTCTCAGCTGCAGCTGATGTCTGTCACCTGCGCAATAGGGCCAGAAACACGCGGAAGTTAGAAATTTTAATTTTTTAGGGTTTTATATGGGAAAAACAACATAAAAAGAGGAAAAACAAAAAGCTGAAAAGAAACCCTAGGGTTTGAAGTAGCTGGATATGTAGGAATATGAAAAACAACAGCGGTCGTAATTGAAAACCCGTGTGGAGTTGCCAGTTGTTAGTATGAATCTTTTGTCGAAGTGTACGAAAAAAGACTACTTTAGCTACGCATAACTTATAGCCCTAACATCAAATATGGCTGCCAATATCTTCAGATCTGCAGTTAGTTGATCAAGACAAGTGCTGCAAAAAACCAGATCTATGCATAGAGAGACATTAAGCAGTGAAAATAAGGTTTTGCTCCATACATCCAATAGACAAGACAAGAACAATATTTTTTGAAAGAATTTTTCTATTAAGGGCACCTGGGAGGAAAACAAGAAGGTGTTTCCAATTCTCCTCAATGGGATGGGTTCTTGGAAGTCCTCAGCACTTCAGATCTAGCATTTCTCTCTCTTGTTGGTGTAGAAAACCCAAACAAAGATAGAACTCAAAGGGAGCTCACACAGCAAATAATGGAAAATATGACAATGATAATGGCTCAAAGTCAGACCAAGAGTTTAGATCCAGAGTGATCTAATAGGCAACAAAGGTGAAGAATGGTAGGAAAAACCCTCCTATTTATAACAAAATATTGGGTCATTCTAGATCTTGGTGCATGATTAAAATAATGTTAACCAAATCTAGATCCACCTTTTATGGAATATTTTATTATATTTGTTGGAGGGAAAAAGTATTTGACTTAGGTCAAATCCCTTTATTTGTGAATAATAAATAAATAAATGATTTATTTATTATTTTAAGGAAGTGGTTGAAAGATAATCAAATAAATAATGATTTATTTAATTATTTATGGGTGATTTAGTCATATTTAACAGGGAATATTATTTAAATAAGATTTAAATAATTATTCCTAGAAAATAATAAGATAAATAAAGATTTATCTAATTAATTTTTTTGTTTTGGGTTAAACATGACCAGGAATAATAATTGAATTATTGTTTAATTAATTATTCCTTGAGGAAAATCAAACAAATATAGGTTTGTTTAATATTTCCTTTTGGGGTTTCCTGTTTAGACCATAAACAACCTAATAAATGTGTCTTATTAAGTTATTTTACATAGTGAAAGCAATTTTACTTAGGGTAAAATTGGTCTTACATGGTGTACTTGGGTCCATCTAATGATAGTAGGTTAGATGACCAAAAAATGGTGTAACAGGCGTGACAATAGTAATAGTCATTGGAGACTCAACCATGATATTTCATCATTTATAATCTGGAACTCTTCCCTTAGACATCAAGTTAAGATTGATCTTCAAATGAATCCATTTTTGGTATCAATCTATATCGAGGCATCAACACTTCCATGTTTGAAGGGGAAACAATTCCAAAGCTAACTTATTGGCCAACAAAGGGGTAAGTCTAAAGAAGGGAGAAAATAATTGGCTAGGGGAAAGAAGCTATGACCCCTTGCTTTAGTATATTACCCCTTGCCTTAGTATATTAATAAATGATAGTACAAGTTTTAAACCCAAGGTGGGGTGTGAGTGCTCCTAATCATGGAAAAGGCTTGGATCTGACAAGACATTTGGATTTGAGTGGCATTGTTATGGAGGCTGGTGGGACACCTGGCCATCAGGCATTTTGGTGAGGGAAGGTCTCTCTATGTATCTTCCTTCAGTTTGACTTCATCCTTCATAAAAGTGAGATCATAGATTTGGATTTAGATTAAGAGAGAGAGAGTGGGCTTGTATTTTCAGGCGTGGGAGAAGTCAATGGTTGAGGTGATCAAAGGAGGAAAATATTTGGATTTCAATGATGTGGAGGAAATTTCTCATCCTTAAGAAAACCTAGAGCATGTGGCATTGATTCGGCCCAATTTCAAGTCCTCCATTCACAATGCATGACTATTTAAGGAGATGACCACTAGATGATTTATGATTGATTTGCATGCAATATCTGGATTGTTTGTGGTACCCCAACATTGTAACAATTAGGTGTTTTAGCCAATTGATTAAGGGAATTTGGAGGTGTGCGAACCAATAGTTAAGGGCACCACACACAGGTCCCCTCGGGCTTGCTGCTCTTGTGTGTGGCAGTTCTAGACTTCATGGATCACGATGAAAACAATCACCAGTTTGATATTGCACGTTGATCTATGCACCAAGAAATTTCAGGAAAATTAGAGACTATGCAATAACTTCAAAATTGAATCCAACAAATGGAAGATGAGCTGGACTATATTAGATCTCAACTACAGGAGGTAATGGAAAAATAGAACAAGGACAAGGGCAACAAGCTGATGGCTCAAAATTATTAAGATGTGAATATGATTAAGATGTGAATTGCATGTGTGTTCTAAATTTTGTTTGATGGGAAACTATTGGTGAAATTATAAATGGAAAAATTTGGAATGTAGTAAAATATATTTTTGGAAATCATATATAAACTTTAGTAGATAGATGTATCCACCCTGCTCTTTTCGGTGCAAACAACTACCTTACAACATTTTGTAAGATGTATTTTAACTAAGCAGTTTTCTCAACAACTTTAATATAAAATACTGTTGGTTATTGTTAAAAAAATAGTAATTAATTTTTGTATTAATATTTTAATCTATATTTTAGTAAGAATAACTTTATTTTTAAAATAAATTTTGTTCAACCAATTAATTAGTTTTTAAATCTTAATCTTAGTTTTTTTTTTTTAAATATCTTATGGTCATAATTTCTATTATCTAATTTATATTAAAAAAAAATTAGTTTTTGGGAATTTTTTATATTTTTTTAATAGTGAATTTCTTGTTTTTATTACGCCTGAAGCATTTTTTAATGAGATTGGGTGGGCAAACACAGTTCACCCCATCCAATCACAGAGCTTTATTATCGCCCTTCTAACTAATCATATATTGACATGTGTAAACAAAATATTGGATGTCAGTCCTCGTTTTCTCCACCGTCCTGGCGATTATTGCACTAGACCTCTGTTTTTGGTTGCTTGTTATTTCCAGAAATTTCATTCTTGAGATGCTGGAGATCCTCCGCAAGATGGGAAGTGTCCACCACAAACAAGAACTCGAGCCCCCCGATGGCCCGTGTCTATTGTGCTCCTTGGGCAGGCCAATGACCAACCTGCTAACCGAAAGATGAGAGAAATCTGGAGGTAGAACCGGGGGTGACGTTCCTGAAGACGATACTCGATAGTGCTGTAAGTGGGGAAGAGCTCGGCAAGGATATTTTGTTCGTCTATGGACGAGTAGGAAGGGGGGGAAGAATTGTGGTGGAAGCACAAGGGACACGTCCACAACTTTGCCTGGTAATTGACGCAAGCATAGGGGTTTAGGATGGCACAGAAAGACCTGCAAAGGACAGGGTCATATGGGAGAAGTGGGATTGGGAGCGGCTGTGGCTGATTCTCCTCCCCCTACACCGCCATCAAGGGCATGCACAAGATGCCCAGTAGATCACCATCCGCACCACTTCTATCTGGGAGCTTGGCCAGGCATTCCATGTCCACCGAAGCCCATCCATCGCCTCTAGCTCGTTGAAATCCATGACTCCTGTGCTCATAGATATCAAACTAGATTTAACAACAATAACAGATGCCCTTTGTAAAAACTATATTTGAGGGTGAAGTACTTTGTATTATATATATATATATATATGAACATATTCTAATTTAAGATAATGCAACCAAGTGGATTTAAACGAATGGGATACGAAAGGTGACAGGTTTGGATAATAAATAGCAATTTGGTCAATTATGTTTTGATGTATATATTTTTATAATTAAATATTTTCTTTTATTATATTAAAGATCTGTGACCAATTTTATTTCATGGAAATGATAATATTATCACTATATAAAAATTTTAAGGTTAGGGAGAGTTGAAGTTGTTCACTATCTTATACTTTCACTTTATTATATTTTAAACAAGGATTAATGCTCCTCTCAAGAGCTATGCACATATTCTGTAGAGGTCGTTGAATATGCATTTATGGATTTTTTTTTTTAAGGTTTCAGAGGTAGGCATGAAGAGAACAAAGCAATTTTCAAGATAACTCAAAAGTTGATAAACAAACCAACCATTCTTCCAAAACATTTCTTATTGCCTCCAACTTTATCACCTACATCACCTTTATCTCGCATGGAAGATGTATCCCTGGTCCCCAACGTTACTTTGCACCTCTCGGTGCAAATGCTAGTATTACCTGATTTTCTATGCTTATGTGGAACATGGTTGAGAGAAGGAACTATAAAAATAATGGATTTTCATGAAAGCTTTATAATTTTTTCAAATGTGAAAGTTGTGATTCGTTACTAAGTTTCTTTATTATTTTATAGATCATTACATGTCAAACTGAATTTACTCCTTGACTGGCATTGCATTCAATGTTGTGCACAAGTATGATTTAAATGTATCAATCAAAAGTATGATTTTATCTATATTTGATAACGCAAGTTGTATACATCATACAATACATAGGAGTGCTATGGCTATGAAGTTTAATATGAAATAATCTATTGATTGCTACCATTACTATTACATAAGGGGTGCTCCTCCAATGGCCATTTATTAGCTATGTGAAGAAGGCTTTTTGGAATTTGGTATTTACTATAAGATTATGTATAGCTGAGTTGCAAACAACTAAGTAGAATTTGGTAGGAATTTTTGAGTATGTGTAATTCATAATGATCCTGTATTCTCTTCATTGATTACTTTTCAATGTGTGAGTTTTGACCTAAGCCATTGAATTATCAATGTGTCAAGGCTCAAAACTAGACCTATATGTCAACTACTTATGGTCTTTCCTAGGAACATGAATCCTAATTTTTGTAGGTTTAAAATTTATCACAAGTTTTCTCTATTGTGGTCGAATTTGTGAAGGTTATCTCAAAAATTATTTAAGGTACCATGGATCTAAATTTCTTATGAAATTTCAACACTATAACAAACTTTGGTGCAAATTGTTGATCAATTCTCACTTGGTTAGGGTTATAGATGTTAATGAAAATTTTGTGTGCATGCATGAGAGTTGGGTGCAAATGCACAATGTTCTGTAGCATTAGTGTGATAAATATGGGATAGTGCAAAGCATAGTTTTGAATATTATTCTAATTTGACTCGTACCTAATCAACTCAATCAAGTTTATTGTTGGTTGAATGGTTAATTATTGGTTCAATGGACGGAAGATCTTGCAGGCCCAAATACCAAAGGGCACAATGGAGCCCATCATGGGGTTCTCTTTGTAATTTTCCACCATTGCTACCTTCCATGATTCCTAAAACTCCTCTCCAACCTCAATATCATTGCTAGTAGTAGCATGAGCAACAACACTACACTTAGCAGGACTAGAAGAACACGTTTTCCAAACTGCACAAGAAGTACTTCCCTCACAAGTCACCATGTGCGATACTTGGTCTCAGTGGTTCGCTTCCTTCAACTCTTGGTTCAACTACCATATCTTCATTGGAACCAACACCCCAAACTCCACTAGACAATGATTCACCATTTTGTACTAGTGATTCGCCATTTGTACTAGTGATTCGTAATGATTTTACAAGATAATATAATTTCGTGAGAGATTCGCCAAAAAAATTATATAAACATATTATATTATTAATAAAATCGCCTTCAATTTTTCCTATGTATCATGGGGATTCGCCCAATTACTATACATATAAATTTAGGCGGGTTCTTAAAATTTTCCCTGACAAGAACATCTCTCTCCAAAATATTAGTGTCAACTGATTTGTTCTGGTAAGATTCAACCTGTTGCACATTTGTTCTATTAAGTGAGTTTATAGGTTTTTTCCCATCACTGACCTATTTCACAGGGTCCTTTTGTTGTGGAGTCGCCATTGGAGGAGGAATGGAACCTTGTTGTTCACCTTCATTAACCTACACTCTAGATCTCTTTCTAGACCCTAAATCATATTTTTTTATGTAACTCATCTTGTATGAAGTCTGTGAATTTTCTACAGTATCCATCCATTTCATCTTGATCAAAAGATACTTCAGCTTTAGCATATTCTCCCTCCCAATCTTCCTCTTCATCCTCTTTTGTTGCATACATAGCATATACCTGATCCTCGGCCTCCCTTTAGTCATCTTCTACTGGCTTTGCGGGTGTTGCTGCTATAAACAATGGTGCTTGAACCTGGTCTTGATCTCTTCTCTCCCTCTGCAAAATTTGCAGGGGATGTCTTCTGAATTGAGGGTTGAAACCCCATCGATTTTGTTGTACTTTTCTTTGGGAGTTTTTATTTTCCAATTCCATCTTAGATAGCTTATTTTTCAGATTTTTTACCACCCTTTCCATATCTTCAATCCTCGGATCTTGTGATGATTCTTCTTTTCTTTCCCCTTCTCTTGGACTGGTTATTTCCCTTTCTCCTTTCCAGTTGCAGTCATATTAGCTTCAATCTCTAAATAATATATCTGTATCTACTCAAGAGTAGGGGCTCTTCTCTCTCTCAATGTAAAGCTAAAATTAGCTTCAAAATCCCCAGCAAAATCTACCTTTGCTCCTATAGGGGGGGGGGCTTCATCTCTATAGGTAAACTATTGTACAATTTGTTGAATATTTTTACAAACTCAACAATTTTTTCATTAGGCTTTCTTTTAATTTCATTAAACTCTGTCAATGAGTTACCATGATCTCTCTTCTCTCCCCATCTTTGAGTGAATTGAGTTTCTAACTCTTCCCAGTCATTTATGGAATCATTTGGTAAACCTTTGAACCATTTCCTAACCTCTCCACTTAGAGACTGCACAAATAGTCTCGTCACAACATCAAGATGTTCTACAATTAAATTCTCAGCAAAAGTGAAAAATAAGGGAAAGTGTTGTTCTGCAGTTACCTCATCTTCTCCGATGAAATGAGGAAGTAATTTGAGGTATTTTTGAGGAAAGGCATTCATTGGTTGCAGAATATTTAATGGTGCATATCTATCTATTAAGAAAGTTGGTACTACCATATTAATAACTTGGTTAACTGCTCCTTGGGTTGTTGAGGTTGATGAACCTACTGCGAAAGTTAATGGGGGTGGAGGAAAAAACTGATATGGGGGTAGGATGATGGATAATAGCAGAGGGACCAACAACTATATTTGGTTGAGCTTGAGTGGAGGTAAAAGAAACAGACTCGAAAGAATGTTCTTCTAACTAAGGTTCTTGAAAATAAATGGGTGTGGAAGGGATGTCTTGTTCCAAGAAAGGGATTTCCTTGGAAATATATTCAAACAAAGGGTTATGGGAATTGCTGCCAAGAGCAGGCAATGCAGGATCAGGTATTGAAGGAGTTTCAGGTTTCTGAGCCTTTTTAGAAACTAATATTTTTGGATCTGGCAAAGCAGGGACTATCTGTTCTGAGGTATCTGACCTCGTATGAGGCCTTTTGAAAGCCAGAATTTGGAAAATAAAAAACACAGCTGAATATTTCCTCCTCACTGAACAACTAGAGGAAATAATTTGAAAAACCCAGGGAAAATAAACTTCATTTCTTCGTCCCCGGCAACGATGCCATAAAATGTTGTATCTCAAGAAACAATCCCTTGGCTATGGTAAGGAATCAGTGCTTAAGACATTTTATAAATGTATGTCACAATTACAATATCAAATGACCTATGTTTAACACCCTTGGAATTCAATTACTTAATACCCTCAATAATCTGATATAATGAAAGCCTTCGCAATGCCATAAACTGTTGATATTTGAATGGAATGAAAAGAAGAAATGTAAAGGAAACTCTAAATGATATGTTGAAAACACTGAAGCTACCACTTATAAGTTTCAGAGGAAATTCATGGAGAGAGAAGAAACTCGAAATAATATGTTGCAATCACAGAATCTATTACTTTAAAGTTTCATCAAGAGTTTGTGAAGAGAGAAGAGATGAGGTGAAGGAGCGTAAATTAAGGTGATTTAACTCTTACTCACAGATGTAATAAGAGACCAGTTGCTACATTACTTCGCTTCATTCAAAGAGGAAAAGACACAGAGCAAAAGAGGAAAGACATATCAACATCAATAGGTATAGGAAACTTGATCTTCTTTCATTAATTTCTCAAAGAATTATGTTCTAAACTAACAATAACGATGCACCACAAACCTATAGTGATGATCCATATGGGTGTGCTAAGTAGCCTCCGATGTGAATGACTATAGGGGCACGACGACAACTTTTTAGGTTAAAATATTGCTTATGCTAGATGTACTCTTTCAATCTCCTTCATATATATATATATATATATATATATATATATATATATATATATATATATAAAGTGAGGAAGATAAATCACATAGTCATTATTCCCTAGTTTGAAATGATGTGAATTACTAAATTACTAATAGTACTTGGTTTCTGAATAAGGCATTTAATACTTACCAAAATTTTAATACCTAACAATAAATTAATATCAAAAAATGCTTTTATATATATATATATATATATATATATATATATATATATATATATATATATATATATATATATATATATTCGCTCTAGTTAAGCCAACCAAAAAATAACAATTTTTATCTATTTATTTATTATATTTTTAGAATATGGTATGTATATTATAATTGTTTTGAAATGAAATTATCTTTAATTTATTATTTTTTATGTAATTTTTAATAAAATTTTCAAATAAATATACATTAACTTAAATACTTAAAAATTAGTTAAAAATATTTGAACTTTTCAAAATGTTATATTTTAATTTTATAATTAATTAAAAATTGATATAATTAGGATATTATAATTTAAATTATATATATTATTATTTTATGTTATTTGTTTGTTTTTTTTTAGTTTTTAGTTTGGTTTTTATTCAACTTTATTTTGTTTTGTTAATTAAAATATTGTTTCTATTTATATTGGTTAGTTAGAATAGGTAATAGATAGATTTATTAACATTTTCTTAATATTCTATTAATTTTGTTTTTATAAACATTTATATCACTTACTTTTGCATATCTTTGCAGTGTATATATGCATGGTTTTGATCAGTACAATATTTTTGTCTCAAATAGTTTTTTGTCTTAAATATAAATTTTTTCATTAAAATATGTATCTTAAATTTTATACAATTCAATTGCTTCGTAATGCACACATTTACCTGATTAACCATTTATAAAAAGGTTATGGGTCAACTTATAAAATAAAAAAACCATTTTGCTTAATAAAATTTCTTTATATAAAAGAATGTTATAAATAATAATGAGGAACTTATTAGAACTGGAATAATTTCAAATCCCTACTTAATTGGTGGGTGGGGAGCCACGTGGAACATCTAATTTTTTAATTTTTTTAAAAGTAATGGGTCATTTTGCTAAATAAAATTTTCTCATATATAAATGAATGTTATAAATAATAATGATGAACTTATCATGGAGGAACTTATTAGAATTGGAATAATCTTAAATTCTTAGGAAATTGGTGGGCGAGGAGCCACCCTAACAAACTATATAATACGCTACATCCATTAATAATTATTAAGAGTAAGCATATGCTAAGCATATTCCCTTGAAAATCAATCAAGCCCTCAATTAAAAAAAATTGGAAAAAGTTAAAATAAAAAAACCTTTGATAATAATAACTTTCTATATTTCTTAATTCAAGCAAATATTAGAAAGAAATAGTTGACTACTTAATAGTCCACCTTCTGCCCCGTGAGAAAGGGAAATGTAGACACAAAATGAGGAAGATAAATTTTCCAAGATAAATTTTCCCCTTAACCATCTAGTTCCAATTGTAGCTATGCAATGATTACATAATAAAAGTGTAGTCAATAAATAAATAAATAATAAATTAATTAATTAATTAAAAAAAAATCATTTATAATTTTTTATTAAACCAACCAAACCAATAACTAAATACTTAATCAGAAATATATAATAATATTAAACAATCAAATGTGAAAAATGAATAAATTTATGAATGATATAAATATAGATTTGGCAATAAAAGGAAGTTGGATCCCAAAAAATATATGACTAGTACAATTACATTAAAAATTTTAATGTGGTCAATATAGTAGAAGGCTTTATAAATATAACAAAAAAAAAAAACTATGACAACATGAAAAATGTCCTACTAATGTACATATTTACTAAATTAACTATGTATAAAAAATAATAATGGATCAACTTTAACTTGAGAAAAAAGGAATTACATATCTTATTGTAAAATGGACTATTTTGCTAAATAAAATTTTCTTATATATTAATTTTCTCATCTAATTAGAATATGAACTTATTAGACTTTGAATAATCTCAAATCTTTAGGAAATTGGTGAGCGGGGAGCCATGTGGCATGAATATAATTTAATTTAAGGAAAAAAAAAAATTACACATCTTACTGAAAATGACCCATTTTGCTAAATTAAATTTGCTTATAAATTGATTTCCCCATCTAATTAGAATAAGAAATTATTAGAATTGGAATAATCCATAATTTGAGGGGGGGGAATTACACATCTTATTGTAAAATGGATTATTTTGCTAAATAAAATTTTCTTATATATTAATTTCTCCATCTAATTAGAATATGGACTTATTAGAATTGGAATAATCTCAAATCCCTTGGAAATTGGTGAGCACGAGCCACATGTCACAAATATAAAATTTCTCCATCTCATTAGAATATAAATTTATTAGAATTGAAATAATCTCAAATCCCTTGAAAATTGGTAAATAAAAAACCACATGTCACAAATCTAATTTTTTAAATTTATTAAAAATCAATGCAACTTAACAAATTATAACACACTACAATCTTTGATAAGCATTAAGACTAAGCATATACTGAACATATTCCATTGAAAATTAATCTACATAATCAATTAAAAATAAAAATAAAATAAAAAATCAACAAATCCTTGTCCACCTTAAATTAAAATAAGAAAACTTCATCAAATCCTTATCCACCAAAATTATTGATAAGACTCATTGGATCGACATCTTTGATTGTTTTTTAATCCCAAGATTAAAAATAAAAAATCCATTCAGAATCCCTCATTTTACAGCTCAGACCAGACATCTGTAAAGAGTGGTGCATGTTTTGTTTGCGGAATACTGAGCCAACACCCTCATAAGAATTTGCTGATAATCACACTTACGCTGCTTATTGTAAACTGGAATACATTTATGATCCAGGCAATATGAGCAGAAATATGCGATACAATTTCATGTTACTGTTCTAGAATTACAACCTTAAGAAACTTAAGCAATCTTATAAATTTCAATATATAAGTAACAAAGGAAATAGGAGCGAATGATGGGAAATGCATGCCGAGTATTATTTATTATTTCCAAATAATAAATAATCAGCTCGTGGTTGGTGCTGGCCTTGAATTAATGCAGTAATGTGAAGTTTACAGGATACACAGGGAGTTTAGTGTCGGGGTAAAACAGTCCGAAATTTCTCTCTGTATCAGGTCCAGGCTTTTGATCTTCATTGAACATAGCGAAAACGAATGACTCGATGTTTTTTCCCGGCCTTTTGGGCGTTCCCACCGAAGAGAGCACATGCTGGATGAAATTCTGATTGTAAGTCTGTGCATTGCTTATTGTCGCAACATCGGTACCGTTGGAAGGCCAACCACTTTCAGTAACAACGATATCAACGTTGGGAGGACCCACCGCTGCCATGGCGGACAATACGGCATCCACTATTGCATCAAATGTATTGTTATAAGTCAGAGTTCCATCCACAAAAGGGGTTGCGAGTCTGAACAAAGCGTAGTCAAGAGAAACGTTCTTAGGGTTTGACAAGTAACTGTAATAAGGGTACGCATTGATCATGAAAGGAGAACCTGTATAGTCAAGGAACCCTAGAATTGATTTTATAATGTCTGCAAATTGAGCACTGAAGGCACCTGCAGAGGGTGGGTAAGAAGTGCTGAGGAAAGACACACTATGTGCTGTGGACACCTTGATTTGGTTCTCCAATCCGGCTACTTTGATGACGGCATATAGATTCTGCATGGCAGCCATAAGTAACGGCCCACTAGCCGGCGCAGCGTACAGAACCTCGTTGCCTACTGAAATGTAGGTGATATTTGTTGCAAGAAGGTGTGGCTTGATGTTGGTGTTGAACCATAGGGCTGCATTGTCTTGACTGCTGGCGAGCATCTGGATATCCTGGTTGAGTGCTCCCACCATTATTTCCACGCCAGTGTTCGCAAATGCACTGAGAATGGTGGGATCAGTGTCAAAAATTCTCATTTTTCCAATTTTGTTCTGTGTATACATCGTTGCCACGTCTGGTGGCGGAGGCAGGTTATCACCATATGTACCGTAGCAAACTCCAATGGACTGGGCATCTGCAAAACAAAACAAAAAAGCAATTGCTGTCAAGTTTAAAAACTAGAAATTAGGTCTTCATCAACACACAGAACTTAGAACAGAAATTATGTCAGTAATGAATTTATTTGCTATTTATGATGATCACCTATAAAAGTTGATTGCAGGAAAATCACAATGGATGCAATTATGGTATAAAAGATATAATTCATTGTTTGAAAGCGCGAGAAAGCCATCAGATTTGCTTCTGATAAACTTTAGACTTTGTTAACTTTGAAAAAATGCATATAAAAATGCATATAAAGGTGAATAAAATCTTGTTACATTAATCGAACAAGCATGGATTTTATATTGCCGAGTATATATGAAGAAGATAAATCTTTCTAATCCTTTCATCTATCCGTTCTGCTTTCGCTTTCGCTTTGCAACATTCCCTATAACTCTTCCACAGCCTATGGGATAGACCAAAAAAACTAACTCCGTCGATTTTAGAAACCTCTTTGCTGGATTCTCCCATCTTATTACTATTATTATTAGTTTCTCTTTAAATGATCCTTCTCGGATCTCGGAACTCATGATTTTATCTCCTTCCGTTCTAGCTTGTTTTATGGATGGATGGTAATAGTTAGAATTAGGGTTACAAACATGTTAATCATATCAATGTTGTGACATTTGGTAATGGTTTGAAGTAGGGTCACAAACATGTTAATTTCTTAGAGAAGTGGTGAAGTATAAAATTTTCACATATTTCGTAAAAGATTTAATAGAATTTTAAACTAGCAGTTACTCCAAAAGGTGCAAAGAGAGGCCGATAGGATTTTAAATAAAAAAAGTTGTACAAGAAAATCGCAATTGATAACTTAAATTTAAGTTAATTTTTTTGTATTTTTTTCTTAAGTTTATAATATGTAACTATATTAGAATTGTTTATTAAATACTAAATTGATTACATTATATTTTAAAGTAATCTAACTAATAGATGAGATGATATTTTAATTTACAAAAATTGAATGTCTCGAGGATCCATTTATACATAGAGTGGTTCTAAACTTCTAATAGTTAAGAATGCATGCCTTCTTGTAAAAGGTTAAAAGTTCAAATTCAAAAAGGTAGAAAATAGACATCTAGGAATCAAATCACTAGGCAAAGACATGGAATTCATATTTAAGTATAGCTTCCTTCACAAATCATACATTGCAATAAAAAATAAGCTTTATCATAGCTATATAGCAACAACATGTGGGATTCAACTAATATAATTATCCCAACTTGCAAAAGACGAATTGAAATTTAGTTAGAGTGTAATGGTAAAAAACCCAACTTGGAGAAACATTCGTGGAAATTCAATTACAATATAATAGAAAAATGTGAAGTAAATCTAGTTAAAATAAATATGTGAATTAAAGATTTATTCATTACTTTATAGTTTAAATATTACTTTATATATTAAATATTAATTAAATATGTGAACTTACTATTTTTTTTTACATAAGTCTTATTAGTGACATGTGAGTTTAAATTGGGCAACTTAGAAGTTTATGGTTACTTTTTATAAAGAAAAATAATCTTTTTGGAAAGATCTCTAATTCTATTAAAAAAAATAAGTTACCAAGGAAAATTCCTAAAAATTTAAGAAAATATGTGAACTTTCTATTTTTTTACATACATGTCTCACTAATAACATGTGTCATTACCAAAATGAATTGATTGACAAAAAAAAGCAAGTGTATTTTCATAATGGTTTCACACAATCACCATTTATAAAGCACACATTAAAATTCTTTAGAGCTTAAGACTATAAAGAAAAATAAAATAACCTAACAAAACAGTTAAGCATATACTAGTGGAACCATTCGTATAATTCATTAATAGCATGAACTAAATTAAATAAAATAACCTAACAAAACAATTAAGCAAACACAAGTGGGACCATTCGTATAATTCATTAATAGCATGAACTGATTTCTTTATTTCAAGCAGAAATTTTTGTACTTGGAGAAACATTCCATGGTCTCTCATTTCTGAGAAAGGTGGCAGACAGTCGAACAGTTTTGCGATCAGCGCTCAAATACCAGGGGATTGGTAGTATGATGGGTCATAGATTTTGTTGCCGCATTCGCATTTCCACACAATTGGATCGTCGGGGCATTGCAGTTGTGGAGTGACGGTGCACTGCACAGGCGTACATGGATTGCACCCCTCGCATTTATTATAACATGACGGCGGCCCAGAGCCAATAGTGGGCAATGCAACTTCGCTTCTACGCTCTCCCATCCCCTTCACCTGCCAACAACAGTTTTTATCATTCAAGTGTGCACCAATATCTTCAATCCAATATTATTTTATCTGAAAGATTACAGAAAACATGGATTCATAAACGAATAATTACAAAGAAAGCAGAGCCAAAATGTTTCGACGAATAGGGGGTTTGTTCATCACTAATTTCTCTTCCAGCGATCCCTCATTATCAGTGAAATAAAAGGGTTACTGTATCATATTAGTTCTTTTGCAGGCATGTGAGAAAATATTCTCTGCAAAACATATTGAATACCCAATGAATTCATGCAAATTACGCACCCCCAAAGCTCAATAGGCCTAAAGCAAAAAAACAGAGTCTTCATCATGGAATAACATGAAAATGCAGCTTCCATAAGCGTGTTTTTCTATATCCCAGTAGAAATCTCTTTGAATAACCTACTCTCCCTAGTCTCTTTAAAGTATGCTCCCAACAGAATTTCTTTGAATAAGGTCGTATCCTCCACATATGGTATATATCGAATATGAAAGGCTACCATGCAAATAAAAGAAAGCACAAGGCAAGAGTAAAGCATATTACCAATAATGCATAAATCATATTACCCAAATTAGAAATGGAAACTCAGTGTCATTTTTGGTAAAAAGTTATCATGTTCTTATGCTTTTTTTTAACTTTATATATATATATGATGAAGGTATATTTCTTTTTTTTTTGAACGGTTATCTTTTATGATTTTTATGATAAAGGTATAGTATTATTTTATTTTTGGAACTATTATATTTTATGATTTTTATGATCAAGTAATTCAAAAAAATGAGTTATGAGGGAAAATTCCTAAAAATTTAGAGAAATATGTGAACTTGCTATGATGAAGGTATATTTCTTTGTTTTTTTGAATGGTTATCTTTTATGATTTTTATGATAAAGGTATAGTATTATTTTATTTTTGGAACTATTATATTTTTTGATTTTTTGATTTTTTTTCACACGTCTTACTAGTGACATGTGTCATTATCAAAATGAAGTGGTTGACGAAAAAGAAAGTGTATTAATTCAAAAGAGAATGCCTATCAACTTTAATATGATAAATTGTGTAAATAAATATTGCTTAGTTTCATGAAAGTTGTGATGGAAAATTGGAAATTTATTTTTATGTTTTGAAGTTTTGCCTAATTTCCCTGGTCTCTAGTATTTGGTGATAGTTTCTACATATGAGTATTTAAATTTGTAATAATTTTATATATCTTTTATAAAATTTTAGTGATTTTTGAAGTAAAAAACTATATAAAATTTGGGTAATAAATTTTAGATAAAATAAATATTGACTTTTTTTTAATATATAGAAAATTAGTCCAGTGACTAATATTAACCCCTAAAATTTTATCAAATATCATAAAATTATAATACTATGATTTTTTTTTAATAATTATAAAATTAAGATATAAATATTTACCAATAAAAAAATATTTGATACTTATAAAATTTAAATATAAGAAATTTAAAAATTCTTTAATATAAATTTATAAACATTGACCAATAATTAGATTGTAACATCTCCTCCCACATTTACCTACTTTAAAGATGAGTTGAGTGTTACTACTAGCCTAGATGCATCTTAAGTACACTACCAACATAGATCCATCTTAAGTCTAGATATAACATGAACCTAGAGGGATCAAATTTCTATTTATAAACATTGACCAATAATTAGATTGTAACATCTCCTCCCACATTTACCTACTTTAAAGATGAGTTGAGTGTTACTACTAGCATAGATGCATCTTACGTACACTACCAACATAGATCCATCTTAAGTCTAGATATAACATGAGCCTAGAGGGATCAAATTTCTTCACCTGCAAACCTTTTTAGAGTGAAAAATATAATGTGTTATTTTTCATTGAAATTGTATTTTTGAATGCTTAACAAAATATATATAAGACCAAATAAAAATTTTAAACATAAAAAATTAATTTTTTTTTCTATATATAAATATATATGAAGCTGTGTAACATCCACACAGCATTTAAAAACTACTCACATAAAAAATAAATAAATAAATAAATAAAAATTACTTATTACCATTGTCATTATTCTTCTAAGTATAAACATAATATCCACATAATCATTTACTATACACTATGACTAACTTATATTTAAAACTTGCATATAATAATTTATGTGAATCTATAACTTTGATTAGTCATCCTAAAACCAATAATTAAGAGGACAGAATAAGGCCCAAGCCTTCACACTTCAATCTTCACACATATACATTTAAACCTTACCATGGTTGATTATTTATTTGGTACTATTCACATTGTTTGGAATTAGGGCCATCCCATTGGGATTCCCACGGCATGGTTATTAAATCTTTGTATGCACATACCATGCCAATTATTTGTATATTACATTGTTTATTAAAGTCCTTCGACAGACCACAGATCTCACATCATATATAAATCAATTTAATGATTGATTGTCGATACCGCTGTTTATGAGGAGTGCTAATGATTTTAATTATATGCATGTCTCGTTCACCGTGATATCTCCACCTGTCTGCATCCTTGCTGTCCTCTATCTCGCGCTTTGTCTTGGGTTCATCTGGGTCGTCAAATTCCTATCCATGGGAATCAACGGTGTAGACACTGGGTGGGATGGTTAGGGTAACCACCCACCCCATCCTCCCGTTATGGTTGTCATTTGTTTCGCCGACGGGAACCGGTTTTCGGCTCTGCAACTTGTTTTCGTTCTTGAACTTGGCATTCAATGGCTCCTTCTGCGACATCCTGCTACGCGTTGGTGTGACCATACCATGGTTACTTCATCATCCACATAGGTATACCCCCATTCACTTTCTCTGGTTTTTCTCTTGGTTAAATTCTGTAAATTAATCATTCGTTATTGTTTTTCTTTCTTCTGCAACAGTTTAGTATTGGGAGAGGTTTGTAATGCTCTACCCATTTTGTCTTTTCTTCTGGCTATGCAGGGTTTTACTTCCGTCATAGGGAGGCACACTTTTATATCTAACAAGTCAAAGGGTTACTCTAGCCATCAGGCTTCCTCAACATTTTTTCATTTATCCTAGGTAATGATTTTCTTTAATGGCCTTACCCCATAATGACGGTTTTGGTTGCAGGTTTTCTTTCCAGTCGAGGTCGGAAATTGAACCATCCTGAAAACCCTTCAAGTCTCTTTTAAGGCAAGCCCTCTGCGATTCACTGTGGTTATGAAATTATTTACTGGGTTTTCTTACATTAGTGATTACGACCACCCCTCTGTCTCCTGTAGGGACTTGGGGTTTTACTAGCGTGAAAAAAATTCAGCCTAGCCGTGAATTCTACTCTTTACCTGGTTATTGTTTATACATGGTTTTACCAAGGCTCGACCCTCTCTATGGTTCAGTCCTGTTTCTACAGTTTATAATTACTCTATATTAAGTCAGAAATAGGATTAGCTTTAATATTCAGCTTAATTCCATATGAATTTTAGTTAAGTGAATAGTCCATAGCTCGGACTTTTAGTTGTTCACGGCGACCCTGTGTTTAGTGTTTTGGTTCTTCTTGCATGTAAATAATTTTCTGAACTCAAAGTGGCTTTCTGTTTCATACTCTGATTCGATATTCAAGAACAATATATGAGTAGAACTTTTGTATATATGAGGTATGTCTATTTATTCTTTTCCAGACTCTATAGTTATGAACTTTTGGTTTGTTGTCGAGTCTTAATGTGCATTTCTCATTAATGAAATTCTGAATATTTTTCTTTTTTTTCTCTGTAGTATAAACTTACTCATTTTGTAACTGTTTTTCTTAATTTCTCATAGGTTTACATATATATTTTCCTTAAATTTCAGTTTACTGGCTTAAGGGACTTGAACCTAGACCCTCTCCTCGGGTCCAAGTACTAAACCCGCAGGCTTAGACCCTTATGTTCTCACTTCCATTTAACCATACTAACTATGATTTTCTTGTTGTATTGTTCAACTTTACACTTATAATATAGTCCTTAATTTAAATGTTATGGAAGTAATTTATCTGTCTACACTTCTGATTATAACAGTACTGAATTGTTTTAGACAGTATTTAGGTTTTCTATAAATTGGGGTTACAGAGTTATTGCACACTCTACTTTCGTAGTAATTCCTCATTTTCTATTTACAGTGGGCACTACCTTAATCATTGTTTCAAAGAATATATAATAGCTGAGTCATACAGTTTATACTACAGGTAACAGTTAGAACATGAATAATTTAAAATTACAACTTTACAATAAACTCAAGTGTACCACTTATATAATTATAATAAAGGTTATTCCTACTACTATTAATGTATAAACTATAATTCCAAGATACTTCAGTACCTATTATCAGAAAATTCTTCCAGTAATATGATGGTCCTCCCAACCTTGAGTGATTACCTGTAATCATTGTTTCAAGGAATATATAATAGCTGAGTCATACAGTTTATGCTACAGGTAACAGTTAGAACATGAATAATTTAAAATGACAACTTTACAGTAAACTCAACTATATCACTTATATAATTATAATAAATCTTATTCCTACTGCTATTAATGTATGAACTGGATTTCCAAGATACTTCAATACCTATTATCAGAAAATTCTTTCAGTAATTTGATGGTCCTCCCAACCTTAAGCGAGGCAATCACCCCCCTTTATCCTCACCAGGGCCTAGGTGATTCTCTGAGACAAGAAGTTAGACCTCAGGATCAAATCTAGTCTTTAATTCACTTGGGTATTCCTGAGCTCCACTGGTTTCCTCACCAGCTCTAGAATACTCATAGCGATAGGATGTTTCTAAACCCCAATATGCTTTCTACAGAGAACCCCTTCCCCTCTTAGGATTTTCCTGTTAATCCTTTTTGGGAAGGTAACTGTCACCACTGTCTCCACCTTTTACCCTAGGTTCTTGGAATCATTTACCAATTAGTTACTTCCTCCTTTTACTCAAGGCAATTATTAATTAACTATTTTTTGAAAAAGACAAAAGATAATATATTAAAGTACTCTTAACCAATACCATTAACATTACTCATTCAAAATATGCCATAACAAGTTTTTAGACCAATAATTAAATTAAATCAAGGTGTTACAAGTTGATATTGACATATATTAGTTAACATAGATCTTCAAATAGTTTATTTGAATTTTGAACTGAAATGTTTTTGAAAAGTACAAGATTTAAACATCTGATTCATTTTACTTCTAATTACTTTAGAGCATATTCATTTTTTTTAATTATAACCTATATTATTTTTCAATTTAGAACATAATTTTTATTTTTCATACTAGACTGTAAAATAAACCTCTGAGCTTAATAAAATGACCAACCTCCAAATTTCACTTAAAGCCATCTCTTACATACCACAAACCACAGTTATAAAATCTCTTAAGAACTACAAACCACAAAGGAGCGTGCATACCACCTCAAGTGAGTTGAAACATTTTTTCACAAGAAAAACTCCCTAGCCGATGTTAAATGTGATTAGAAGCTTAAGTTGCACTGTTAAGTTCCTTAACAATAATTATTATCTAAAACACTTTATTTAAGATTATTAAAAATAAGAGTTATTTAAAATAATTTTCTAAGTATTTACATATTCGTTGACTGTTAGATGTTTCCGAGATGTATTCTTATAACACTAATAAAAATAATAGGAACCAATAGATTATTTCAACAAAATCTCCATTTAATAAAATTTAAGCAATTTTATAATTTTGAATATATCAAGAAACAAATAACAATAGAAATAGGAGCACATGATGGGCAATGCATGCCGAATGTTAATTATTATTTGCAAATAACAGATCATAGTTGGTGTTGGGCTTGAATTATTGTAATGTGAAGTTTACGGGATACACAGGGAGTTTAGTGTCGGGGTAAAACAGTCCGAAATGTTGCTCTGTAATAGCTCCAGGCTTTTGATCTTCATTGAACATTGCGAAAACGAATGACTCAATGCTTTGTCCTGGTCTCTTGGGCGTTCCCGCAGTAGAGAGCACATGCTGGATGAAATTGTTATTGTAAGTCTGTGCATTGCTTATTGTCGCAGCATCGGTACCGTTGGAAGGCCAACCGCTTTCAGTAACAACGATATTAACGTTGGGATAGCCCAACGCTCCCATGGCGGACAATACGGCATCCACTATTGCATCAAAGAGATTGTAATAAGTCAGATTTCCATCCACAACGGGGGTTGTGGGTCTGAACAAAGCGTAGTCAAGAGGAACGTTAGTAGGGTCTGACAAGTAACTGTAATAAGGGTACACATTGATCATAAAAGGAGAACCTGAAGTGGAGTGGAACCCTAGAATTGCTTTTATAGTGTCTGCAAGGTCAGGACGAAAGGCACCGGCAGAGGGTGGGTAAGAAGTGCTGAGGAAAGTCATACTATGTGCTGTGGACACCTTGATTTGGTTGTCCAAACCTTCTGCTTGAATGGCGGCATATAGATTCTGCATGGCGGGCAAGAGTAACGGGGCACTAGACGGGTCAGCTAACAGAATCTCGTTGCCTACGGAAATGTATGTGATGTTCGCTGCAGGAAGGTGTGGCTTGATGTTGGTGTTGAACCATTGGGTTGCAGCGTCTGGACTGCTGGCGAGCGTTTGGATATCCTGGTTGAGGACCCCCACCAATATTTCCACGCCAGTGTTCTCAAATGCACTGAGAACGGTGGGATCAGCGTCAAAAATTCTCATTTTTCCAATGCTGTTATTTTTATACATGCTTGCCACGTCTGGTGGCTGAGGCAGGTTATCACCATTTGTGCCGTAGCAAACTCCAATGGACTGGGCATCTGCAAAAGAAAAATACAATTGCTGGCAAGTTTAAAATGTAGAAATTATGTCTTCATCAACGGACAGAACTTAGAACAGAAATTATGTCAGTAATGAATTTATTTGCTATTTATGATCACCTATAAAAGATGATTGCAGGAAAATCACAATGCATGCAATGGTATACAAAACATAATTCATAGTTTGAAAACAGGAGAAAGCCATCACATTTGTTTCTGATCAACTTAAACTTTCGACTTTGTTAACTCTGAAAAAATATATAGACAGGTGAATAAAATCTTATCTTATTACATAAGTCGAACAAGGTAAATCTTTCTAATCCTTTCATCTATATTCATTCTTCTTTCGCTTTAGCTTTTGCTGCTTTACCCTAACGGTCCCTTTGCAACAGCCTATGGAATAGGCCAAAAAAACAAAACTAACTCAATCCATTTTAGATAACCTTTTTGCCAGATTCTATTATTAGTCACTTGCTAGCAGGCAATGGACAATAGTGGGACTATAGTGATCGATATTTAGTCAGTGGGACTATAGTAATCGATATTTAGTCCCTATTATTATTAGTCCCTCCAAGCATGTAAGGGGACTATATAGTAATGGATATTTAGTTCTTATTATTAGTCTTCTTGAAATTATTTTTATTAAACTCAAATTTTTCTGTGGAATTTTTCGTTGCCTTTTTTCACATTGTTATTTTTTTCTAATGAATGTTTTTGAGGTCTTATTGGCCCCTTCCCAAGGCTGAGAGCGGCAGAGAGATTAAATTTCTTAGGTTAAAAATAAATAGGGACTAAAAGTAAGTTTCAAAAAAATCATGGTCGACTAATGCTAGCATTAATCAATTGGCATTAGATGTTTTTGTCAATAAGACGAATTGCAAGCATGTCTGAATCAGCTGGTCGCTCATTAAACTCCTATGGTAAATTGAGCTACCACCTACGTTGTCATGCTGAAGCTGGTGCAGAACACTTGTAGGTGCCTTTGTAAGGAACAGGGCAGCGAGCATCAACAACATCAACGACTACTGCATCAACAACATCAACTAGGGTTAGGTGAGGGATCCTACTTTCAGCTTCCTAGCACATAGCGAACAGATTATATGTCTCCAGTGTGGTTGCATCCCGTTAATCTGACCCTCTGCGGCTTATAAGTCTGGCTAGTTATATACCGTACTTCTTCTTGATCTTTCTTCCCTTCATCCAACCATTCCATTTCTTGATTTTGGAGGTGCCCCAATGTCTATTGTTGAGCGTCGATTTGGGCATCAACTATAGACTCTATGGAATTGAATCGTTAATGGATATGACTCAGAAGGCGGAATTCAAGTCGAGAGAACAAATCTTACCTTGTTGCAGCGACGCTTGCCCCTTTTGCTCTTGCTTGGTTTCTGTCTTCGTTCATTTTTTCTTTGGCTCTATGGCTACTGTCAGGTTGGGCTGGCCTGCAATACTCAGCTACTGAGCTGGTAAAGATTAATAGTTTGAAGAGAAGAGAGGGAAAAGAGACGAGGGAAAGGCAACAAAAGGCTAAAGGCTGCAAGCATGGTTCAAGTAAATAAGAGATCCTGCCTTCTTTCAACCATTTTGACTTAGGGTTAGGTGATGGATCCTACCTTCGGTTTTGTTAGGATATGGGGAAGTGAGCCCTGAACATCCCTGATCTCGAGTGTGGTTGCATCTTCTACCATTTTCGTGGGTGAGTATTCTTGCTCAACGGGAGGATCTTCCTAACAATCGAGATCTTTCTCCAGTCCACTCTTCTTCATTTAGAGAGATCGGGAGGATAACAATTGCGGGGATCACCAGGAACAATCAAGAAAACACTCCAAGGGCATGCCACAACCAGGCGAAAAATCATACACAGTGAAATACAATGACTCGCAATCTCCACTTCAGTAAGGTCCAACATTCCTTCCAAAGTCCAAGAACAGAAAGGAGGTGTCAAGATTCAAATATCTCGATTGAGGCTGGCGATTCATCTGATTTGGCTTCCCCAAATTATCCATTTTCAATGAATGATCAAGTGGGGACCTCGATCAACTAGCTCAGATGCTGCTTAGCCGAATTCGAACCATGACCTAGGCTCATGCAGGGTCAAGTCCCATAACCCATAAGGCCACGTTCATAGATAGAATTTTCACCCTTGTTTCCTGGCTGCTCGACTAATCAACTATGGCTTGGATAATCAACTGCTTGGAGCAACTGTGCTATTTAACTTCTACTTCAAATAACATAGAGCACTCACATTGATGAACTAATCACAGGGAGGAGCATAGGTACGAGGCACATGTATGGGACTAATTCACAGGTTCCTCACTATGGTTAGATTGTTCATGTCTCTAGTGTGGCTGCAAACCCTCAATTTGATCCTTTGTAGTTGATCTAGGAAGAAGGTAGGAGTGATAGTTTGTTTTCTGACCCCTGATTAATCCCAAATCATCCGAGCACGATCAACTTTTATAGAAGCCTTTTTCCAGATGCCTTACAGCTGAGAAGATTACATATGAGAACACATTTTTTATTTCAGACATGTGTCTAAAACCTATGGCATCTATTGAGATAGTTGAAATACATAAGAGGTGGTGAAAGTGATTTGACACAAGTAAACACAAATCACATCATATATAACAATCTTTAAGTACGTGTTACTTGCTAATGTTTTTGTTAACACATTTCACTCAATTAGATCACATACGTGTAAGTTGGTTGTTATTATATAGTGTAGTGGAATTCTTGGAGTGCATATCACATATCATTCTTGTGTTCGTGAATCTTCAAAAGAATATTGTGTTAGTGATTCCTCAAGACAATCCTCAAATTCAGGAGGCTTTTTTTTGGTGAGAAGAATTACTATCATCCATTGAGTATTTGAATCAAGTTAATATGTTATCTCTGCATTTCTGATTTCATGCTCGTTGTCTTTTTGTTCTTAATATGCTTTTTAAATATTTGTACTTTTTGCTCTGCCTTTTTGTTCGATAAATAGTATGTAGGCAATGTGCTAATGTAACCAACGTCTAATGTTAAGAATGAATTACAATGTCATTGTATTGTGATTAGTAGCTAGAAAGATCTAACAATCAAATGTTAAATAATGCACAACTTATAGTGCCCCATCATTCCGTATAATGGGAAGTTAGATGTTCCTTGTTTGGCCAAATCCCTCCATTTAATTATAGCACAATTTCTTAACCTCAGGTATCATCAGCCCTTTCCATCCTTTGACAATTTTCTCTTTCCTTATCTTCATCTATTTCTACAAATGTGTTACCTACTGTGTTGGGATCCCTGACTCAGTAATCTCCACTTACCTTTTTCCATGGCAGAACCTGGCCATCAATATGGATGTCAAGGCCAACTTCACAGAGAAGGTAATTGTTTTGCAACAGGCAACAATCCTTGAAATATAGCTAGTAGTGTTCCTTACCAATTGGTTGTTCCTAGTGAAATGACTAGTTCAATAGCTCTCTAAACTAGCCTAAAGAGAGAGTGTTGTAAATCAATAGGATTAAAATGGAAGATTGACTAGGTAATTCCACCTTGATTTAATCCTTGGCATAAGATATGATGTTTTGTGTGACACCGTGCTCTCATTCATTGAGAAAATATTCTCCTCTGTGCAGCCTAGATGTTCTTAGTGATTGGTAGGCCCTTTTTACATCTACAATGTAGGATAACGGGTGGGTACAAGGTTCAACCCTTGATCCTGCAGTGAAAAAATCTGACTTCAATCATAAAAAGGAATAAGGCATAAGGAGTAAAAAGATAACTTGTTGAAGGGCCATTGAATGATCCTACTAGTTGATTCATTGATTTTCTGTCTGAAATAACCATATGTTAAAAGTTGTTTCATGGAGTATAGAAGAAGTATATGTTAAAATTTGTTTCATGGAGTATAGAAGAATGAGAAATATGTTGGTTTTTAACACTTTCATAGATAAAATTGCTTGTGTTATTTTCATTTGTTTGTGTTTTCATTGATGGAACTAGTGGTAAGGGTCATTGATGGAACTAGTATTAAGCACGGTAGTCAATGAAAGAATAAACATAAGTAATTGTCCCATTTTGAGAGAGTAATCAGTTGTTAATTAAGAGTGTAACTCCTCCTCTTCAATATAACTCAAAGGATTGTGCTTGCTTTTATGACGTGTGACAGAGGGCCTACCCAGACCAGGTGTAAAAGGTTGTGTTGGTAGTTACAGTTAGACCCTTCCCACATGGATGGTGAAACTGGACCCTTCCCAACTTGTTGTTGGTTTCCAATGCTATAAGATGTATGGATTGAAGCTACCCAAAGCTCAACCACAAGAGGATTAAATATGTATAGGGCACCATTTGTATAGGATCGGTCAACTCCTTTGTTTGGTATTTATTGATGTGACTCCCTGTTGCATGAAAATAGAAAAAACCTAATGTAGTGACTAGCCAATGCCTATGTTTTAGCATCCTCACCCTCCTACCTAGACCAATACACCCCATTGATTACCCACCTCTATCTCGCAGTTAAGACTTACCTTCTTCTCAGACTTTCCCACTACCTTCTCTTCTTAATTCAGACTCACCTCCCTCTCGGACTTCAAATCCACTTACCTAATAGATTTGAAGGATGGAAATATGTGTCTGCCCTATAGTTATTTTGATGCCTGGTCTACCCTGAATATATGTATAGGCTAGAAGGATACATTGCTAATTATGTTTCATAGAGTCAAATGCATAGGATAGTCAATATTTCTCACAGCCTTGGGTTTATGTCTGCTTTTTTTTTTTTCAAAATTCATACCAATGGAAATTCACATTCTGCCAGCTGGATTGTATGGACCACCCCTTGGAGAGAGTTTTATACATAAATAAAAAATGTTATTCTTATTTATAAAGGGATGCACTTCCCTGAATATTCTCTTGGATGTACCATTTGAAGGACTTAGTAATTTGGGGCACAAAGGATCCCTTTAGCTAACTTTTTAACTAGCTGGAAAAGATGTGGTTTTGGTGCTAAAGGTTTAAGAATCTAGAATTTTAGTGGTTTTTGTGTTGAAGGTTGATATTTTAGTGGAACTTGTTCCTTTGCTTTTTAACTTTGGTTGTTATTTCTGTACTTTTGAAATATAGTTTTGGCTAACAAATAGATTGAATGGTATGATATATCACAAGAAGCACTTTGCATGCCCTTTTTAGGCCTTATAGATAGTTTATTTATGTGAGTTTTTGATGCAGAACCAACAGGATATGCATACACGAGGAATTTTGTCATGGGATTTATCCTGGACTTATCTCCCTTGTGAATCCAGTTGGGAGATGGTCCTTCAAATCTGTTGATTCTAAAAGGATGAAATCTGAATTTGGCATTGGATTTATAAGCATCCAATAACTTACGAAGATGGAAATTTGTGAGTTCATGTTTCAGAATTTACAATAAACGCCAATAAAATAATTAATGATTGTCATTTTCCATTATTGAGAGGGTTGCTTGTATTTAAAGTTTGGGAAATTTTAAGGTCGTCGAATTGATGGTAGTTGTGCACTTTTGTTACAAAATGACAAAAAATTGGTGTCATTATATGTGTTTTCACTGATAACAATATTCTGGTGTTGGTTTTGTTAAAATCTCAAAAGGACAAATTACAGAGTCTCAGGTAGTTGTTACTCTTTAAAAAAGATTTCTTAAAGGAACTGGTTTTTCTTTTTTATATTGGTTGATTGCATTAGCTGATTTGGGTGTGTGTGCATTACAAATTTAAAGTGGAAAAAATGCTACTGTTGCTATATTATCCCATGGTTTCCACCTCCACCATCGTTGGGTAGCTAGAAATAGTGCCATTATATGCATTTTCACTGATAATGATATTATGGTGTTGGTTTTGTTAAAATCTCAAAAGGACAAATTACCAGAGTCTCAAGTAATTGTTACTCTTTATAAAAACTTTCTTAGAGGAACCGGTTTTTCTTTTTTATATTGGTTGATTGCATTAGGTAAGCTTGGTGTGCGCATTACAAATTTAAAGTGGAAAAATTGCTAAGTTGTTGTGTTATCTCATGGTTTCCACCTCCACCATCATTAGGTACTTGGAAATGGTGGTACATGTCATCTTATTTACTATAAAATTCAATTTAAAGCTCAAGTGATCAGGGGCTCTGCAAGAATTTAAGGGCATTCAGTGGCGATGGTAGATGTTGATTTATTGATGAGTGCACATGTCCAACGCCTTGTCTCTCATTATTCTTTATGTGACATTATCTTTGTAACTTAAAAGCTCATTTGTATAAGAGGAACATACCACACTTCTTGCATAAAGTTTTTTTAATCTGTACTTTGTAAGCTCACCTTCACAAGATTTAGCCTTTTATTTCTCTTTGAAAAATGAAATTCCAATCATCATTGGAAATGAAATGGGGGACTTACTATGTTTCCCCTCACCATACTCCTTGCCCATAGGCAAGGCTTGCCTGGAAAATTCCAATAGCGGGATCTTACCACTTGCATACCAGGGAAGTGGTTTCAAAACCCTTGTTAGTATAAATCTTTTGTCGAAGCGTACGAAAAAAGACCACTTTAGCTATGCATAACTTATAGCCCTAACATCAAATATGGCTGCCAATATCTTCAGATTTGCGGTTAGTTGATCAAGACAAGTGCTGCTAAAAACCAGATCTATGCATATAGAGACATTAAGCAGTAAAAATAAGGTTTTTCTCCATACATCCAATAGACAAGACAAGAACAGTTTTTGAAAGAATTTTTTGTATTAAGGGCACCTCGGAGGAAAACAAGAAGGTGTTTCCAATTCTCCTCAATGGGATGGGTTCTTGGAAGTCCTCAGCACTTCAGATCTAGCATTTCTCTCTCCTGTTGGTGTAGAAAACCCAGACAAAGATAGAACTCAAAGGGAGTTCACACACCAAATAATGGAAAATATGACAATGATAATGGCTCAAAGTCAGACCAAGAGTTTAGATCCATAGTGATCTAATAGGCAACAAAAGGTGAAGAATGGTAGGAGAAATCCTCCTATTTATAACAAAATATTGGGTCATTCTAGATCTTGGTGCATGATTAAAATAACATTAACCAAATCTAGATCCACCTTTTATGGAATTTTATTATATTTGTTGGATGGAAAAAGTATTTGACTTGGGTCAAATCCCTTTATTTGTGAATAATAAATAAATAAATTATTTATTTATCATTTTAAGGAAGTGGTTGAAAGATAATCAAATAAATAATGATTTATTTAATTATTTATGGGTGACTTAGTCATATTTAACAAGGAATATTATTTAAATAATTATTCCTAAAAAATAATAAGATAAATAAAGATTTATCTATTAATTTCTTTGTTTTGGGTTAAACATGACCAGGAATAATAATTAAATTATTGTTTAATTAATTATTCCATGAGGGAAATCAAACAAATATAGGTTTGTTTAATATTTCCCTTTGGGGTTTCCTGTTTAGACCATAAACAACCTAATAAATGTGTTTTATTAAGTTATTTTACATAGTGAAAGCAATTTTACTTAGGGTAAAATTGGCCTTACATGGTGTACTTGGGTCCATCTAATGATAATAGGTTAGATGAACAAAAAATGGTGTAACAACCCTCATCGATTCAATCCCTCCATTTTTGGATTCTGTTAAAACAACTTTTCTATCTTGTTTTTTCACAAGAAAATTAGCTCATTATCTTTGATGTTTTAACTAGTAGAAGCAATGAAATTTTCAACATATGTCAACATATGATTACACTATGAAATATTCATGGTGTATCAGTAGTTTTCATCTATTATATTATAACATACAATCATGTTGAGTCTTGAACCACTTCTCATGTGTCCCTACTTTCAGTGGAAATGTCTATCTAGGTCCAATACTAGGGCTTTCTTCACAGCCCCTAGGTTTTTATTATTTTTCAAATAAATCTAGGGTTTACTTATCCTAATTTTGAAACACTTCTTTTATACCATCAGACTTCGAAACTTAGATCTACAATGCTATGCACAGAAACCTTCTTTGAATTGATAACTTGCATTTTTCCTTGCTAGACTTAATACTTTAGAAAGTGTTTCAGGTTTTCTTTCAAGCTTTGGAGAGGAGCTCAGCCTCTCACTGATATCTTTTCATAGCATAAGATATCATTGCTTTTGTGATCTTCGGCATCATATTCTATGCATCACCCTTAAGACATAGATATGTACTCTTAGTACTTTATACGCTGTGATTGAATACAATTAAATGGTCAATATGCCATTCTTTTGCATGCCAGATTTGGCTTCCTTTTTACAGAGAAATGATCACAGACCTTTGCATAAATCAAGGCAATATTTGTCCCACAACTTTGGATCAATTTTCTACAGATTTGGGTGCAATTAAAGAGTATATAGACTTGGATCTTTGCATATACCATAGAGAATTATAAGCTTCAAAGGTTTAAAATTAACCACAGAGGTTTAGTGCAGACTTCCTCCTTAAAGAGAATACTAAAGTGAGGTAGATATAATGATCTAGATTCTAAATGCTTCAGAATTCAACATGTTTTACTTCGTCCTTGTTTGCTTCAAGACACAGATAATCAAGTTCAGATACAAAGCCATGGACTAGTGCCATGGATTTTTTGTATGATACAAAGCTTGGATTGTTTCACATAGATGATCTTGGATGTCATCATATACCCTTGGCTTATACTCGGTCCTTTTCATAGGCCTCAACATCAAATTTATACTAGTCTTCTTCCACATAGATATATTAGCTTGGATTTCAAACTTGTCACTATTGAAATTACAAATTCGTTCTTTAATTAAATCAATTCGGACTATTGGACTATATCCATAGAGATGAGGTACTTCAGACTTTATTTCAACTACTTGGTTCGGATTACAGAGGTTTCCATAGAGATTGATTTGGGATTCTTATTACCACATTCGAACTATGCCACAAGTTCAAATTAAACCTTACCCAGATCATCATCAAATACCAATATCATAGAGATTTAATTTGAATTGTTCCATGAATGCAATAGTTTAAAACTTGATTACAATCCATAGAGGCTAGGACTAGTATACAGACTTATTTCCGTTTCCACAGACCTTAGGCATAGCTCCAGATCATGCACAAGGTTGTTATCTTTTTGCTTATAATTTTCATTATTGTTTTTTATTTTCTCTAATATGTCGTGATAGTTAGCCCGTGGGGCTTGGTCTAATGGCCAATGAATGTTTGTTAAGGCGTTCATGCTGATGTGCAGGTCACAAGTTCAATCCCCGACCGTGATGCCCAAAAAGGCTGAGTCGATTACTCGGGAGGCGTGTGTGCGGGCCCTGCGATCCCTCCCCTAGGTGTTATAGTGGTAGCCGGGGGGATTCGACCTTGTGTTACGCGAGTACGATACCTCCGTCGTTGCCGATTCCTCTAGCCAGAGAAAAAAAAAAATGTCATGATAGTTTTTTAACCATGTTCTTTGGTTATCATGCCTTGTGTCTTCTCTATTACTTAAATAATAATACTATAGGTGGAAACAGTCTTAAGACCTCATGGGAACACATCTTTTCATTATTGTTTTTTTTCTCTACTCTATCGTGCTAGTGATTTAACCCTGTTCTTGGGTTCTCATGCATTTTGTCTTCTCTATTACTTAAAGAATCATATTATAGGTGGAAACAGAGTCTTAACACCTTGTGGGAACACATATTTTCAAGGTAGAGTGAGGAACAAGTGAAATTTTCATGGTAAGCATCAAAGAGCATGAAAAGGGTAGTTGGGTCGATGTTGGAAGAGTTTCTATTGATTTTGTTTTTTTGGTTTCATATATATCAACAAGAAAAACTGAAAAAAATTGCTTCTATGAAACTAAAAAAAATTATTTCTTGTACATACCCCTATCTTGTTTTCTATAACACAGGAGTTGACAACTAATGCATGAACGCGATGCAAACTATAATGAGCCACATGTTTGCTTTATATTTGTGAGTGAGAGAGAATTTTCTGAATTATTATGAGTTAAAATTTAAAACTCTATTTAAATAATTTCTAGAGGAATTTTTTTTGATGCATATCCATCTACAATTGATTCAACAACCAAAATATTTTCATATCCATACATGTATTCGTGAAATCCTGTGCAATCCAATTATATAAATTAACAAGGCTACAAATACAACATCATATCCTGACTAAATATATTAAAACTAATTCATAAAATCACGGACAGAGCTTAAAGGATGTGGTTACAAGAGTAAATGGATGGAAATGTGATCACATGTTTAGAGTAATTGCTGCCAAGATAGTATTAAACTAAACTTTTTCACTGATCATCTTGTAAATCAATGATAAAAAATGAAAGGGTTTGGCTATTTTTATTTTTCAAGAACTTGATTTTATAGGTTAAAAAAGACTTCCCTTCTAATATAATTTATGACAAAGCATAACATTTCTTGTAATTAAAAAGTTAAAAATGAACATTGCATTATTCAATCATCCCAGACTTATTCATGTTAACCATTTCTTACTAGCTAACAAATTCATATACAGTTTTACCATATATTTTTTTTTTGTCTCCTGAGTCCTAAGCATATGTAAGAACTCATATATCCTCCTCAATACACATTAGATTGGAGCTCTGAAAATTCCTGAATTCTAATACATTAATATCAAGAGAAACGTTTACACTTATTCCTGTCTATTGGCTGAAGCAACAATTGTGTGGCCCCCTTTCATATAGGCCACATTCAAGCAACCTTATGTGTTCTTCCTCTCAAGTCTTTGGAGGATTTTTTCTATACTCCATGCCTTTTTTTCTCAAATATATGTTAATATAAAAACAATTATATCTATGTGAGCAGATTCAGTAACTTTCTAGGGGTTAAAATTTCTTCCTAGCAGCCTTTTTACAGTCTGGCAATACAAATCATCCAAAGGAGGGTCTATCATAAGTGAATTCCCCACCTAATAAAAGTAGAGAAAAGTTTTATTGCATCAAAAACGATAGAAACACAGAAATTTATTCCTTCAAATGTGATCTTGTTTCTATTGCAGCTTTCCATTGTCTGTAGAAATGTGAAGTGACAGTTTGGTAAGGATTCTATCCTAGAAATCAATTATAATGGGCACTATGGGATTTATTCTTCTATCTAGTCATAAAATAAATTAACTTTGATTTCGAGTTTGTGACAACCATGGTTCAAATGCTTTTCCCCACTTATTAGCTACTCATGTTCTAGAATGGCCTAGATAATAGGCATTGGTCACCTTTCTACCTCTTTAAGAAAGGAATCTCATTGACCAGGGGAATAACTTTAATTACTTGGGAGCTAACCTCTAAAACTAGATTTTGGTTCTTTGGCTTTGCAAAAGGAGAAAAGGTTTCCAAATCTCAAAGAAAATGTAAGTTGTTCCAATTTCTATTTAAAGATATGATCCTAATATACAAAGTGGCCTTAAATTTAGGATTCTTTTCATAGATTCCCACAATTGAAGCTAGTGGGGCAGCTCGATTTATCTTTTGGTTAAGAAATTTGAGGGGAAAATCCCAAGTGTCTACTTGTGGGAGTTACTTTCCTGATTAGTGATAAAATTTAGATCTTTTAAATCTGAAAAAGGATCACCTAATTTGATCCCTCTCGTTATTAGACTAGAATAGTTGTAACTTAGCAGCACACTAGCACCACCCTCGGAAAATAAATCATAGTACAATAGAATTTAATACCTCCGCCTACACATCCAACACTCAAACTATTGAGGTGAAAAGCTCCACTACAGATTAGGAAAAATTATTTTTGATGCTCCTAGTTTCTTACCCTGGCACCTCCATTTGTTCCCTCAGTTTCATTCTATGATATGATTTCTTAAGTAATAGAAAAATAGAATCACCTTATGGGTTTGTAAGTTAATGCCACCTTATGCCCACGACCAGTCTTGACAAATAGCTATAGATTATTTAGCTACATATTAGACTATTTCATGAACCCAGAGAAAGAAACGAAGCAGAGGAAAACCTACAATACTTTTGGCTACCAAAATTATCCAAGTGTACTCTTTTTATATTTGAAATAAAATGAATAGAGTGTTTTACAAAGAATAATATATATATATATATATATGTTACCATGGTGTTATTAACTATTTCTTAATTATCATTCTATGTTATGTTCTCATATATAGATATCGATAGAGATCCTAATTATAATGATCATACATAAAGAGTTCCTAGTTTTTTGTTTCTCTGGATAAGTTTCTATGGGTAATTGAAACTTATCTATGCTCTACTTGTCTATAACTAGATATCGTTGGTACTAGCTTAGCACATGGATTGTTTCATGGAAAGCCTATTGGAGACTACAGAGAATTGAGAGTCTTAGTGAGAAATTTTGTTCCGCGTCACTAATATATATTAATCTCTAGTGGCCTTATTAGATTATTTTATTTTATGTTTTGCTAGTGGGACCATATTATTGTCTAGTTATAATATCTAGTTATCTTCTTATATAGTTGATATTGGTTTTATCTTGCCAAATTGATATTTAAGTTGATCTAGGCTATAAATATCTTACTAACTTAGTTATTAATAAGTTATTTATTACAAGATTATATATATATATATATATATTATCTATATTATTATCTATATTATTATTAACCTAATGAGCTTTAGTGCTAAAGCATGATTGATAGTTATTACAAGCTTATAGATCATTCCCCTGCATGGATTATAGAGATTGTAATTCAGCTAGTGACTTATATACACTATCTATATTAGTATTAACCTAATGATATTTAGTGCTAAAGCATAACAAAGTCCATATGGCATTGATAGTAATGTTCTTTGTGGTAACATAAAACAACAAGCCTTGAAGCCTTTTATGAACCATTTCTTATTGGTATTTTTCCTTGACACTGCAAACATAATTAACCTCACATGCCTTTGGGACAATAATGAGCACATAGGTGATTGTGGGACAGACTTTTGTTATGCACAAAAGACCCGAAAATCAATTCTGAAAACTGAGTTCTCAGTAACAATATTTGGAGAGTCTTCATTTTTATTGGCCCGATTGCTATTGTGTTGTTAGAAATTTGATGTGTGCAGGTTACACATAGCCTCTTGTATATCTAAGATTTGTATGTGTTTTTCGTAGACCTAAGATAGCTTCTTTCCTTCTTCAAGCACCTTTTTCAGATCTTCATAACCTTCTTGTCATTTTTATCTAATGGGTAGAAATGACCTCTCATGAATTTACATGATAACTGAAGGGTGATGCCTCTAAGTGTTATATTATTGGATGCATGCATAACACTTGATTGAACATTAAATAATAATGTGCTTGATTTTTTCAATTTCATTTGGATGTATATTTTTCATGTTCCCTCTTTTAGTTATGTATTGATAATCATGCATAGCTAAACTTACATTAGAACCCCCCTTAAGACAATCAAATGTTCTAGTTCCTTATGATTACAATCTCTGTAAGTGTAGGAATGAACCCCTGTAGCAATGCATTTCATGGCTTCCAACTGACTTTGTCTTTCTTTGACATCAATGACAAACCTTTCAACATTACGTAATGCACCACTGCATAAGGACCTCTCTCAAAATGCTAAAGAGAGAACTAGTACTATTGCATGAGAATATTTAGATTTGAAAAATACAGTATACTAAATATAAAAAGCACATAGAACAACAAAACACAGATCTAAAAGGAATTAGAAAATAAATGATATGCTAGTGTTCAAATTTTTTAAATTCTCTAGAGATAATATTTTATTACAAAAGTACAAAAGCGCAATCCTTGGCTCTCGATTAGTATTGCCATTTACAATTTTTTGCAGTGTATATTCTCTGTAGTCATTAATTTATGTACTAATTATTAACATTTTCCTTCTTGGATGTCTATTGTTTAACCAATTTACTTGACGGTCACATTTGCAATCTCAGTAGCTTAGTTGACACTTACACTTGCAGACTGAATTGCTGAATAGACATTTGTACTTGGTACTTCAAATTTCATAGCTACACAACAACTACACTTACACTTGTAGTCTCAATTGTTGAATAGACATTTGTACTTGGTACTTCAAATTTCAAAGGTACACAACAAATACTTCTTGTTCTACATCAAGCTTCATTGTTAAACTTGCTCTTATGATACTATCATTTATAATTGCATTGAATTACTGAGCATATGTTCGCATTGAACTATTATGCGTCATCATGTCTGCCTCATTTGAAAAAGACAAATTGACATTGGTTTTGGAAAAGCATAATGTTGTTTCTTGTCAACAATTTATTATATTTTATTGGAGATTGTTTGTTTGATAGTTTAGAACTTTTACTTTGTTTTAGATACAAATTGGTAGAGTTAAGAAAAGGAACAATACATTATTTTATAAAATGCCTAGAAAATCATGATAAAGAAGAAATTTCATCTTATGAACATGAATTGCATGATGAGTCACTAAAATAAATGTATAACATTAGCAACCGTGAATTGTATTTAGACAAAATGTCTAGATCAACATCAACTAATATCCCACTAGAATCTAGAGGCCTATGGGGAGATATTTTCTGTATACATTGGCTATCAAATTGGTTGAAAATTCCAATTAGAGTTTGGTCCAAAACGAACATGAGAGTCTATTTGAACTTTAAATCAAGTGTTGCAACAAACATCTGTGACATTTTATTCCATGATGAACACTCTCTCAATGGCCACTTTGAACCTCTACTTTCTAGATAAGACTCTATTCTGAATTTTACTTTTCAGCAACAAAGCAACACCTCGTACAAACAAATCAAACGTTAAAAAATCAAGTGTTATCATGTCCGCCTCATTTGAAAAAGACAAATTGACTTTTGTCTTGGAAAAGCATAACTTGTTTCACGTAAAGAATTTCTTATATATGACTGGAGACTTTTTGTTTGATACTTTAGAACTTTTACTACATTTTAGATACACATCAATAGAGTTAAGGAAAGGAACAATAGAGTACTTTAGAAAATTCCTAGAAAAACAAGATGAAGAAGCAACTTTGTCTTACGGACATGAAATCCATGAAGAGCCATTGGAAGAAATGCAAAATATTAGCAATCTCGAATTGTATTTAGACAAAATGTCTAGATCAGCGTCAACTAATATCCCACTAGAATCCAAAATCCTATGGGGAGATATTTTCTGTATACATTGGCTATCAAATTGGTTAAAAATTCCAATTAGAGTTTGGTCCAAAATAAACATGAGAATTTATTTTCACTTTAATTCAACTATTGCAACAAACACTTGTGATATATTATTCCATGACGAGGATCCTTTGAATGGGCACTTTGAACCTTTTCTTCGTAGAGGAAAATCTAGCTAACTTGTAAATTTTAGAAACAAAGAAAGACCTCATATGAACAAATGAACAATTCGACTAAAGAAGATAACATAGAAACATGTCATATTTGAAATAGAAATGACACAATTCAAATAGAAATATGTCTTGCGGAAACAAAAACATCTGATCAACCAACTCATATCAATGCTAAGGACACTGTGATGTTGCATTTAGCACATTCATCACAAAACAATACTAAAACACAACCTAAAGAAAAATGTCAACTTGTTAAGAGCCAATTCAAACCATCTTGTTACTTTAACAAGCACAATGAAAGTTTATCTTTGCATGTGCTCAAGGAAATTATTCAAAAAAAGTTGAAAACACAAACGATAAGGCTTTTATATAACAAAATGAAAATGAAACAAGACGTAGTTATAGAATATCTAGAACATGTTGGTGACACAATTAGATTTCAGTCACTTAGACACCTAAAAAAAATATTTGGAACATGTCACAAAGAGAAATTGTAACTTATTTTGGCTTAAGAAAACAGGAAAAAAAAAACTATATTTGCATGCAGTCAAAGCCATTATACAAAAAAAAAATCAAAACACAGAAAATAAAACTTGCATATAACACAAGAACGATGAAACAAGAACTAATAATAGAAAATTTAGAACACGATGTATCTACAACATCAAAGGATCTCTTAGGACACATAAAGAGATCTAAAAATTCGGATACATTGTGCTAGCCAAGGTCAATGAAGAAATCAACAAAGATGTCAAATTTTGAACATGGATAAGTGACACGCCTATTTTTTATTGTTCATCTTGTGAAAGAAATTTTTTCAAAAGAGATGTTTCTTGCACAAAACTATCAAATAGTTGTGTTAAGAATACCAGTCCTAATAGTACAAATGCCTACATTTGCAAACATTGCAAAAAATCAATTGAAGATGACACAATTCCTAATTTTCAGTTCCTGAACAAATAAGAACAAAAAATGGCACTAAGACACTTACACAACTCATTGAACTAGAGGAAATTCTAGTCGCATTAAGATTTCCCTTCTTTCAAATAAAGGAAATGGGCCATTGAAATAAAAAACCACAATTAGGGTTAATTGGAGGAGTCAATAATTTTCCTACTAAAATTTCTAGAATTCAATCTACATTGCCTCAAACTATAAAAGACACTGACACAGTGGAATTTGTTCTCAAAAAGGGTTTAATATTCAAAAGTTCGTATGCATTTGGTCAAGTTTGAGTTCACAAATTCATGAAAGCATAAAAACAATTGTGCAAAAGAATGCTATATAAGCTAGAAAATGCTACCATAGATGACAATTGGAAGCAGTCGTTTCTAGAAAACCAAGAAACATATGAAAGTTCAACTGAAGTTGAATATAGCGAGAATGATAACCAAGATATTGATGAACCGACCACAAAAACATTGGTTCATGGATTCATTGATTCACATATTATCCATGATATTGTAAATAAACAAATTAATATTGCACCTGCTGCAGGATACATGCCATTAGGGATTTTCAAAGATTAGTACTCAGAAGAGATAAGCTTCCCATCTCTCTTCTAGGGCAACAAACGATCAAGTGATATGTTACAAAACTTCACATATCAAAAGATCTGTCAATGGGAGGTGCTTCACAGAAACCATGATTTTTCTTACCATATAACTAACTTGTTTTATAAAGAAATTTGCATTGTCATAAATCAGGTATTGAACACAATGTGGATTAGGATTAGAAAAGGGAAATTAAAGGGAAGGAAACTAGTTGTGAAAGATGTAAGGTCAAAACCAAATTTGGATAGTATTTTAAAGTCTGAAATTGGGTACATGGACTTAAAAACAATTCATACTTCACCAGACTACCATCAACAGATGCGTAACAAACTCTATGCAATGATTTGATAGCTAGGCCCACCCACTTTCTTTGTGTCCTTTAGTAGCACATAGCATCTTTGGGATCCTGTAATGAGTGCATTGAGACACATAAAACAAAATGCTAAAAAACCAAGCACAAATGAATTAGACGAAAATGAGCCCCACTAATTAATAAGAAATGACCATGTTACTTGTGTACGTTATTATAGGTCTAGGAGAGACACCCTACATCAATTAATAGCTCATGATCACAAGTAATATGGAGATATCAATGACTATTTCTATGTAACATAATTCCAAAATCGAGGTAGTGAACATGAACATGGCTTATTATGGATAAAGTCTGCACCAATCTATGGTAAAGAAGAAAACATTGAAATTGAAAATTTTGTTGATAAATACTTGTCAGTTGATTCATTTCTCCTTGCAAAAGAGATTAGAGCATTACAACATCATTCCCACACAAAAAGTTGCAGAACGCATAGAAATTCTAATTGCAGATCCAATTTCCCTATACCACCAATGAAGGCAACCAAAACACTTGAGCCTCTTGAATTTGATGGCAATAAAACAAAATAACATGCAAAGCTAATATTTGATACCACTAACAATACCATATATGATGAAAATGATACATTTGATAGCTTTTTGGCTAGCCTTGGACTATTACAAGATGAATACATACATGCTATCCTATGTACGCTAAATCAAACGACTTTATTGTTGCAAAGAAAGAGAGTTGATACCTAGACAAAAAAAATTGTACAACACATTCCAAGAATTTGGATTGTGAACACAGACTCGCAATTTGTACTTGATTCATATGCAGTTGTAATGTATTGTACTTCTTACATGAGAAAAGAAGATAAAACACTTACAAGAACATTTAGGAAAATATGCAAAGATCATCTCAAAAAAAAAATCTGACATCATGAATACCATTATTTATCTCAGAAAGTATTTGGTCAACTTGCAACAAATGTTTGCACATCAAGCAATGCATATTGTGCTATCGCTACCACTAAACTCTAGTTCATGAAAATGTTTTTTCATTAACACATCTCTTGTAGACGAACGTGCATTTGTCGGAAGCAGATGACTCAGAAGACACCATGTGCCCATCAATCATTGACTACTATATCTTATGTCCTATAGCTATTAATGTCATATGTTTAGCAAAATTTTCATCTAGTTATACAAATAAAGGAAAAAAACGTAAACAAGAAAATATACCATATGTCATTCGATGCGTGAGATATAAAAAATACAAGGACATTGAAAATCATTGTAGATAAAATTTTATACTATCCACATCGAGTAAGTGAACTTACAATCAAGCAACACCATGCAAGTAGGGAATCTGTATATATTGCATTTGAGAAAATTGTCAAGGACAATGAACGAAAGTTCAAATTTTTTACAACACCTACATGGGGTGACATAGAAAATGTAATCAATGCAATAGAAATAGAACATTAACAATTATTCAACATAGAAATTCTAAAATCAAATGAAACAAAAAGTACAACAATAGCTAAATCCATAGATGAAAAATATGAAAACTATGACTTTCATATTGATTTGCAACATTTCCAACATACAAAGAACTTTTCTTAATGATCTATAAGACCATAAGAAATTGTAAAAAAACCACATGTACTTGAAAACGAAGAGTATTATAACTATATGCGACAATTAAACACAGAACAAGCAAGAATAGTCACTGATTTTGTAACAATAAAATTGTATAGACCAAACGAACTCATCTATTTTCTATTAACATGAGGTAGAGGAACAGGAAAGACACACACAACTAAGGAAATTTTTCAATCCTTAGTGGGACTACATAATGAGGAGTTGCCTTATAACCCATCACAACTAAAAGGAATAATCACTGCATATACATGAAAAGCTACATTTAATGTTGGTGGTGTGACATTGCATTCTATGTTATATTTTCCCTTTAACAAAGAAAATTGCCCTTCTCTAACAATGAAAAACTAGACACATTATCAAATCATTTCCAACAATTGTGTGTAATTCTCATAGATGAGGAATCACTTGTAGGTGCAACAACACTATATCAGGTTGATAAGAGACGCCAACAAATCTTACACACACCAACTTCATATTTCAGGAATGTTGACATGATTTTCTTTGGCGATCTCTACTAGGAAAATCCAGTTAGAGACTCTCTTATCTTTGAAAGCCCAAAAATCAATAAAGACATAATTCCATATGAATTTTTGGACAAAGAAAATAAAACGTTATCAATTACACACAACAAAGTGTCAAAAGGACCCATTGTTCACCGATGTCCTAAATAGGATGAGATTAAACCTATAAACATACAAATATATTGCATACATAAATGAAAATTTCCATAGGCCCCCTCCTTTAAGCCCACTTTTCCCATACATTTTCTATTGAAACAAGGATGTCCAAAATCACAATGCAAAAATGCTTTCACTAACAAAGGGGGAACAAATATTTCTTACTGCAATTGACAATTACGATACTACTGCATCAAACTATTTCGTTTCTTATAAAACAATTGCATTGCTGTCAAAAATTACACTGAAACAAAACATGTTAGTTGAACTATATGCAGAAAAATACAATATTAATGATGTATTAGTCAATGGTGTTGAAGGAATTTTCAAATTATATTCATCTAATAACAAAAGACCTAACAATGTATGGATAGATTTTTCATATGTTAACAAATTCAAAGAGCTATATGAAATAAATATATTGTCATCCTGGACACCAATATTTCGGATTGCAAAACCACTAGCAATGTCCCATAACAAACTAGAAATAATAATTCGAAAACAATTTCTAATACAATTATGATGTGCACGTACAACACATCGAACACAAGGATTGACGTTGGATCTACTCGCATTTGACCCAACTGATGTGAAAAAACATGGTCTAGTCTATACTTCACTATCACGTGTGAAAACTATTGACTCATTATACTTAATTAGAAAATTGATTCACAAAAAAATTCTTGTGAAAAACAAGATACTAGATGAAATGACGCGACTAGCAACAACTGCTACATGGGAACTAGAAATTTCCAGAAAATATCTAATAACAAAAATGTTTTATCAATTGCAACTCTAAAAACACGTAGTCTATATGCACATCTTGTTGATGTCATCCATCACACAAACCTAATGGACAATATGATTCTTTGTTTTCAAGAAACCCATTTGCAAATTCCCCCAAAAAAAAGACACTTCTTGCCATTCAACTTTGCAATAGCACATTCTACACATGGAATACTCACTTGTATAGACAAGCAAATAACTATAAAGCAACAAAACATTCTGTAACAAAAAAACTGAACTTACACTAACCGACATGTACTTTCAACAACCAATCTATTTAATCAACACTTATGCAGTACCATTTGAACAAGTACATACAATAATACAAATGATTAGAGAAGAAAAATCACAAACTACACATAATAATTGTGTTTTCTTAGTCATTGGTGACTTGAACATTGACATCCAACAACAAACAGCTTGTACCAAAACCTTTGTACAATATATGCAAATGGAAAACTTACAATAAATAACAAGTAAATTATTTCCACAACGAAAAACAATAATAGATCACATTTGGACAAATTTTCCTATCAAACAATGTGAAATCAATGTATCATGGGCATACTGGTCTGACCATAGCATATCATATGCTCTAATACAACTCTAATCAAAACTTTATGTAAACTTTGATAAATAACAAAAATCAATCTCTCATGGGCATACACTTTGCTAAATAACAAAATCAATGTTTCATGGGCATATTGGTCTGACCATAGCATATTCTATGCTCTACTAAAGCTCTAATCAAAATTTTATGTACACTTTTCTAAATAACAAATTTCCCATCAGAACAAACTCTATGTTTTCCACTTTTTACATGTATTGTTTTTCAAGGTAATCCAAGTATATAACAACACATTCAATGCTCTTATGCACATACTTACTATTGAATGCAACCTTTTTTTGACTGAAAATAAAATAACTTATGTTGTTGTTTTGTACAAATAAAAAACATTAAAAGACAACAAGATGATGCATCAGATGTGGACACCTCTTCTCAAGCCGTGAAAAGGTAACTAAACATCTCTACTGTCTACTTTTGTCAAAGTTTTCTAATGAAGACAATATGCTAATTTAGATTCACTAAATACTATACTCCAGACAAAAAAATCTAGAACCTTCTGAAATAAAGGACAAGCATCAAGAATGCACTCCAATTACAATTCAAGAACTTAAAAGCCTGAAAGTCACGACAACCTTTCATGGATATGTATTAATAACCTATATAACAATGTTCGATTGAGCACATGGAGTGGAATTGTTACGTGTTGATTTAGTTGACATAAAAGGTGAAATGAAAATTATGCTAAATGTGCCACACAACCTAATTTCACGTATTGAACCCATGCTTGTTTTGGGCCAAGGAATTTGTATAAAATTACTACAATTGCTAGAAAATCAGTTTATGACCATGCAGATTGAAATTGTATATTAGTGTTACATGATACAAGTAGCTTAGAAACAATACCTTCGATTTGCAAAGAATACAATTTCGTTCCAACAACAACAATCAGACAGCTAACAACTACAAGATCTCCATTCGCAATAGGCACAATCGCTGCACTTGTGACATCTTCAAAGAAAACAGATCTTCAATATGAATTAGAGATAAAATATGGCCAAACAGAACAGGACAAAGCAACAGTATGCGCAAACTCAATCATGCATACTTTTTCACATTTACTCAAATATAATTTAAACCAGGTATTTCTAACAATAATGCATTTTGAAATTCAGGTTCTTTTGTTCCCTACATTTCTGTCTTTTTTCGACTCAATTCAACAACAACTTTCAAGACAGCAAATACCAATGGTGTTATTTCGAAACCTTGTTAAGTAAAACGACCAGAAAAGATCATTGCGTAGTTGCAAAACCATGTTTGTAACCACTGTGACTCAAGAAGATCATTTGCAGATCTCAACAAGTTAATTGCCTCAATGATAAAGGTAATGTCAAGTTGCACTAAATATAAATCCTACTAAATTATTTAATGTTCTCATAGAAATTTATATTTGAACAACTAACACTTCAAGTATATTGAAACATGAACCAGGTTCAAGGAATGTTAACCATAGGAAACATTCATAAAGACCCATTTGCTATTATTTGTAACCATTGCAACTTCCCGACCAAAAAATTTGGAATAGTTTCTAGTGACCAGCTACATTTATCTGTATGCAACCAATCAACATCATATCGACATTGTCTACAATTACAGTGCATTATTCAAACAAAGACAAATGTTAAATACGAGTTCATTTTGAAAAACAATTTGTTAGTGCAGTTTTGTCCCTGTTTGACAGACTTAACCTATGAAAAGTATCTATAAGATACAACCGATGTTACCTACAACCTTCGATATTTCCATGTACACAGAAATTGCATACTTGATAATGCAAATGTCATTTTGCATACAGAATGATGCAACTTTACTGTCATTGTATCCAAATCAACTCACACACTTGTTGATTAGTCCACTGATATATCGAACTACTAGCATGCATGTTGATTATTCCATTGATATATTGAACTTATCCTCATGCAAGCGAATTGGAATAGACTGGTAGTCATGCAAATACTGAAATGAAGGTGTCTAGGGTGGTGGCTTCCATGCACCAATCTCATCTCATCTTCTTCAACAAGTCTAGGCACTCTCACAAAATGTAGTTATGGATGTAGTTAATGTTAATAGATTAAAGAACTGAATAGTGGGATGATTGTCTGAGCATTAATTTACATGCGCAACTGCATAGATAAAGTCAATCGATTCATAGATTGTATCATATTTTATTATCCTTTAGACTGAAAGAAGATCTTTATCAGCTTCACTTACTTATAACTAGAGGTATATCTATGCCATGCATATATTAGGGTTTTCTGAATATTTTAATTACTGCAGTAGGCTTCCTTACAATTCCCTTTTAGTGCATAGATCTGCTTAAATGGTTCAAGTGATGTATGAATGTATACTTAAGATGAATTTTTCATTATATATCTCGCTAACAAGGTCTTTGTATCTCATCAACAATAAAAATTGTCACGTGCATTACTCAGCAATTGGTTTCAACTTCTCTCTCACCACATGCATATATACAATAATTTGAATGCAATTTTCATTATGATGCTTGAATATGTCGATCTAGCATTAATTGTTATTGCAAAAACAAAACTAAATGAAGTGTAGTGTCATAACGTGCTTGGAGAACCCAAAGTTCACACTCGTTGTCTGATGAAGAATCTATTCATAACTAATCGTGAAGGCTTCTTTTTCATGCTTATTATCTGATGGATTAGACCAGCACTTGTAGTATGAATCAAAAGGTATATCTCCTTTATACACATAACCTTTAATTATAAAATAAAACCCAGGTATAGAACTCTGAAAAGTACAGCTCTGAGAGTGGGGTTAATCACTGACACATATGCATAAATGTTTTTGCATGGAAAGTGAGTCCTCTTTGCTTGTAAATACTTGTGAGGTACCACATATTTCCCTCCTGATGAAAAATATCACAGGTCAGGTTTCAAGATTGTGTTGAGGTTAATTCATATTCTAAAAAAATATTTTTTTATTCCATTGTTAAAACTGAAATTTCATCTTTAAGCACTTGCAACAAATTTGTGTACTTCTTTCTATTATTTTTCTGTGCAGACGAGTTAAAGAAGCTTGGGATTTTAAAAAGAGCATGCTTCGTGATAGGGGGAATAATTTTATTCAACAACTTTCATATGTGTTGTCTACATCAGAAACGTCTCAGGAATTGACTCAGGGTTTAGCTCAACAGGTTGTGCAGCTTTGTGCTATCCAGGTAAATTCAAGGATCTTCTTGCTTAAAAGTATTTGTACTTAAGCATGCTTAGTGTCTTGCTTTCAATCTGAAAATTCCTCATTTGATGCACCTTTATCAGATTACCATGAATACTCGCACTAAGGTTCACCTGGCCTTCTATTCTTCTCATTAGCTTTGGGCCAGTCTATAATTTTTGTTTGTGTTATGATTTATGGGGATGTATGAAATGTTTTTATCCATAAAATTTCCTTCCATTTGGAATTGAAAATTTGTATAATGTCAATATTGTTGAAGTCCATGTCTGAGCTATCCTTTAAATATTTGAAGGGTTGGAGTGCAGTATTTGATTATTAATGAAGTAGTATAAGTTGTAGCTCTGGATATTGTTAATGTTAAGTGTTAATGTTAATAGATTAAAGAAATGAATAGTGGGATGATTTTCTCAGCATGTATTTATATGTGCAAATTCATAGATAAATTCAATCGAGTCAAAGTTTGTTTCATATTGTATTATCCTTTAGACTGCAATAATATCTTTATCATATTCACTTACTTACAACTAGATGTATATGTGTGCCATGCATATATTAGGGTTTTTTTAATGTCTAAATTAGTGCAGTAGGTTTCTTTACAATTCTCATTTAGTGCATAGATCTGCTATCTGGTTCAAGTGATGTATGAATGTACTTAAGATGTGTTTTCAAGATTTTTTTTTTCATTAAATATCTTGCAAACAAGGTATTTGAATCTCATCAACAATAAAAATTGTCACCTGCATTGCTTAGCAATTTGTTTCAGCTTCTCTCTCACCACATACATATATAAAATAATTTGAAAGTAATTTTCAATAAGATGCTTGAATATGTCGATATAGCATTAATTATTATAGAAACAACAGAACTAAATGAATTGTAGTGTCATAACGTGCTTGGAGAACCCAGCTTGCACACTCATTGTCTGATGAAGAATCTATTCATAACTAATCTTGAAGACTACTTTGTCTTGATTATTATCTGATGGCTTAGATTAGAACTTGCAGTATGACCCAAAAGGTATATCTCCTTTAGACACATAGCATCTAATTCTGAAATAAAACCCTTCTATAGAAGTCTGAAACAATACAGCTCTGAGAGTGGGGTTAATCACTAACAAAGATGCATAAAAATTTTGCATGCAGTGTGAGTCCTCTTTGCTTGTAAATACTTGTGAGGTATCACATATTTCCCTCCTAATGAAAAATATGGCAGGCCAGGTTTCAAGACTGTGTTGAGGTTAATTCATATTCTAAAAAAAAAAATCTTACTCCATTGCTAAAACTAAAATTGCATCTTTAAGCACTTGTGGCAAATCTTTGTACTTCCTTCTATTCTTTTCTGTGCAGACGAGTTAAAGAAGCTTGGGATTTTAAAATTAGAGCATGCTTCGTGATAGTGGGAATAATTTTATTCAACAACTTTCAGATGTGTTGTCTACATCAGAAACTTCTCAAGAATTGACTGAGGGTTTAGCTCAACAGGTTGTGCAGCTTTGCGCTAGCCAGGTAAATTCAAGGATATTCTTGCTTAAAAGTATTTGACAAGTCCTCATTTTTTGCACCTTGATCAGATGACCATGAATACTCATACTAAGGTTCACCTAGCCTTTTTTTCTACTAATTAGCTTTGGGCCAGTCTGTAATTGTTGTTCGTGTTATGATTTACGGGGATGTATCAAATGTTTTTATCCATAAAATTTCCTTCCATTTGGAATTGAAAATTTGTATAATGCAAATCTTGTTGAAGTCCATGTCTGATCTATCCTTTAAATATTTGAACGCTTGGAGTACAGTAATTTAATTATTAATGAAGTATCATAAGTTCCTTTTCTCATGATTGGTTTTCCAGTTCAAAGTGTATGCCATATTTTACCTCATAGCTATCCCAATATTGATGTAATAGGGTCCTCAAATAGAGATAAGTCGACTCTAGAGCATTCTATGACATTTTATGTAATACGTTTTGGAAACAATTGGATGCTTAGTTATATTTTCTTAAGCATGGTAGCCCTATGAAATGGCTATTCTTGTCTTAATCTGCAAATTGAAATTAAACGACCGGGTTTATATTAAGAAGGTAGTTTATAGAGAAAACTTGGCTCTAGGCTTCCTTCACAGAGAATTGTCGAAAACTCTACTCTACACCAATGTTTGAATTGGGTCATTCACAAATAATGGAACACGCTTATGAATGGATGAGAGATGCTAGTTCCCATGTGCACCAACACAAAGATGTAGTAAAGAACAAACGATTTGTTGTCGTTATTATGAATATGGTGGAATCTGAGGTAAACGCAAGGATTGTACCCCAAAGGGACAGAATTGAAGGGGAAAATTTTGGACATAATTTGGTGTCGAGCGTGATTGTTAATAATCTGTAGAGATCAAAATAATTAAATTATTGTGCATACTTATTATCAGGTTCATGTGGTTTTTTTATTTGACCGCCCTTCATAAGGCCCTGTTCAATACCAATTTTTTATCCAAAGCCTCAATCAATTGTTCTATCAAACGCAAGCTTACAATGCAATGCATCATTATCCAATCAAAGGCATTCCTAGGGAATTTCTTACTATTGCATTGTCTCTCACCGAGTCCAACCCACGGCATGGTCATGTTTTTCAAGCTGCAATAACTAGGGGCACCATTGCAACTGTTGTTGATTCTCTGAGAAACCTCACTCATTAAGGATTGATTCCTTTGATTTTGGTTCACATAATAGTTTGGAATGCAAGAACTTCATAACTACAAATTTTATTTTGGCTTCTCTAACTCTGACTCAAGGTCAGGATGTAGGAATTTACAGGGTAAGTTCCTTAGATCAAACACCAAAGGTCACCACTCACAAACAAATCAAAAATCAGTACACCAGTATTTGACATGGTTAAAATCCTCGAAGAGGGAAACATTCCACTACTTGAGCCAACGCAACCACTTCAGAAAATTTATTAATATAAAAAAGAAAATTTACATAAGCTTCTCTCATGAACGGTTACCGGACAAATGAATCTACATGCTCTTTAAATAGAGGTCATGGACCAATCGGGTGTTAAGCCACAGATCAAGTGTCAGTAATACCAAGGAGAGAGTGAACCGTCGGATCACTACATATCGTGACCATCAGATTACAAGTTACAAATGTACATAGTAAAGAAACACACTTTACCTTACTCTACGCTAGATCAAGTTATACTTAACTATTTCCTATGTGTCTGAATATTCTAACATCCCCCATTAAGAACAACTTGGGATATGATTAAAGGATTTACAAAGGTGACACAAAAGGATATGATTTCCTATGTGTCAAAATATCCTAACATCCCCCATTAAGAACAACTTGGGATAGGATTGAAGGATTTACAAATGTGACACAATAGGAGAAGGAAGGAGGCATTAGAGCCTATCCCCCCTTAATGATAACTTTCTTGAACTCCAAGCATAGATCAAATTTTGGTAAAATACAGCACTTCAAGAACATGATCATGAATGAGCTTTCTGATGAAGTGTATGTGAATCTCAATGTGTTTCATACACTGACGTTGAACTGGATATTTTCATATCTGAATGGCACTCTGATTATCACACCAAAGTGTAGTTGGATGCTGCTGATGAAGACCAAATTCGGTTAGGATCTAACGAAGCCACAGGGCTTCCTTGTTGGGTTCAACTGCACCATAAGACTCTGCTTCTGCCAAAGAAAGAGAGATGGCACTTTGTTTCTTACAAGACCAAGTAATAGATCCTGAACCAAGAGTGAAAACATAACCTTTAGTAGACTTCCAATCATCAGGGTCACTAGCCCAATCAGAATCAGTGAAACCAATCAATAATGGAGATGCTCCAGCACTGTAATGAATCTCGAACTGAACTATACCTCGAATATATCGAAGTATTATTTAACTTCTTTCCAGTAAATTTCATGAGGTTGGTGCATAAACCAAGCAATAAGACCAACGGCAAAGGAAAGGTCAGGATGGGTATGGGTTAGATATATAAGTTTACCAACAAGTTGATGGTATAAGGTAGCATCAACTTCAAGGGTAGTACAAGTGACTAATAGCTTGACTCCAGACTAAAAGGGAGAAGGGTTTGGCTTACAATATTCCATGTGAAAGTGGCATAGAATATCACATGCATACTTGGACTGAGAAAGGGTAATGCCTTCTTTTGATTACAAGACTTGAAGACCAAGGAAATAATGCAAGTGTCCTAAGTCTATCATTTCAAACTTCTTTTTGAGGCTAGATTTCACATGGTTTATATGGTTTGGATCACTACCAGTAAGGATAAGATCATAAACATAAAGAAAAAGGTTGATGAATGACTTACCCACTTTCTTGGTGTAGACAATGTTGTCAGAAGACACCTAGAAAAGCCATTATCTAAGAGGAAGTTATCCATTTTGGCATACCAAGCTTGAGGAGCTTGTTTGAGACCAAAGAGAGACTTCCTAAGGCGACAAACAAGGCTAGAGTCATTCTGGATAAATCCAGGGGGTTATTCCATGTTGATTTCTTCATACAAATATCCATGTAGGAAGGCAGATTTAACATCCATCTGATGAAATTCCCATTTAAAGGAGGAAGCAAGGGAAAGAACAAGGTGAATAGAATTCATTTTAGCAATAGGGGAGAAGGTTTCAGAATAGTCAATGCCTTCAACTTGTGAAAATACTTTAGCAACAAGATGAGCTTTATGTTTATCCACTTTTCCATCTAGTCCAAACTTGGTTTTGTAAACCCATTTGCATCTGACAAGTTTTCTTCCCTTTGGAAGAGGAACAAGATCCCAAGTATCGTTTTCCAATAAGGAACGATATTCTTCATTCATAGCTACATTCCAATCTAGATGACCTGAAGCTTCTTCAAAGGTGACTAGATCAGTATTTTCTGGAACTTGAGCCAATAAGGAAGAGGCTCTTTCGAACTGAGAACGTGTACGACGTTGATCTACAGGGTCACTTGCAAGAGAACCTATTGCATCTCGAGTAGAGCAGACGCATCATGGAAGTTGTGGAGCTGAAGGAATATCTTGAGGAGGTGGAGGAGGATTTCCATCCTTGTTGTCGTCATCCGAACTAGAAGGAATGCTATCAAAAATAGAAGAGATAGAGAGAGGTGGCACATATGTCGAATCAGGTTTGCATTCCAAAGGTGACACACATGCCGAACTAGGCTTACGGGCCGATATGTTTTCATCAAATTTTACATCTCTTCTAATGACTACATTTTTGGATTTTGGTTGAAGAAGTATATATCCTTTGACATCTTCAGAACATCCCACAAAAATGAATTTTTCACTCTTAGGTTCTAATGCTTTATGTTTCACATCTGGAATATGGGCCCAAGCTTCACTTCCAAAAACATGAAAGTTACTTACATCTGGCTTGATTGAGCTCCAGACTTCTTCAGGAGTTATACTCCTTAAAACCTTAGTAGGAGTGTGATTCACTATGTAATTTTCACAATTAATTGCTTCTGCCCAAAAATTAAGACTAAGTCCTTTAGATTGAAGCATAAAATTAGCCATTTATTTTAAGGTGCGATTATTCCTTTCAGATACACCATTTTGTTGTGGAGTATATGGAACAGTATGTTGTAATTGAATTCCATGCTCAGTGAAAAAGTTGATAAATTTGTTGTTAACATATTCTCCTCCATTGTCTGATCTTAGCTTAAGAATTTGATGTCCAGATTCAACTCTCAACAAAGGCCTTGAAGGCCAAGAACATGTTAAAAACTTCACTGTTCATTTTTAAGAAGTATACCCAAGTGCGTTTGGAAAAATCATCAATGAAAGTTAAGAATTATTTTCAACTAGAGAAAGAAACAACTGAAAGTGGACCACATAAACCACTGTGCACAAGATAAAAATGGGCTGAAGCGTCCCAAGAGGCACGTTTGTCAAAATTGTCCCGATGATGTTTTTCGATTACAAAACCAGAACAAACACTATCTTGGCAAGATACCATAGGAATAATTGTCGCCATGTTTTCTTTATATAGAGTTTGAAGAGAGTGATAGTTTAAGTAACCAAATCGCTCATGCCAAAGTTTTCTCACTTCATCATTATGAGCAACAAAAACGGAGGGAAGACAGGATGACCTAAAGTTGTTAAACTTATACAACCTTGTGGAATCATCAGAAATTATAGTAGCTAAAATATGTTTAGGATCCTTGAGATCCTTAATTACAACATCATGAGGTGATAATTCTACTGTTTTCCCTTCACTTGAATGAGTTATTTGATAAACAGATAGAAGGTTGTAGGACAAGGTAGGAACACATAATATATTATTAAATTGAATATTATCTAGATGAATGGTTCCAGATGCTAGAACACTAAGAGATCTATCATCAACAAAATAAATGTTTTTGGTGTTACAATCATTTAAAGAAGAAAACATGTCTTTATTTTTGGCCATCTGGTAAGATGCTCCAGAATCAATGAGCCACTCATGAGAACTAGAAGAAGAACATACATTTAATGCATAACCAGATCTTGATGCTTGATAACCACAAGCAAAAAGTGCCATTCCTAAAGATGAAGTTGAAGATTTCTCCAAATTGACGTTGTGCTTCTTCATTGCTACTTCCAAGGCTTCCATCTTCTTAAAACATTTTGACTCTGTGGCCATCACAATTACAAAAGTTGCAATGTCTATCTGTCTTCTTCCCTTTGTTTTTATATGCCTTATCATTTTTTTGAGTTGATTTTTCAATTTCTGGCTGAAATTTCTTAAGACCCTTGTTTGGTTTAGGACCATTCTTTCTAGGATGCTGCTTCTTATGATTCTTTTGGTATTGTTGTTACTGGGTTGCTAAGGCTTTCTTAGAAGAGTTTCCAGTATTAATAAGACCAAGGTGTAAGATTTTTTCTTGTTCTCTTATCAAAGAATCACAAAAGGCATCAAAATAGGGTGGCTTGTAGGTTGTTCCTTGAGAAATGAGGGCTTCTCTAGTGGAATGGAAGGTGGAAACAAATACAGAGTATGTAGGGCCAAGCTTAGCAAGAATGGAATAGATAAGGCTACCATATTCCTTCTTGACCTTACAAACTTCTAAAAGAAGTCTAAGGGTCTTGAATTTGGACATAAAATATTCAATAGAGGAGAAATTATTGGGGTCCAAAGTAAGAAACTCATTTTCAAGCTGGTGGGCCCTGATTTCATTTTGAATGCCAAAAACAGTATTTATCTTTTTCATAGTTGCATCAAGGGTGTCAATTTATTGGATATGAAATCGAACATATTGAGCAATGGACATTCTTATAAACCCTCGTGCTTGATCTTGTTTATTTTCCTATTTAGTGGCTTTATCTTGATCAATAGGTTTATTTTCTTATCCTGTGGTTATTATATAAATCCCTATACTTCTAATTAATTCTACCATGTAGGATAGCCATGGAAATAATTGGTGTTGCTAAGATTAACCAAGAATGCACTTTCCATTTTTTAAATAAACTGAAGCTGAAAAGGCTGAAACTAACTTCCCCAATGGAAATGTCTCGAAAAATCAGGCTAGTTCAAAAAAAGCGGCTCAGAAAAAAGCTTCCAGATGAAGAAGTTATGTCTTTTTTAAAAAAATATGTTGTAGATGTCAAATATTTACTTGAAAGGTTGAAAGGTGATGATGAATTCTACTCTCTTTTTTTTAAATACCCCTCCTTTTCCAAACTTATACAATAAGCTCACTTTAAAAAAAAAACTACTTTATGTGACCCACTTTTATCAATAAGTGAGATTCATTTTTACAATGTTACTTTTACATGTGCTTTTGAAACACAACCCTCATTTTAAAACCGGCAAATTGCCAAAGGGCTTTATAAGAAAAAGTAACTTAACAAAAAACTTCTTACAAAAAGAAGCTTGAGAGAGAGATTTGAACCCACAGGGGCTTCAATCAATGAACCTTCAGCATATCACGTGTGATCATAGAATATTAAACAATACCCTTAATTTGAGTATATATTGGAAAATACATCTAAAAAACACATTATTTAACCCCATACCAATATAAACCCAATACACCTTCCCAATTTAAAAAACCCTTACTTTCACTATTATTTTAGGTATATATTTTTTCATTAACATTTTTTATACCCCTTTATATTTTTTCATTAACTTTGAGCTCAACATTTTATACATGCCAATATAAAAACCCTTTACCCCCTATATATCCCCCAATATATTATAACATTTTTTCCTCATTATATATCCCCCAATGTGAACCCACGTGCTATGGTATTGCTCCCGTAGTGAAGCCCCTGTGCTTGAACCCAAGACCTCTATTCTTATAAACTAACTTTACACCAAGTGAGCTAGTAAAAGGATTATGTTATTGTTTGAAAGGAGGAAGGGGGGGTTATTTTATTTTAATTTTTTTTCTCTCTCATGTGCGTGCTTTTTCCTGCAAAAAAAACACAAAAAATCTGTGCACAAAAAAAAAAGAAATGCAAGCCTTGCAGCAGAATGTTATATTTCCAATTAGTCTTACCGACAATTATCATTTTTTCGTTGTTTCTGATTTCCTGAGATCACACAAAGACGCGGGGAAAGAGCATACGTAGCAAAAAAAAAATTGTCTTCATGTTTCTAATTTTCCGAGATTGCACACAGCGCAGAGAAAATAGCATACACAGAGAATAGGGTATAGATCTGACAATAATAAAAAATTAAACTAAAATATACAAAGGGAACCGAAATAAACAGAAGGATTGATAAATATAACTGCAAAGAAGATACTTTATACCTCTAGATCTAAAATGACATAACTCGGGCAACCGGAAACCTTTTCGCATAAAATAAAAGGGGTTCCTCACTGCAACATACCCTCCGGACACAACATAGCAGTTCTCCCGGCCCGAAAGTGGTTAGAAATAATAGATTTGGAAAAAGCCAGTCGCATGCAGTCAAACCGGCTTCGGATTTGGATCAACAACGGATGCAGCCCTCAAAATTTCTCTGATACCATATAGAAATTTATAGGGTAAGTTCCTTAGATAAAAGACCAAAGGTCACAGACTCATAGCTCACAAACAGATCACAAATTAGTACACTAGTATTTGATGTGGTTAAAACCCTCAAAGCGGGAAACAGTCCATGACCTGAGCCAACGCGGCCACTTCAGGCAATTTATTAATATAAAAAAAAAAAAAATTACATAAGCTTCTCTCATTAACGGTTACCAAAAAAATGACCCTCCATGCTCTTTAAATATAGATCATGCACCAATCAAGTGTTAAGGCACGGATCAAGTGTCGGTAAAGCCGAGGAGAGAGTGAATTGTCGAATCATTACATATCATGACCGTCAGATTATAAGTTACAAATGTACATAGTAATGAAACACACTTTACCTAACTCTACGCTAGATCAAGTTATACTTAACTATTTCTTATGTGTCGGAATATCCTAACATGCCCCCTTAAGAACAACTTGGGTTAGGATTGAAGGATTTACAAAAGTGACACAAAAGGAGACTATTTCCTATATGTCGAAATATCCTAACAAGGGACTATCTGCCTTGCAACCATCCTTGTTATTGTTATTTTCTCTTTAAATGACCTTTCTTAGATCTCTCAACTCATGTTTTTATCTCCTTCATGTTTTTATCTCTTTCTAGCTTGTTTTTATCTACTTCTAACTATGGATGGTAATAGTTAGAAGTAGTGTCACAAACATGTTAAAGATACATTTGGAATTCGTAAAGTCGTGGTTGGGTGTAAGATTTCTACATATTATTAAAACTAGCAGTTGCCCCAAAAGGTGCAAAGAGAGGCCGATAGGATTTTAAAATCAAAAAAATTGTACAAGAAAATAGCAATTGATACGTTAAATTTAAGTTAATTTTTTGGTATTTTTTTCTTAAGTTTATGATATGTAACTATATTAGAATTGTTTAACAAAAACATTCTCCAATGTCATTAGAACCGCATGGTGGAATATTAAATACTAAATTGATTACATTATATTTTAAAGTAATCTAACTAATAGATGAGATGATATTTTAATTTACAAAAATTGAATGTCTCGAGGATCCATTTATACATAGAGTGGTTCTAAACTTCTAATAGTTAAGAATGCATGCCTTCTTGTAAAAGGTTAAAATTTCAAATTCAAAAGGTTAGAAAATAGACATCTAGGAATCAAATCACTGGGCAAAGACATCGAATTCATATTTAAGTATAGCTTCCTTCATAAATCATACATTGCAATAAAAAATAAGCTTTATCATAGCTATATAGCAACAACATGTGGGATTCAACTAATATAATTATCCCAACTTTCAAAAGATGAATTGAAATTTAGTTGGAGTGTAATGGTAAAAAACCCAACTTGGAGAAAGATTCATGGAAATTCAATTACAATATAATAGAAAAATGTGAAGTAAATCTGGTTAAAATAAATATGTGAATTAAAGATTTATTCATTACTTTATAGTTTAAATATTACTTTATATATTAAATATTAATTAAATATGTGAACTTACTATTTTTTTTTACACAAGTCTTACTAGTGACATGTGAGTTCAAATTGGGCAACTTAGAATTTTATGGTTACTTTCTATAAAGAAAAATAATCTTTTTGGAAAGATCTCTAATTCTAAAAATTCCTAAAAATTTAAGAAAATATGTGAACTTTCTATTTTTTTTACATACATGTCTCACTAATAACATGTGTCATTACCAAAATGAATTGATTGACAAAAAAAAGCAAGTGTATTTTCATAATGGTTTCACACAATCACCATTTATAAAGCACACATTAAAATTCTTTAGAGCTTAAGACTATAAAGAAAGAGAAAATAACCTAACAAAACAATTAAGCATATACTAGTGGAACCATTCATATAATTCATTAATAGCATGAACTAAATTAAATAAAATAACCTAACAAAATAGTTAAGCAAATACAAGTGGGACCATTCGTATAATTCATTAATAGCATGAACTGATTTCTTTATTTCAAGCAGAAATTTTTGTACTTGGAGAAACATTCCATGGTCTCTCATTTCTGAGAAAGGTGGCGGACAGTTGAACAGTTTTGCGATCAGCGCTCAAATACCAGGGGATTGGTAGTATTATGGGTCATAGATTTTGTTGCCGCATTCGCATTTCCACACAATTGGATCATCTCCACCTATTGGAGTGCCGAGGCATTGCAGTTGTGGAGTGACAGTGCACTGCACAGGCGTACATGGATTGCACCCCTCGCATTTATTATAACATGACGGTGGCCCAGAGCCAATAGTTGGCAATGCAACTTCCCTTCTACGCTCTCCCATCCCCTTCACCTACCAACAATAGTTTTTATCATTCAAGTGTGCAACAATATCTTCAATCCAATATTATTTTAAATGAAAGATTACAGAAAACATGGATTCAGAAATGAATGATTACAAAGAAAGCAGAGCCAAAATGTTCCGACGAAGGCATTAATGATTAATACAGATAAATAACCCTATAGACCCTCTGCTTGATCATTTCCCATGATAGAGTACAGATCCAATCAAAGCTTTGCATCGATGCACAAGATGGCGTAAAAAGGGAAACCATGGCTCACTGAAGCACTCCAAAGAGCTAATAACAAGGTCTTTAACAACAAAATGAATACATAATAGAAAAGCATAAAACAAATTTTGGCTTAAGAAAATAAAAACCTCGGCAGCCTACTATTTAAAAATCACAAACAAAATCTGGCGCAAACATATTGCATAGCAAGCGCATATCTGCTCAAGGAAACAAGCCCTAACTCTAAACATAAATATGGCTAAAGCATCTAAAATAAAGGGCAAATATTTTAACCTATTACAGGAAATGCAAACCTGGGGGCAAAATAAACCCACAAAGAGAAAACAACGAAAATGGCATTTTCTTTAACAAAAGAATTCAAGTCTCAAATATAGGTATCCAGAAATGCAGATAAATCTTACTTACCATCGCCATATTTTTCAAACAGACTGAAAGCCTCCTTAAACTCTGCGATCTGATCTTTGGTCAACTGCTCCGCCATTTTCACAGGATAGTCGGATCGAAACGTGCAAACGCAAATCGATTACCTTTGCAAAAATACCTGAACATATGCAAAAAAAGACGTCAAGGTTTCGAATCTCACAAACTCCACATAATTAAAATAATGAAGGGTGCCTTGCTTTTTACCTCAAGCGCAGAAATAAACAAAAACAAAAGCAGGGCAAGACACACCAGAGAGGAAAGGGAGGAAACTGTGGCATAGGATGAAATCCCTCGCAGCATTTAAACTCGATCAACTGGGAAATGACAGTGCACCCTGAAATTGCCTGGATGCGTTGCGCTAGGAAAGGAATAAGAAACTTTTTACGGGGACCCTAGTCTGTTAGATCATTCAAGGTGATCGACGGCTGTGGATCGCCAAAGGATATGGGAAAATAATAGACGGTGAACGAGATTCTATAGGGTCCTTCTCAAATGAGATCTCCCATTGTTTTGACCCAGCTGACGTGGGTCGTCTCTGTTTACGTGGACCAATGGGGTGTTTCCACCTATACATTAAGGGGGCTTATATCGAATATGAAGAGCTACGATGCAAATAAAAAAAAGCACAAGGCAAGAGTAAAGCATTAGCAAATAAAGCATATTACCAATAATGCATAAATCATATTACCCAAATTAGCAATGGAAACTCAGTGTCATTTTTGGTAAAAAGTTATCATGTTCTTATGCTTTTTTTTAACTTTATATATATATGATGAAGGTATATTTCTTTGTTTTTTTGAATGGTTATCTTTTATGATTTTTATGATAAATCTGTAGTATTATTTTATTTTTGGAACTATATCAAGTAATTCAAAAAAATGAGTTATGAGGGAAAATTCCTAAAAATTTAGAGAAATATGTGAACTTGCTATGATGAAGGTATATTTCTTTGTTTTTTTGAACGATTATCTTTTATGATTTTTATGATAAAGGTATAGTATTATTTTATTTTTGGAACTATTATATTTTATGATTTTATGATTTTATGATTTTTTTGCACACGTCTTACTAGTGACATGTGTCATTATCAAAATGAATTGGTTGACGAAAAAGCAACTGTATTAATTCAAAAGAGAAGGCCTATCGGCCTATTCAAAAAAATGAGTTATGAGGGAAAATTCCTAAAAATTTAGAGAAATATGTGAACTTGCTATGATGAAGGTATATTTCTTTGTTTTTTTGAACGGTTATCTTTTATGATTTTTATGATAAAGGAATAGTATTATTTTATTTTTGGAACTATTATATTTTATGATTTTATGATTTTAAGATTTTATGATTTTTTTGCACACGTCTTACTAGTGACATGTGTCATTATCAAAATGAATTGGTTGACGAAAAAGCAACTGTATTAATTCAAAAGAGAAGGCCTATCGGCCTAACTAAATATTTAATAAAATTTTAAAATATAATAAATTTTGTTTAAATAAATATTATTCCATGAAAGTTGTCATAGAAAATTGGAAATTTATTTAAAATTTTAGAAAATCTCGCTAATTTTACTACTTCAAATATTTGGTGGAAATTTTTGCATAAAAATATTTAAATTTTGTATACTTTTTTAAATTGTTTTGGTGATTTTTAAGGTAAGAAATAGTATAAAAATTGAGAATATTTTTTACAAAATGATGGGACTTGATTTTTTTTTGTTTTTTTTGAAAAAATATAGAAAATTAGCCTAGTAACTAATATTAACCCTAAAGTTCTCTCAAATATCATAAAATTGTAATAATATAAAAAAAAAACATTTAATAAAAAAATATTTGTTATAATTATAAAATTAAGATATAAATATTTAACAATAAAATAGTATAATAATATAAAAAATCATTTAATAAAAAATTATTTTTAATAATTATAAAATTAAGATATAAATATTTAACAATAAAATATTATTTGATAATTATAAAATTAAAATATAATAAAATTTAAAATTATTTAATATAGTTTTATAATCATTCATCGATAATTAGATTGTAATAACCTGCTCCTGTATTTACCCATTTTTACAAGCTTTCTATGTTAAACATGGGGTGAGTGTTACTATGATATGGCTCAACCTCCAAGTTCGAGTTATGGAAGTGGGGCAAACTAATCAACAACTTAAAACCATCTCTCAGGGACTACAAAGCACGCAGGAGCCTACAAACCACCCCAAGTGATCAGTCCCTGAGCCAGAAATCTTTTTCACAAGAGAAAATTGCCAACCGCACCCATAACACTGCATCCATGCAGTTGGAAGGCTATAAATGCATGCATAGGCCTCACTGCCAATGGTTATAACCGAAATCCCTCAATTCAGTGCATGCAATCACGATATCTATGTCACTATTTTAGGTTAGTCTCCAAACCAGTACCCATAAATTCTTATAACTTTCCAGGATCATGATAATGATGATAAAAATGCTAAAGAATTAAATCTTGAGCAACATGTCAACCAATACATTCCTAATGCAAGATAGACATTTCGCTAAACACATGAAAAACATATAAGCTATAGGTCAAGAATGCATATCTGATCATAAACTTATGAACTTCATTTGAGAATCACCAAGAAGGTTCTATGACCTATAGCTAGCTCTAATAACACTTGTTAGCCCATGCATTCATCAACCATTCAATAACTTATCAAATCATGAACAAGAGCCATAGCTAGAGAACATCATAAAACCATGCATATAAATAACATGTAACCAAAATAAAAACTATGAGAAATCATCCATAAGATCATTATAATAACCAGTACAAGTGCTCATAGATCACAATAGAAAAATAGTTCATATTAACATATTAAAATTTCAACCAAGTCAGGGACTTTCATGTACCACCCAACCATAGATTGGGTTGAACCATATCTCTCTTTCATCTAATCACCCTCCTGCCATATTCCAAGCATGAATGTGGAATCATAAGGGTTAAAATAAAATAAAATAAACTAAGGCTTCTAGATGTCAAACCATCTCAACCCTCAAGCACGATAATCTCATCTACATGGTCCAAAAAACACTGACATCAACCAGTTTGGTCTCTACCCAAATTGTCAAGGGTTCCAGGAACTAATAACTCAACCCACAACCTCTAGGCAACTTGAGTTGTTTTAGGGATCCAAAGAATTTTCCCAACCCACGGGCTCCAGGGACTAGTAACTCAACCCACGGTCTCGAGGGAACCCAAGTTGTTTCAGGGCTCCAAAGAATTTGTTCCAACCCACAACCATAGGAAACCTGAGAACCAATTAGAAAATACAAATGGGGAACCCACCACACCATGGCTATCAAGGAAAGGGAAAGGAAAGGTTGAAACCACTGTCAGTCGAGGCAAATCTCCATTTTCATGAAAACACATAACAAGTAACCACATGCATATACCATGCATCCAAAAAATAGAAGGAGATCACACATGCAACATGTTACCTGCAAGACATCCCTATTGTATTTGTTGATCCAATCATCTCTTCAGCTTTCTTTCTTTCTTTGTTTTCTCCAAATCCAAGTGAATGCTAGATTTCTCCAAGAATTCTCTAAGTGTGGAAGAGTATGAGAGAATGAACGAGACCTCAAATCAAACTCTCAAAAAGTTGACAAAAAACTAGCAATTGATCCTTTGATGTATTTTTATCATTGAGGTCCCATTTTCTTTCATTTTCCTTCAATTTCCCTCTAATTTCCCTTGCATGCAAATTTGTGTCTCTTCATCTCCCTTTTCTCCTATTTTCCTTTGTTTTCATAATTAAATGTCTATTATTTCCTCTTTTCTTTTGTCAATGTCTTTTCTAATTTACATAGCCATTAATAAACCACAAGTTATGTTCACAGTAATATTTTTCGCCATTTCACTTGGAATATGTGTCCTGTGACCTTTATCTTATTTTATTTACAAGGAAAATCAACCAGTGGTTTTTACAAAACCTCCCCCTTGGGGTAACATTTCCCTTGGTGTTCAATGACGTTTAAAACTAGAAAAACATGCTCACCATGGAGCTTTATAATAAAACTTGATGCAACATTTACACCATAGCAAACTAATGAAACCATGAACACCATACAACTTATTGGAGCTTTATAATACAACTTGAATCAATATTTACAACATACTGCTTATTGGATATTTATAAAATAACTCATTGTAGTATTTACAATACACATATGATTATATAAATATAAACCAAACACATATGCTCAACAAACAAATAAAGGATACAAATCCTACATCTGATTAACCATCTCCCACGTAGCTTCATCTGGCCCAAAGTTCTTCCATTGCACTTTAACTTGCTCAATTTCTTGGTTACCGATCAAGAGTCATTTCCACTACAAAATGCACTAAATTTCTAGCTAGAATTGTACCTCTAGTTCGACTTGCAATACAGACAAATCAATCACACGGTCATCATCCTGGACATATCTCTTAAGTAATGAAACATGGAAAAAATCATGTACTTTCAATGTTCACAACATTAGTTGGTAATCCACTGGTCCAATCCTCTCAAGGATCTCAAAAGGCCCACAATTCCAAGATGCCAACTTGGAAAATGACCCAATCCTTAAGGTTGGATTGATGTGCAGCTACACATGTTCTCCAACCTGAAATTCCTTGAATGCTCTATGTTGATATTTATAGCTCTTCTGTCTATTTTATATTGCCTTAAAATTCTTCTTAATAACTTGCATCCCTTGCCCCATCTCAGCCAACATATCTGGCCCAATCAACACCATGTTCACTAGATCACTCCAACTAGTAAGAGTATTACAAATATTCCCATAAAGATCCTCAAATGGAATCATCTTCAAGGATTCCTGATATCCATTATTATATGCAAACTCCACTAATGGAAGATATTCCTCTCACTTCCTCTGTTGATGCATGACATACATCCTCAACATATCCTCAAGAATCTTGTTAACCCTCTATGTTTGTCCATCTATCTACAGATGATAAGTTGTACTAAAAGCTACCTTTGTCCCCAAGCCTGCAAACAACTCCTTCCAAAACCTTGAAGTAAACATGGCATCTCTATATGATATAATCTTCTTTGGAACACCATGCAATCTCACTATATCCTTGATGAAAACCTAAGCTACATCACTAGATGAATTAGTAGACTTCATTGCAATGAAGTGAGCTACGCCATTGGATGAATTGGTAGACTTTACTGCAATGAAGTGATCTACCTTTCTCAACCTGTCAACCACAACCATGATGGAATCATGTTGTCTATATGTCTTTGGAAAACGTATAATGAAGTCCATGGAAATGACCTCCCATTTCCATTCTGGAATCAGAATAGGTTGCAATAGAATATTTGATGCTTTCATTCAATTTTCACTTGCTAATAGTTCAAGCATCTAGTAGTAAACTCAGCCACCTATTTCTTCAAGTTCGACCAATGATAGAAATTCTTGACAAATTTCAAAGTCTTCTTGTATCCGGGATGACCTGAATGCGATCTGACATGAAACTCCCTGAAGATAAGATCCTTGAGCTCACAACTAACTCGCACATGAATCATATTCCTAAATCTCACTAAGGCACTCGCCATGATTTGATACTCCTCATCTTTATCACCTTCACCCTACTGCTGCAATCTTTTCTTAAGTTGTTGATACCTCTCATCATGTCACCCTGCATGCAATAGTTGATTTTTTAAATATGTCCCATAAGAGCTCACAACTAAAATGTGATTCACCTGAACTCTCCTACTAAGAGCATCTGAAACCTTGTTCTCCTTTCCCTTGATGTACCTGATCTCAAAATCAAACTCACTGAGGGTTGTCAACCATCTAGTTTTCATGGATTTCAAATTGGGTTGGTCAAACAAGTACCTCATCCCACTATGATCACTCATCAATATGAACCCCCTACCAAGAAGATAATGTCTCCACATCTTCAATGCATGAATGATTGTATCCAACTCAAGATTGTGAGTCACATATTTCTTCTCATGGTCATTCAACTTCCTTGACTCATAACATACAACAAGCCCTTCCTGCATCAATACAACACCAAGTCATTCCTTGCAAGTGTTTTTACACACCACAAACTCTTTATCAGGATCTTCAATCTTCAGTAATATATCATTTGTAAGCAAAGGTTTCAATTGATCAAAACATGTTGCACACTCCTCATTCCATTCAAACTTCTTTCCATTCCTCTAGAAGGATATCATAGGATAACCAATTCGTAAGAAGTTCATAATGAAACAAATTTAATAACTTTCTAGTCCCATGAATGATCTAACCTCATCCACATTCTTAAGATTTGGCCACTCCATGATAACTTTAATCTTTTTCGAGTCCACTGGTATTCCCTCTTTGGAAACAACATGTCCCAAGTAATGAATCTGAGATTGAAAGAAACAACACTTGTTGATCTTGGCATACAAGTAATGCTCTGTCAACTATCTCAATATTGTTGTTAGGTTCTTTTCATGTACTTCCTCATTCTTGGAGTATATCAATATATCATCAATAAACACTATCACAATTTTTCCAAGTAAGGACACAACACACTATTCATAAAACACACGAAAGTGGTTGGAGAATTGGTAAGACAAAAATGAACCACCATAAACTCATAATGTTCATACCTTGTATGGAATGCAATCTTGTATATGTATTCTTCTTTGATGTGCACCTGATGATATCATGATCTCAAATCAATCTTTGAAAATATTGTAGCTCCCTTCAACTGATCAAACAAGTCATCAATCTGCGAGAATGGATAAAAAAAAATTATAGTCATAAATTTTTTTTATAGTCACCTTGTTCAACTGCATGTAATCAATGTAAAACCTGAGAATACCATCCTTCTTCTTTACAAACAATATTGGTGCACCCCAAGGTGACACATTTTTCCTTATGTATCCTTTATCAAGAATCTCCTTAAGCTGCAACTTCAATTCAACCAAATCTAGAGTGCTCATCTTGTAAGGTACCTCAAATGATCTTGTTTCTCCCGACATCAACTCGATAGAAAATTCCACCTCTCTATGAGGAGGAAACTCTAAAATATATGCAGGAAAAACATCCTAGAATAGTTGAAAAACATGATACTTCCCCAGGACTTCGTCATCCTCAACATCCTTCCCTTTATCACTAGAAATATGAACTTCAAACAATACACATCCTTTTGGCAACTGCTCTTTACATGCATAGTTGTAACCATTCTCACTGATATAGGCTTCTTGTTTCCCTGCAAGACTCTCCTTTCCCAGTTATAATCCAGGCACTCAATAGCCTTGTCATAGAAATATACCTTGGTCACGTGAATGAACAATCAATCCATGCCCAAACGCATACTATATGATCCAAAAGGAATCACATTTAGATGTGTTTATGCAGGCATAACATTTATCTCAAGTGCACAATATCTCACCTAATTATGAACTCTTCTCTTGGTCCCTGTAGCGAACTACACCAACCAATATTTTACATGCACTTCTTTATTCAAGCAACAATTATCCACTGGATCAGGATTGATATAACTATAATTAGATCGAGGGTCAATCAAAATGGAAACAACTTGATCACAAATCTTACCTTCCATCTCAATAATGGATGTCTGATGATCAGGTTGTCTATTATTCACTGCTTACTTCCATCTCAATAATGGATGCCTAATGATAAAGTTGTCTATTATTTACTACTGCATAAATCTGAGGAATAATCTGCCCAACATCTCCAACTATTTGTGCCTCCTAAGCACTATAAATATTAGGCATGCCACCCTGATGTGATGGACACTCACTCCTACGATGCACTCCACCAAAACTCCAAAACCACAAAGCCTTCCTTCCATTATCCATATTTTTCTCCTAAGGGTGAAATCCATGTCTTCTAACAACTACATTTATCTTCTTGTATGGCGCTACATTCTCCTTGTAACCTGCATCCTCAGGTATTCCTTTCTTCTTAGCCCACTTTCCTTTAGTCTTCTCAGTACCTTTCCAATCCCACTTAGGCTTAGTCTTATGATTAGATTAGTAAAAATTCTTTAGCTTCATGATGACTTCTTCCAATGACTGAGGTTCGTCATACTCAATCTGATCTTTAAATGCTAAATGAAATCCATTGATTAACCTTTGAACCTTTGTATTCTCATCCTTGATGTAGGGCACATACCTCAATAGCTCCAGAAACTTGGTCGTGTACTCTTCATCCATCATATAACCCATCTTCAACTCAAAGAACTCCTTTTCATTTTCATCATAATATCTCTCATGCAAGTACTTCTTCCCAATGAGTCTTTTAAACTCATGCAAAATCAGCTCCTCTACCCTGATGCCTCTAACATGGTTCACATCTTCCCATAAAAAATATACTTTTCTCTAGAAATTGGAGATAAATATCTTGGCTTTCATATTCTTTAAATAATCATCCAATCCAAATAAATTCTCCATCCCAAGAAGCCATGCTTCTGCATCTTCTGATGTATTCCATCCCCATCAAAAGTAGGAGAATTTTTTTTCTTTTACTCCTCTAGCAAATATTTCTTCTCACTTGTCCTATAAGGATGATGATGGTGATGATGATGATGTATCTTAGAACCAAAACTAGAATAAAATCCATGAGTACTAGCCCACCATTTAGGTTTATCCAAATATTGTCCAACTTTGAGTATGTCATCCTTGTCTAACATGTATCATGATCAAGCCCTGCTACCATATGCCCCATTAGTCTTTTACTCCTATCCATGTTTGATCCTTAGTTATCCTTGCTTCTGCAGATCAAAAAGAATCTAAAGGATGACTACATTAACCTCTAACTACTTTTCTTAAGCTCTGGAAAGCCTTTCTTGTGCCTCATTCAAACTGCTATTATCTTCCTTATAACTTCTTATTTATGCATTTTAACTTCTCAGTGTATCTACTGTATTGGGAGAGTACTCTTATCCTTGTTTCTCAATTGACTTATCCCATTCCATTGAGTTCACATTAGGCTTGTAAGGGGAGTCATGTGAACTATAGTCCACCATTTTGTTCTTCATCTCTAATCTTCTATCTCCTACAACATGTCATGTTAGACAAACCAAATAGAGAGATAATCAAAATCTTACCTTAGTGAAGTTTATGGGATTTTATCACATCTATACAAATCAATCTAGATTAGCATGATATATATACATAATAACATAAACATATCAACATCATACATAAATAAGGTCATTATATCCATAATAGTAATTTGATAGCATGCATACATGATAAACTCAATAAAAAACTTACATGCATGCATAGCAATCACATCTACCTTGAGGTCCAATGTTGCAACCTTTCTCTGATACCAATTTGTAACATCGGTATTAGAGGAAAGGTTGCAAGGAACAAAACTACTCTGATACCACCCTGTAACGACCTCCTACCACATTTACCCACTTTTACAAGCTCTCAAAGGTAAACATGAGTTGATTGTTACCATGATATGACCCAATATCCAAGTTCCATTTATGGAAGTGAGGCTGACTAATCAAAAACTTACACCCATCCCTTAGGGACTGTAGACCACTCAGCAGCCTGCAAGCCACCCCAAGTGATCAATACATGAGCTAGAATAATTTTCACAATATAAACTCCCCAACCGTGCCCATAACAGTGCATGTATGTGTTTGGGAGGATACTACTACACCAATAGGCTTGAATTCTAGCGGTTATGACCTAAATCCCTCATTTCATTGCATATGGTCGTGAGATCTACACCATTTTTTTAGGCTAGCCTTTGGAACATTGCCTAGAACTCCTTGTAACTTTCCAAAATCATGAAAATGATGATAAAAATGCTAAAAAATCAAAGCTTCAGCAAGATCTTGACCAATACATGCCTAATACAAGATAGAAATTTTCCAAACACATGACAAAGATATAAGCTACAGGTCATGAAAGTATATATGATCATAAAAATTTGAACTTCATATGAGAATTACCTAGAAGGTTTTATGCCCTTTGTAGTTGGTTGCAATAACACTTTTTATTCCATGCATTCATCAACCATTGAGTAACTTATCAAATCATGAACAAGAGTCATAACTAGAGCACATCATAAAACCATGCATATAGCCAACATATAACCAAACTAGAAACTATGAAATCAACCATAATATTAACATAATAACTAGTACAAGTTTTCATGTATCAGAATATGAAAATAGCTCATATTAACATATGAAAATTTCAACCAAGTCAGGGACTTTCACATACCACCCGACCATATAGATGGGGATGGACCAAATCTCCCTTTCATCCAATCACCCTCATGCCATATTCCAAGCATGAATGTGGAATCATAAGGGTTAAACCAAAATAAAACCAACCAATGCTTTCAGAGGCCAAACCACATAAACCCTTAAGCACAATGTTCTCACCTATATGGTCTAGTAATGGCTAACATCAACCAGATTGGTCTCTACCCAAACTATCTAGGGCTCTAGGGATTATTAACTCAACCCATAACCTCTAGGGAGCCCAAGTTGGTTCAAGGCTCCAGAGCGTTTATCCCAACCCATATGCTCCAGTGATTAGTAACTCAACCCGCAACCTCCAGGAGACCCAATCTATTTTAGGGCTCCAGAGAATCTGTTCCAACCCACAACCATAAGAAACCTAAGAACCAATTAGAAAATCCAAATGGGGAACCCACCACATCATGATTATCCAGGAAATGGCAAGGCAAGGCTGAAACCACTATCAATCTAGAAAAATCTCCATGCCAATGACAACACATAACTAAGAAACCACATGAATATATCATGCATCCAAAAACCAACAAGGAGTTCACACATGCAACCTTGTACCTGCAAAGTATCCCTATTGTAGGTGTTGATCCAACCTTCTCTTCTGAATCCTTTCCTTCTCCAAATCCAAGTGAATGTTAGAGTTCTCCAAGAAAGATCTAAGTGTGCAATAGTATGAAAGAATGAAGAGCTAAACTCAAACTGTCAAAAATATAGCAGTTGATTCTTAGATGTCTTTTTATAATTGAGGTCCCATTTTCTTTCATTTTCTTTTATTTTTCCTCTAATTTGCCTTACATGCGAGTTTGTGTCTTTTCATATTCTTTTTCTCCTATTTTCCATTATTTTCATAGTTAAATAACAATTATTACCTATTTGTCTTTTCCAATTTTCATAACCATTAATAAACCACAAGTGATGCCCACTATAATATTTTTCCCAACATTCAATATTAAATATGTGTCCCAATACCTTGATCTTATTTTATTTACAAGGAAAATCATCCAAAAGATGTAACACAGATCACATTACACTAAATTATATGTCAAATTTTTTTTATTATATTGATATAATTATTAACTTTTAATTCCACAAATATAATTTATCAAGTTAAAATGTAAATTTAAAAACTTTATAAATTTTATTTTTTAATAAAAGTTTATTTTTCTATTATAAATTACTAAATGTTTAAAATAAATAAATATTATACATATGATATAATAATTTATTAATTTCATAACACTTCTATATATTTAATTATTTGAAAGAATTTATTATATATAAAACATTATTAAACATAATTTCATGTTTGTGTACCTTTCCTCTCTACAAACCAAATTTTATTTTTCATTTTCAAATTTCTCTTTGGTTTTATTATCTTTACATAAAAGAGTATGAATTATGGGTTCTAATCTTCTTTACAAATATTTGCACAATATTATTCATTGTTCTCATATATTCATGAGTACCTCCCAAACATTGTATGCATTAAATTTTACATGAACAATTAAAAAAAAAACAACAACAAAAAAACCAAATACATAAACTAATTGGTAAGAAATTCATGAATTAAACTCATTCAATTGAATTTCCATTAAATTTTAGTAATTTTACTAAAATAATATTTACAGTCAATTAATAGTTTTCCAACTTAAATTCATTGAATCTCAAAATTATAGCCATTTTCAAATGATTTAATAAAAATTCATGATTATAATTTTATTAATTTCATTAATTATATATATATATATATATATATATATATATATATATATATTTGGTTTTATTATCTTTACATAAGAGAGTATGAAATATGGGTTCTAATTCTCTTTATACATTTATTAGTACCTCCCAAACATTGCATGCACTAAAATTTGCATAGAGAATTTAAAAAAAAACAACAAAACCAAATACATAAACTAATTAGAGAAGAAATTCATGCATTAAACTAATTCAATTAAATTTCCATTAACTTTTAGCAATTTTATTAAAATAACATTTATAGTGAGTTAATAGAATTCCAACTTAAATTCATTAAATCTCAAAATTATAGTCTTTTCAAATGGTTTAATAAGAATTCAAAATTAAAAGTATGATTGGTTTTCCAATCCTTTTATCTAGAAATTTATGTTAGTTGGTTTTAGTCATAATTAGTCTTACATATATTGATAAATTTACAAAAAAACACAATAAATTTTCATTTCATTTTTTGTATTAACTAGCCCAGTTTTTGTTGAAATATGTAATTCCTACTTGTCTCAGTTGTGACTTTCTATGGCAATAGTCTAAAAACCCCACAGAATAATTCAGAAATTTCAATTAAATTATCAAAAAATTCAGCAAATATTTTTGAAAATCTGGGTTACAGTCTTTAAACTTCAATATTTTGGGTGCCCTAAGGGTTTTTGATGGTGTTGAATCCATTTCCACCATTAAAAAAAAAGCAATTCAAACACTCCACCTACCTGATTTTTTGATATTTTTTTTACTGGATTCCGACAAAAAATTGTCGTCTAGGCTAATTTGTTGCATCGGTAGACAACTCCCTTTCTATGTAAGGAGTATGTTCCTATTCTATAGGAGTTAGATAACTATGTTCCTAGTTTGGTGTGTGGTTGAGATATTCTCTCAACCAACTTATTGTGTGTCCAAGATAGTTTTTGTATCTGGATACGACACTTCATGTATATATGTAATTGCTGTGAAACCAACTCCAAAAATACAAGAAAAGAGATATCAACGCCTTAGAAATAAGCCACTTCAAGGGGGAAACCTCCAATACATTACATGAATGAACAATTCTTGGATGATACAAATTACAAAATTTCCTTTCTATATATAGGATTCCTTGGGGCCACAATGTAATCCTAGCCGACCTAAACATAATAATTTAAGGGCACAATAATAACAATATGGTGGTTACATGGGTACAATAATAACAATAAGGGGGTTACAATAACAACAATAAGGGACTATACTAGTAATATAGGGACCTAACATGCCCCTCTCCTTCAAAAAAGTGTTGTCCTCAACGCTTGAGTAGCTCTGGGTGTTTTTGTATAAAATTCTCATCCTCCCATGTAGAATCTCCAGTGGGTAAGTTCTTCCACTTGATGAGATACTCTGAAATTGATCGATTTCGTAGCTTTCGAGTTCTTGTTTCTGTGACTACTTCAGGTTCCAATATGATTTTTCCTTCCTCATCAAGTTCTGGAAATATTGTTTGAACTGGAATATTTTCACCTATAACCTTCTTTAAGCATGAAACATGGAAAACTGGATGCACTCGTGAAGAAGCAGGAAGCTACAATTTGTATGCCATAGTACCAATCTTTTGCAACACCTTGTAAGGACCATAGTACTTTGGCGATAATTTATTATCCTTCTTAGCTTTCTTGAGGGACATTTGTTTGTATGGTTGTAGCCGTAAAAATACCCAGTCTCCTACATCAAAACTTCTCTCGCTGCGATGTTGATCTGCCTGTTGTTTTATTTGATTTTGTGCCAAATTCAGGTTATCCTTTAAGAGTTGGAGAACTTATTTTTTATGCTCGATGTGATATTCCACTACTTGAACCTTCGAATTTTTCCTTAAATATGATGTGATGGATGGTGGATGATATCCATAAAGTGCCATAAATGGGGTCTTTTTTGCTGCAGTATGGAAGGAAGAGTTATACCATCATTCAACGAGAGGTAGCCACTTGACCCATTGTGTTTTCTTATTAGATACAAAACAACGAAGATATCCTTCCAAAAATTTATTTACTATCTCAGTGTGACCATCGGATTGAGGATGATAAGATGATCTATGAGCTAATTGAGTACCCAAACAAGAAAATAACTCTGTCCAAAAATTTCCAGTAAAAATAGGATCTCTGTCGCTCACAATAACCCTTGGGTTCCCATGTAGCTTTTGAATTGTGTCCATAAATGTAGTAGCAACTGTATTTGCTTTAAATGGATGAGATAATGCACAAAAGTGTGCATACTTGGTAATTCTATTAACTACCACCATGATCACACTCTTTCCTTCGGACTTAGGTAAACTTGCGATAAAATTCATTGAAATCTCCTCCCAACGTTGACTTGGAATGGATAAAGGTTGTACAAGACCCGGGGTCTTAATTGTCTCAAATTTATTTTGCTAGCAAACCAAACATTCCGCCACAAACTTTTGAATATCATATTTAAGGCCATCCCAAAAAAAATATTTCTTCACCTTGTGGTAAGTTTTTAAAAATCCTGAGTGTCCTCCTAAAGGAGAAGTGTGCAATTCCAAAAGAATCTTTTGTTTTAGTTGGGAATTCTTACAAAGATATGAGCGATCTTTGTACCATAAGGAATCATTTTTCCAACTAAATGTATCAAATTTACTAGGATCTTCTGCAACTTTTGAATGTGTTTCCACACTTCTTCATCCTTCTTCCATTCATCTCTTGCTTCGGTTATCCAATTTGGTTGGATAATAGAAATGGCACAGAGAAATGCTTCCACCTCTTCATTCTTTATTGAGAGTTCATCTGCAACAACATTTAGCTTCCCTTTTTTGTAGATTATTTCAAAGTCATAACCCAACATCTTTGTGACCCATTTTTGCTGCTCTTCCAAAGATAGTCTTTGTTCCAAAAAGTGTTTAAGACTATCATGATCAGTTTTTACCTTGAAGTGTCTTCCCATTAGGTAAGTTCACCATTTATTTAGTGCATGCAGTATTGCTAACATTTCCTTCTCATAAATAGGTTTCTGTAAATACTTTCCTTTGATTGGACGACTTTCAAAAGCAATGGGTCCTCCTTCTTGCATTAAAACAACACCAATTCCATTTCCTGAGGCATCACATTCCACAATAAAGGTTTTTGTGAAGTCTGGCATAGCTAAGACCGGTGCTAGGCACATTGCCTCTTTAAGATGTTCAAAGGCCTTAGTTGCTTCAGGAGTCCATGAAAATGCATTTTTCTTCAATAATGTTGTTAGAGGTGTTGCCATTATCCCATAATTCTTAACAAACTTGCGATAATACCCTGTTAACCCGAGAAATCCTCGCAAATGCTTTATGATTGTGGAAACTTTCCATTCCTTAATGGCTTTAATTTTGTTAGGGTCTACTTAACACCCTCGTGAGATACAATATGACCCAGATATTTCACCTCTTGTACTCCAAAGAAACATTTGGATGTTTTTGCATATAATTGTTTCTCCTGAAATAGTTTGAGCACCTTGTCAACATGTTGAACATGATCCTTCCAATACCTGTTGTAGATTAGTATATCATCAAAAAATACTAGCACATATTTTCTAAGGAAGGGTTTGAAAATGGAATTCATCAACCCTTGAAATGTAGAAGGTGCATTGGTAAGGCCAAAAGGCATGACCAAAAATTCATAATGACCCTCATGATTTTGAAATGTTGTTTTCGGAATATCTTCATTCTTCATTCTAATTTGATGATATTCTGAATGAAGATCCAACTTGGTAAAATAAATTGCTCCATGTAATTCATCCAATAATTCATCAATCACAGGAATGGGAAATTTATCTTTAATGGTGAGCTTATTGAGCTTCCTATAATCCGGACACATTCACCATGATCCATCCTTCTTGTGTACCAATACTACAGGAGCAGAGAAAGAACTTTGACTAGGTTGAATTATACCCGCCTCTAACATTTCCGCAATCATACGTTCAATTTCGCTCTTTTGGAAGTAAGGATATCTATAAGGCCTGATGTTTGGAGGAACACTTCCTGGAATCAAATGAATAGCATGATCATGATCACGTTTAGGTGGGAGTCCTTTGGGAGTTTCAAACACCTTGGAATGATTGTCCAAGACTTGTTGGAGATCTGCAGAAATAGATGATTTTGATGTCGGAAATTCTAGTGAGCATAATTGTGCAATTACGCCTCGTTGTTATTTCTTTAGAAGCTTTTTCATGACATTAGAGCCTATTATCCTTCTCAGCTTCCCTTCAATACCCCGTAATTCGACTTCCTTTCCTTCTGAAAAAAATTTCAAGAAAAGTTCTTGAAAATTAAAAGCTACCGTCCCCAAAGATTGTAACCATTATACTCCTAGTACAACATCAGCACCTCCCATAGGAATGGAAAGAATTGGACTATTCAATACATATTCCCCCATGGTTATCTTGATATTATGGAATTTTCTAGAGCAATTTATAGTTCCTCCATTTGCAACCATCACTTGACATTCTGGTGCTAGGTATAGGAAACAATTCAATTCTTTGGATACCTTACAATGAATACAATTATGGGTGCTACCTGAATCAATCAACACTATTACCTTTTTCTTCTTGATATGTCCTTCTATCTTGAGAGTTTGAGGAGTGACGATTCCTGCCAATGCATTACACGATATGGTCGGACTCATTTCTTCCTCTTCTAGGGTTGGTTCCTGGTGTATATCCTCTTCTTGTTCATTTTCTTCTTCCTCTTCACAATCTATGTAAAATAATTTATTCTCAGCACACTTATCACCTTTAGTGTATTTTCTATCACAACTGTAGCAAAGCCCTTTTTCTCTTTTTTCTTCCAATTGTTGTGGTGTAAACCTTCTAGGTTGTGGAAATCTATGAGTAGCAACACTTCCATCTTTATAGAAGTGAGTGGTAGGCTTCCTTGTCGCCATAATTTTACATTCAATTTTTCTTGCCAACCTGAATGCCTTCTCCAATGAATCAGGTTCCAAAATTCGAACTTCATTTTCGATGTTATCCTTTAAAGTACCTATGCAGAGATCAATCTGGTATTCCTCTGAAATATCAGTTACCCTTATATTCAATTTTTGGAAGTCCTCAATGTTTTCCCCCATTGAACACTTTTGTTTGAGATTTATCAATTGGCTAAAGAAAGTGTTGCTCTTTGTATCCTCATTATGTGCTATCATTTCCTCCGTAAAAATTGACCAAGTGACAATTTTTTTACAGGAGCAAAGCCATCGATACCATACAAATGTATTTTTTTCTAAATGTGAAGTTGCAATGTGTACCTTTTGTGTGTTTTGCAGATTATTGAGATCAAAATATTGCTCCATTTGTAGTATCCATGTTACAGGATCCTTTCCATCAAACTTCCTCATATCCATTTTTGGAATATGGTGGTTCTTCCCTCCAACATTAGAGTTTATGAAATCACGATTAACATTTATTTTGTTCTCATCATGAGTTTCCTCTACTATCTTTTCACCATTAGGAAACATTTCTTGTATCAAATTTGTCAAACCTTCCATGTCTGCTTTTAGATCATTCTTCATGTTTCCATCTTAGCTTCCATGTCATCCATCTTATATTCCATGCCAACTTCCATGCCATTCTTCAAACCATCCATCTTAGATTACACGCCTTTCTTCAAACCATCCATATTAGTTTCCATGCCTTTCTTCAAAACTTCCATGTCATTTTTTGTTGCTCTTTGCGAGAGCGAAATTTGTTGCACTTGCTCTTGTAATTTTGAAATGTCATGTTGCCATTATTCGCCTTCATGAGTCATAGTAGAGCCTTCTAAAGGCTTAATGGGTGTTTAATTCTTTTTAGGGGCCATTTGAGAATCCAATACTGATACCTATTCTATAATATGCCCTTGGAATCAATTCAACTTGATTCTTCAAACAAGACTTATGCAATTCAGAAAAAACAATACACACCTTTTACTTTCTTTTGAGGAGCTCGATATTGAAATTGACTTATCTATATACTTGCAGATCCTCAATATCTGAAATTTGGCCTTGCAGTATTCCTCTGAAGCTTCTTTCAAATTCCACAGGTATGAATTGATTTGGATTCTTCAAGACAAATTTATGTCCAATCTCCCACAATGACCTAATTATGGACTAGTTCCGTAGAGGGCACTTGTACGACTTGCCACGTGTCACTATTTGCTCCTTTGGCTCTGAAATTTATAGACATGAAACTACAGTCTATGTACTTCCAGTCACTTTTTACAGAATTCCAATCCGATGCTCAGAGAGAGATTTATGAAGCTTTTACCACAATCACCTCTTTGAGATGAAATTTGGGAGCCTGAAAAAGACCTAACTTCCATAGATCATATCTCCAAAACTATTGTGAACCAAGCTATAAAATTTTGCGAAGATGTTCTTCAAGATTTCAGCTTCGCGCTCTAAACATTTCAGCTTCTGAACCTTCTTATAACAAAATTTATTGTGAAAATTCCGCGATGACCTTTTTAAGTGAAATTCAAGATCTTGCAAAAAGATATAACTTCCACATATCATATCTCCGAAAATATTGTGAACCAAGCTCTGAAATTTTTCTACGATGTTCCTCAGGATTTCTGCTTCGCACTCTAAAAATTTCAGCTTCTGAACCTTCGTAGAACAAAATTTATAGCGAAAATGTCACGATGACCTGTTTGGAGAAGCGAAACCCTAGAATCCAAAGCTCTGATACCAAATGTTTTGAAACTAGCTCCAAAAATAGAAGAAAGGAGATATCAACGCCTTAGAAATAAGCCACTTCGAGGGTTAAACCTCCAATACATTACATGAATGAACAATTATTGGACGATACAAATTACAAAACCTCCTTTCTATATATAGGAGTCCATGGGGCCACAATGTAATCCTAGCCGACCTAACAATAATAATGTAAAGGCACAATAATAACAATATGGGGGTTACAGGGTACAATAATAACAATAAGGGGGTTACAATAACAACAATAAGGGACTATACTAGTAATATAGAGACCTAACAGTAATCCTATTTGATTAATAGAATATAGCATGCATGCTCAAATTTTATCTTAGTATCAAAGTCCGATTGGGCATCAAAGTTCATTTGGGCCTGGGTTGAGGGAAATAAGAGTGTATATTTTGTTTTAGTTTTTTTTGTTTTTCCATCATTTAAATGTCGAGATCTAAGGTTTATTTTTCAGTAACATGCTTTAGGGCCATGCATGTTTGAGCAGGAGTCTAAGCCTCGTTAATTTTTTCTGCAACGGCATCATAGGTGTAGCCTGTGCCAGGAGTTTCTTGGCATTATGGAAGTAATATGATCGCAAAATTCACATGTCCGCCTGAATGTGGAAGATTTCTAGAAACAACATCTATGTGTTGGTTCTACAAAATATGGAATTGGAAAGAGCATGGAAAACATGTAATATCAAGTCATCGGGCATGGGGAGCAGTGAAGAGTTGCAATGTGACTCTGACTTGTTTTTTTTGTGACTTGGAGTGGCATGTGATTTGGCCTGACTGGAAGAAGATCTGTGCAGCCAATTTGGTGGATCGATTTTCAGATCTGAGTCTAGATTATTATAGAGGATAGGGTGTTGTAATGGTGTGTGCTCTGATTGCACGAAATGGGTTTATCAAGGTTCGGTTCAACTGGACTGGGGCCTCGCAAGATCTCCGGATTACACTTGCGGATCAGAGGATTAGTACTATATTTTTGTAGGTAGAAGACGAGAGTGCTTGAAGACTGTTATCATTGATTAATCAAATGGAGCTACTACCAATGCATGGACATCAAAGATGTTACAGGTTCAAAATTCAAACTTCGATTTACTCCGAAGAAAATGCATGATTTGGCAACCACATGAAGGTGATACTTGGCTTAGTTTGCAAAGTCCGAGGGAGCAGGCTAACCTTGCCGAATGAAATAAATATCTTGGAATTACGTCGAAGGGAGTTTTTCGTGATGGGGTGGATGTTCGCAAAATAGATTGGTGTCGAGAGATTGTGGATTTCTTTAGAGGTTCCATGGTGGAGCCATCATGGCTTGCAACTCATGCTGATCCTCCCAGATGTGTACCTGTTGGTGTAAGATCCGGTGCAAATATTGTAGACCATGTAGCTCGGAAGGCAATTCAGGCTAGAAATCGCTTAGAACTAGTAAAATTGGTTGCTACAAGAAATTTTCGACTGCTGGAAGAGCTAGAAAGAGGAGGATCAAAAGGTTATGTTGCCGATTGTGTGGAGGTTCGGCAAAACAAATGATGACACCCACAATGTTGATTCATTTGTTCACTCTGTTATTTGGATTGAATTGAGAATCAGGCACCAATGCCCTTTTCTTTGAATTGTTTGAAAGTTTAAATAAAGATACTACCAGGGTCGTGCCTTGATGTTGCATAGATCCAGCAACTAAGAGGTGAAAGAAGTGTTGGATGCATGTGCCACTTCTCTTATTTAATTGACTCAAGGGAATTTTTGTTGTAAAATTCTACGATAGGATCTCCCGAAGCACTGTAACTTGTGTGTTGCTACCAAAACTTGTATGGTATGTTCGAGGTGTACATGGATCATATTTGGGTTCGATTTTCTTCGGTAATCTTCTGCCATGGTAAAATATGGTATTTATAAATGTTTTGGAATTTGAAGCATTGAGCCTAGCTAACTCAATGGAGTGGTTTTGTTAGAATTAGCTACTCTAACAAATTGCGCAGTTCAATCCAAGACAAAAATTAGACGAGAAGAATAAAGAGGATGCAAAGATATTCCATGGTGGATAGTAAGGTTGAAGTGCAACAAATATTAATTTTGTACAACAGCGCAATAGCACTGAAAATTAAAAGATGATGGAAAACTAGGTGAAATTTTGTGTGAGTTTGTGTGAGTTTGTGGGATAGACTCACTAGCATGTTGTATTATGTGTCACACATTTTAATTGTAAGAAAGTCTAGGATGTTTTGTAGTGGTATTTGTAAATTATTTACCTTGTAACTCCAAGAGTTGGAGTTATGTTGTAAGTCTTGTAAGGCATGTTTATCCCCATAAAATTCGCGGTAATATAAAAATCACTTTGTATTTGTAGTGACGGTTTGTGTTAACACATGTGAGAGTGAAGTGGACAAAGATTATCGTTGGCATGGTTGAGGGTGAGCCAAGAAATCCCTAGGTCTGGTTGAGTCAGGTCTATGATTTGAGCCTTAGTGGCTATAGAGCCTTCATGGCTATAGAGCCTTTGTGGCTATAGTGCCCCAGTGGCAACATAGGAGCCTCAATGTTCACAGTTTCAGAGTATAGGTGGTCTGCAGAAACACCTTAATCACAGGAGAAACTTGGTTTCTCACGTCTCAGTTTATTGAGCAAAAATCGGTCAACGCTTATTTGGGTAATCCGATAATACCCACGATAATGATATTGGAGGGGGATTTGCAAGTACAGGTACATGTATGCAGTGATAATGGTTGATAGAACCATGTATGCGAAGGACATCTTATGATACTAGAGGTTGCAGCAGTTGGCACCCATGCATTCCAGTGGATGGTTGCTACTTTATATGGACATCAACATACCCTTTTGTTATGTTTGACCATAACTACATTTTTCATATTGATATCGAGACAAGTATTCATTAAGGGGGTGTGTTGGAATATGTAATTCCTACTTGTCTCAGTTGTGAATTTCTATGCAAGGAGTGTGTTCCTATTCTATAGGAGTTGGATAACTATGTTCCTAGTTTGGTGTGTCATTGAGATATTTTCTCAACCAACTTATTGTGTGTCGAAGATAGTTTCCCTATCTTGAGACAACACTTCATGTATATCTGTAATCCTATTTGATTAATAGAATATAGCGTGTATGCTTATATTTTATCTTTGTATAAAATTTCGTTTGGGAATGTAAGTTCGTTTGGGCCTAGGCTGAGGGAAATAAAAGTGTATATTTTGTTTTAGATTTTTTTTTTGTCCATCATTTAAATGTCGGGATCTGAGGTTTATTCTGCAATAACAGGATTTAGGGACATGCATGTTTGAGCAGGAGTCTAAGCCTCGTTAATTTTGTCTGCAATGGCATCAAAGGTGCATCCCATGCCAGAAATTTCTTGGCGTCATGGGATTAATGTGATCACAGAATTCACATGTCTGCCGGAATGTGGAAGATTTCTAGAAACAACATCTACGTTGAGGTTCTGCAAAACATGGAGGTGGAAAGAGCATGGAAAAACTGTAATATCGAGTCATAGAGTGTGGGGAGCATTTAAGAGCCGCAATGTGACTCTGACCTTTTTTTTTTGTGACTTGGAGTGACGTGCGGTTTGGCTTAGCTAGAAGAAGATCCGTGCAGCTGATTTGGTGGATCGATTTGAAGATCCGAGTAGAGATTATTATAGATGACCAAGGTGTTTTAATGGTGTGTGCTCTAATTACACCAAATGGGCTTATCAAGGTTCGGTTCGACTGTACTGGGGACTCGAAATATCTCTAGATTGCACTTGCGGATCGGAGGATTAGTGCTATATTGTTGCAGGGAGAAGACGAGAGTGCTTAATGATGGTTATCGTTGATTAATCAAATGGAGATACTACCAATGCATGAACATCGAAGATGTTATAGGTTCAAACTTTCAACTTTGATTTCTCTAAAGAAAATGTAGGCTTTGGCAACCATAGGAAGGTGCTTCTTGGCTTCGTTTGCAAAGTTCGAGGCAGCAGGCTAACCTTGTCGAATGTAGTAAATCTCTTAGACTTATATCGAAGGGAGTTTTACGTGATGGGGTGGATGTTCATAGAACAGATTTGCGTTGAGAGATTGTGGACTCCTTTGGAGGTTACATGGTGGAGCCATTATGGCTTGCATCTCACAACGATCCTCCTAGATGTGTACTTCTTGGTGTAAGCTTCGGTGCAAATATCGCAGAACATGTAGCTCGGAAGGTAGTTCAGGATGGAAATCTCTTAGAACCAATAAAATTGGTTGCTGAAAGAAATTTTTGATTGGTGGAAGAGCTAGAAACAGGAGGAGCGAAAGGTTCTGTTGCTGGTTGTTTGGAGGTTCGGAAGAACAGATGATGAGACCCACAATGTTGATTCATTTGTTCACTTTGCTATCTGCATTGAATTGAGAAGCATGAACTGATCCCTTTTCTTTGAATTATTTGAAATTTTGAATAGAGATACTGCGAGGGTCATGCCTTGATGTTTCATAGATATGGCGACAGAGAGGTGAAAGAAGTGTTGGATGCATGTGCCACTTCTCTGATTTAATTGACTCAGCGGAATTCTTGTTGTAAAATTCCACGATAGGATCGCCTAAAGCATTGTAACTTGTGTGTTGCTATCAAAACTTATATGGTAGGTTCGAGGTGTATGTGGATCGCAGTTGGGTTCAAGTCTCTTTGGTAATCTTCTACCATGGTAAAATATGGTATTTATAATTTTTTTGGTATTTGAAGCATTGAGTCTAGCTAACTCAATGGAGTGGTTTTGTTAGAATTAGCTACTCTAGAAAATCGCGTAGGTGAATCCAAGACAACAATTAGATGAGAAGAAAAAAGAGGATGAAAAGATACTCCGCGGTGGATAGTAAGGTTGAAGTGCAGCAAATATTAATTTTGTGCAACAGCGCAACAACACTGAAAATTAAAAAATGATGGAAAACTAGGTGAAATTTTGTCTGAGTTTGTTTGAGTTTGTGGGATAGTCTCACTAGCATGTTGTATTATGTGTCACACATTTTAATTGTAAGAAATTCTAGGATGTTTTATAATGGTATTTGTGAATTATGTACCTGGTAACTCCATGAGTTGGATTTGCGTTGTAAGTCTTGTAAGGCATGTTTATCCCCATAAAGTTCGCGGTAATCTAAAAATCACTTTTTATGTGTAGTGTCAATTTTTGGTAAACCGAAAACCACATATGAGAGTGAAGTGGACAAGGATTCTCATTGGCATGTTTGAGGGTGAGTCGAGAAAACCCAAGGCCTGGTTGATTTAGGTCTATGAGTTGAGCCTTAGTAGCTATAGAGCCTTAGTGGCTACAAAGCCTTAATGGCTACATAGCCTTAGTGGGTGACAGAGCCTTCGTGGATACAAAGCCTTCGTGGCTACAGTGCCCCAGTGGCAACATAGGAGCCTCAGTGCTCACAGTTTTGGAGTATAGGTGGTCTGCAAAAACACCTTACTCACAAGATAAACTTGGTTTCTCACAGGTCTCAGTTTACTGAGCACAAAGTGGTCAACACTTATTTGTGTAATTTGATAATACCCACGATAATGATATTGGAGTGTGATTTGCAGGTACAGGTACATGTATGCAGTGATAATGGTTGAGAGAACCATGTATGCGAAGGACATCCTACAAAACTAGCAGTTGCATTGGTTGGCACCCATGCATTCTAGTGGATGGTTGCTCCTTTATATGGACGTCGACATATACTTTTGTTATGTTTGAGCACAGATAGATTTTTCATATTGATATCGAGACAAGTTGTAGTTAAGGGGGTGTGTTGGAATATGTAATTCCTACTTGTCTCAGTTGTGACTTTATATGTAAGGAGTATGCTCCTATTCTATAGGAGTTGGATAACTATGTTCCTAGTTTGGTGTGTCGTTGAGATATTCACTCAACCAACTTATTGTGTGTCGAAGATAGTTTCCCTATCTTAATACAACACTTCATGTATATATGTAATTCTATTTGATTAATATAATATAGTTTTCATGCTCATATTTTATCTTGGTATAAAATTTTGTTTGGGAATCAAAGTTCGTTTAGGCCTAGGCTGAGGGAAATAAGAGTGTATATTTTTTTTAGTTTTTTTTGTTTGTCCATCATTTAAATTCCGGGATATGAGGTTTATTCTAAAATAATATGCTTTAGTGACATGCATGTTTTAGCGGGAGTCTAAGCCTCGTTAATGTTGTCTGCAATGGCATCAAAGGTGCAGACTGTGCCGGAAGTTTCTTAGCGTCATGGGAGTAATGTGATCGCAGAATTCACTTGTCCGCCAGAATGTGGAAGATTGATGGAAACAACATCTACGTGTAGGTTTTGAAAAATATGGAGATGGAAAGAGCATGTAAAACTTGTAATATTGAGTCATAGGGCGTGGGGATCAATGAAGAGTCGCGTTGTGACTCTGATCTGTTTTTTGTGACTTGGAGTGACATGCGGTTTGGCTTGGCTAGAAGAATATGTGTGCAACTGATTTGCTGGATTGATTTGTAGATCTGAGTCTAGATTATTATAGAGGAATAGGGTGTTGTAATAGAATATAGTGTGCATGCTCAGATTTTATCTCAGTATCAAATTCTGTTTGGGAATCAAAGTCTGTTTGGGCCTGGGCTGAGGGAAATAAGAGTGTATATTTTGTTTTAGTTTTTTTAGTTTTTCCATCATTTAAATGTCGGGATATGAGGTTTATTCTGCATTAATAGGATTTATGGACATGCATGTTTGAGCGGGAGTCTAAGCCTCGTTAATGTTGTCTGCAATGGCATCATAGATGTAGCCTGAGCCAGAAGTTTATTAACGTCTGGAAGATTTCTGGAAACAACATCTACGTGCATGTTCTGCAAAATATGGAGCTGGAAAGAGCATGGAAAACCTGTAAGATCAATTCATAGGGCGTGGGGATCAGTGAAGAGCCGCGATGTGACTCTGACCTGTTTTTTTGTGGCTTGGAGTGACGTGCGGTTTGGCTTGGCTAGAAGAAGATGTGTGCAACCGATTTGGTGGATCGATTTGCAGATCCAAGTCTAGATTATTATAGAGGACTAGGGTGTTGTAATGGTGCATGATATGATTTCACCAAATGGGTTTATCAAGGTTCTTTTCGACTGGACTAGGGCCTCGCAAGATCTCGAGATTACACTTGCGGATCGAAGGATTAGTGCTATATTGTTGCAGGTAGAAGACGAGAGTGCTTGACGATGGTTATCGTTGATTAATCAAATGCAACTACTACCAATGCATGGACATTGAAGATGTTACGGGTTCAAAATTCAAACTTCGATTTGTGCCAAAGAAAATGTAGGCTTTGGAAACCATAGGAAGGTGTTGCTTGGCTTTGTTTGTAAAGTCCGAGGGAGCAGGTTAACCTTACTGAATGCAGTAAATCTCTTGGACTTATATCAAAGGGAGTTTTGCGTGATGGGGTGGATGTTTGCAGAACATATTGGCGTCAAGAGATTGTGGATTCCTTTGGAGGTTCCATGGTGGATACATCATGGCTTGCAACTCACAGCGATCCTCCCAGATGTGTACTTGTTGGTGTAAGCTCCGGTGCAAATATCACAACTCGGAAGGCAGTTCCGGCTGGAAATTTCTTAGAACGAGTAAAATTGGTTGCTACAAGAAATTTTTTATTGTTGGAAAAGCCAGAAAGAGGAGGAGCGAAAGGTTCTGTTTTCGATTGTGTGGAAGTTTGGCAGAACAGAGGATGAGACCCACAGTGTTGATTCATTTGTTCACTCTGTTATCTGCATTGAATTGAGAAGCATGCACTGATGCCCTTTTCTTTGAATTATTTGAAATTTTTAATATAGATATTGCCAGTTTTGTGCCTTGATGTTGCATAGATCCGGTGACTGAGAGGTGAAAGAAGTGTTGGATGCATGTGTCACTTCTCTAATTTAATTGACTCAGCGAAATTATTGTTGTAAAATTCCACGACAGGATCGCCCGAAGCACTGTAACTTGTATGTTTCTACCAAAACTTGTATGGTAGGTTTGAGGTGTACGTGGATCGTAGTTGGGTTTGAGTCTCTTCAGTAATATTCTTTCATGGTAAAATATGGTATTTATAAATGTTTTTGAATTTTAAGCATTGAGCCTAGCTAACTCAACGAAGTGGTTTTGTTAGTATTATCTACTCTAACAAATCGCGCAGGTGAATCCAAGACAACAATTAGAAGAGAAGAAGAAAGAGGATGCAAATATACTCTGCGGTGGATAGTAAGGTTTAGGTGTAGCAAATATTAATTTTGTGCAACAGCACAACAGTACTGAAAATTAAAAGATGATGGACAACTAAGTGAAATTTTTTGTGATTTAGGTTGAGTTTGTGGGATAGACTCCCTAGAATATTGTATTATGTGTCACACATTTTAATTGTAATCAAGTTTAGGATGGTTTGTAGTGGTCTTTGTAAATTATGTACCTGGTAACTCCAAGAGTTGGAGTTGTGTTGTAAGTCTTTTAAGGCATGTTTATCACCATAAATTTCATGGTAATCTAAAAATCACTTTGTATTTACAGTGTCGGTTTGTGGTAACACATGTGAGAGTGAAGTGGACAGAGATTCTCATTGGCATGGTTGAGGGTGAGCCAAGAAAACCCTGGGCCTGGTTGATTCAGGTCTATGAGTTGAGCCTTAGTGGCTACAGCGCCTTAATGGCTACATAGACTTAGTGGCTATAGAGCCTTTGTGGCTACAAAGCCTTCATGGCTACAGTGCCCCAGTGGCAACATAGGAGCCTCAGTGCTCACAGTTTCAGAGTATAAGTGGTCTGCAGAAACACCTTACTCATAGGAGAAACTTGGTTTCTCAGAGGTCTCAGTTTACTAAGCACAAAGTGGTCAATTCTTATTTGGGTAATCCGATAATACCCACGATAATGATATTGGAGGGGGATTTGCAGGTATAGGTATATGTATGCAGTGAAAATGGTTGAAAGAACCATGTATGCGAAGGACATCCTTCGAGACTAGCGGTTGCAGCGGTTGGCACCCAAGCATTCTGGTGGATGGTTTCTCCTTTAAATGGATGTCGACATATCCTTTTGTTATGTTTGACCACAACTAGATTTTGCAGATTGATATCGAGACAAGTAGTCATTAAGGGGGTGTGTTGGGATATGAAATTACTACTTGTCTCAGTTGCAACTTTCTATGTAAGGAGTCTATTACTATTCTATAAGAGTTGGCTAACTATGATCCTATTTTGGTGTGTGGTTGAGATATTCTCTAAACCAAATTATTATGTGTCCAAGATAGTTTCCCTATCTTGAGACAACACTTCATGTATATATGTAATCATATTTGATTAATAGTATATAGTGTGCATGCTCAGATTTTCTCTGTTTCATTTGCATCCACATTCTCTATTCCTTCTATCATCTATTATCATAGTTTTTTTTCTCTCTCATTTTTTGTATTTTTACTTTTATCTTATTTCTTTTATTTCATTTATCTTCCTTATATTCTCTACATTTTCCTCTTTTCATATTTCCTCATTCTATTGTTTAAATTTTTAGTCTCTCTTCCTCATTATCATTATTATTGTATAACAAATAACCCTCTTTCTTTCAATAAATGTCCTCCCACTTCTCACTTCACATGGCCCTTCTTTATTATGCACCCTTTCATATTCAAGTTACTTCTATGTCTTCAAATTGTATGCAACAAGCTTCTTTCCACCTATCTATATATATATCTATATATTGTGCATGGTCACAAAAAAATACATGGGGATTTGCATATTATTTAGATGTGCATATTCAAAAAGTACGGAAAGAATTTTCTAAAAAAAATCATTTATATTTTCTTTACATGTGATATAGAGACCAAAACTAGGTCTACTTTGATGTAGATTCTAAAAAAATTTCCATTCAACAAAATACATTTGACATGTGTTAATGTAGAGTATCGATAAAAAAATTGTATAGGGGGGTTGCTTGGGGCACTGCTGGCAGTACTGCTGCTATATTCATTAGCTCCCTAAGCTTGGATATTTGACATTTACCGACACATCCCATCCATTTAATCCTCTGAATGGTGAATTATATCCATTTAATCCTACAAATGGTGAATTATATCGTGTTTCCTTTGCACTTTCTATAACAGGGAAATAATCAGTTGTCGGAGTTCTAAGAGTTCAACATACCATCCCAAGGGAGGGTGTTGGCACTATTGGAAATGATGTGCCATTTTTTATCGGATACTAGTGCCATGACAGATGAAAAAAGTCTCTAGAGGATAACTATATATGGATACCAAAAAGGCTGATTTTAAAGCTTCATTGAGAGTAGGAATCCAATAGGAGAGCCAATTTTCTTGCACTTTCCGAATGAGACCATAGATGCGGAGAGTAGAGACTTCCCAATTACCTTTCTTCCCTTCTATATTTCTAATTTGGAGACTTCCCTGACTTCTAATACCCTTTTGAGAGTAGTAATTAGAAATTACAAATAAATATGTTGTTTATTTCCAAATTGTGGGGCATTTACTCTTCTTAGACTGCACAAAAATTCTAATTTTGTGAAGGCTTTGGATTCTTAAGTGAAATCATCGAGGAGTAACTATTATGGAGAGATTAAGATACACCCTCAAATCACACGAATCCAGAGAGGGTCCTCCTACAACACCATTCAGAGAGGGAAACAATTCGACATCCATCATTCCTGAGAGCTCAATTAAATAGGAAAAAAATATTCTATACTAATGTCTCCTAACCTCAGCCATCATGAATGGAGGATGTACACATGCTTTCAGAGATGGCACACTGTCATTTCCACTGAATTTTTCTTTAACATAACCATATGAGAGGTACAATTCTCATATGGGAGTGATGTAGAGGGTCTAAAACAATATGTGATGCTAGCCTGAAGTTAATAAGCCTCGTGTCTGAGATCATTACTTCGACCACTTCCTGCCACAATATTGGAGGAGTACACCACTTGGACTACAATGAACCTTTGATCCAAGTAGCTGGCGATGGAAGTGTGGGAGTGAAAATTTCAATGCCATACCTTATGATGCAGAGTCATTCGATGAGGAATTTGGAAATAAAACTTTTTTTTTTATTTCATCTCCTTTGGGAGTAATCTTGCTGCTTGGAGATCACCTACTTCGTATCCCTTCTATTCTTAGTGGATTAGGGGTGGAATTGTAATTTTGGAATAATATATCATGGTATGTCCATCCAATTTATGGAACCATTTACTTCATATTGTCCTTCTAGCTGGCATGCAACATTGGCTTGAAGATGTGCTTCCTTGTTTTATCCCAGGAGAATGAGTAAGTAATATTTATGATAAAATGTCTCTAAAATTCCATGGATTCTTTGGAGGAGGAGAGCAATATGATTTTTCTTAGGGAAGGAAGTTTAATGGAGGACCTAAATGATGATATGGGAATATCCTAAAATTACAATGGAATGGACATCATGCTTTTTGGCTAGTTAAAGACCAAGGAATAGACTGTACATATTACCCAAATTATTTGATATATTTTCCAATCCCCATGAAAACCATAATTTTTTTCTCCTTCGAGATTAATTAGAATCCCCCCCTCTTGCAACCCATTTGGAACCTAAATATTTAATAGTTATTTATATGGTTAAAAACTTGGAATTAATGATATAAGTGATGTCTCTCGTCCTAACCAACTAAAATTAATGAAATCAAGAGCTAAATAAATGAAAATTTAGTGCCACTTATCAAATTAGCTCTTATCAAACTTTTATGATTTTTTTTCATAAGTATGGACCATGGCCATGAGGCTAAAAGGTAAAGTTGAACATTTTTATGAGAATGCAAATATTTATTATTATAAATAATAATAATAATGTTACTAATTCTTATTTTAAAAATATTAGAGAAGCCACCATGTGATCAATTAGACTCCCAACTATTACGAAATAATTAGAAATTAGTTTTGTTCCATGAGAAGAAAATTACTAGAGAAAAGGAAAAAACATCCATATTCTAGGGGAAGATTCTTCCCTACCATAAGAATTATCATTATTCGAGAGAAATGTCATTGGTGGAAGAAGACTTAGAAAACAAGATTTTGGGAGAGAAAGGCAATCTGGAAAAATGAGATACTAGTAGGAGGTAAAGACCACACCTACATTTAAATATTCAACTAAGATTTAGCAAGACGTTGTTAGGGCTTGAGAGGGTGAAAATTTGAATGTTACTATTTTTTTTCCTGACAGAGGAGTGTAAAGCTCAGGGATAACTATTGAGATAATATTTCAACGGTTGGGAGGAATGTGGTATCTCCTTTTCTATTTTTCAAAAGAATAGAGATAAGCAATTGTTTTTTTTAAATGTTTTTTTATTTGGATCCCAAGGTTTTCTTATGTTATTATATATGGAAAATGAATTAATGCAAGTATTAATAAGTACGTGGTCTACTATCAAGAAGAGTTTAATTCCCATCACACCTATTTTATGAAAAGGTTGTTTGTTATGTAAAATTGAGTTAGCTTTGAAAGTAAACCCATATTGGAAATTATGAACTAAGTAGGAGAACTGATACAGATAACTTTATATAAAGTTTTTACATATAATTATGAAGGACAAGTTTAGCATGATTGTGAGTCAATCAGAGAGAAGGTTCTAAAGTTATTTCACAATAAGCAGTCCTTTAATATTGAAACCCGGTAATCAAGAGTCTTGTACTCAAATTCCAGAGTATGGTTTTACCTATACTCTTATATATATATATATTAGGATTATTGGTGCTTATGTTAACGACCAATGAAATGTACATGAAGACAAATATTAACACATAAATTATAAAACAAACATGGAGGCCTTATTCATGTTTCAAAGAGGAATTAATAATTCTAGAATGTGTCATATATTTATGTAGTAGTTACAACTATTCTCCTCATAAAATGGAAGATATCAATATTTTAAAACACAAAACCAAAGTGAAAAAAATCCCAGAATAAGCATGCATATTTCTATGTAAATACCTTGTTATAAAATGGAATTTATCAATGTAGAAATTAAATAAGATAACATAAGGAGTTGCTATAAAATATGTTTTTATAAACAATCCAGTATCCTGAAAAACAACTAAAAATTATAGTATCTATTATCCATTAAGGAAACGTAAGTCATACATGATGTTCTAGAGGGAGGTGTTTCAACTAAAATTTTAACTAGATTGATTTAATATACAAGTGAACCTTGAAGGATTTAACTACTTTTGAAAGAAAATTTGGAAGAACTGGAAAACAATTGTAAAAATTAATATCCATTGTCACAATTGTTCTGGGCTTATAAGCATTGACTGCTTGTGACAGAGGAAAGAATGACAATAACGAGGAATCAAGGTTAAATAACCCTAGATACCTATTAAATGTTCGAGCCATAAACATAACCTCAAGGGAGGAAAAACCCAGGAAGGAATAGGTGCAAACCTATAGCAGACAAGAAAACAATGTCAGATGGGGTCCAAACATAATCATGAAATTTATACCCATTCAAAAAGAAACACAATAACATGGTGGATGAATACATAACTAAGCTTAGGACTCATATTTTTCGTTGAACCCTGACCTATGCATAAATACTACTCAAGAATAAGTGTTGAGCAAACTATAAAGAAAAAATTGGAATAACTTTTCCAAATATACAAAGTGTTGTACGAAACTTCTTACCTTAGTTGAAACACACTAAGACATAAAAATCCTAAGAAATATTGACATATAATATCTATACAATTGAAACCCTAGAGAGAATATAAGAATAGAGGGTTTCAGTAGAAGAAAAATGGAGAAAGATAAACCATTAAACCCTAGTATATTAAAAGAATAGGAAAAATATTTTTTTGACAAATCAATCTAAGGTTATTTACCTGTGAGTTGTGGCCTGAAGAAGAATGAGATTGAAACTTGGTGTAGAGCTATTGTTGTTTACCGAGTAACAATAAAAAGATTAAAACCTAGAATAACAATGGAATCATATTTTGAAGTTCTTGAATAAACCCTAATATCTTCTTAAGTAATCTAGGAATGAAATTGAAATCTCAAATGAGGTAAATAATTCTTCAAGAAAAAAATGAATGTCCTAGAAGAAAAAATACCAAATCTCTTTGAGAAAAAATAGAGTGAGGCAGTTATATGTCGATCTTGTATCAAATTAAGTAAAATATTGTAGAAAGTAAATAATCCTTGAAGTAACAAAGAATTCAAGCATGAAGGTAATTTGTATTGATAAACACTTGAATAAGAAGTTATAGTAAGAGATTCGCAAAGTCTGCAGTGTAGATTAAATATTTATAAATTGTTGAATATTGCAACAAGAAATAGTGAAGGAGGCATCCTGAAACATCATTCCTGATACTAGTTGGAAAATAATCACCTAAACTAGGTGGGGCCCACACAGGTGATTTTTTGGCGCAAAGTCTATTTTTAGACTATGTCTATTTTTAGACATGTCGATCATATTCTATGAGTTGCAGGATGCTATTTGTGGATGGTTGGTCAAGCTGGAAAAATAGATGGACTTCTATTTTTAGACATATTGGGCGGAATCTATTTTTAGATTGCCAATCTAAAATTTGATATGTCGAATATTATTAGCTCTTAATAATATTTGGACTCTAAACATTATCTTATTCTCTTGGAGCACTTCAGTTAAGTGCACAGATGTGACACAGCAGCTAATAGAAGGAATTACACAATTCCTGAGGGTTTAGTGGAGCTATTTCATGGAGGACTTCAGTTAAAACTCATGTGAAAGAATTTGGTGGAGTTGTAGAAGTAGTTGGTGGAGTTGTGTTCATTTTAACTCAGTTAGACTCAATTGAGCTTGTTGTATCTAGTCTAACTGATTCATACACTAGTAAGAGTGGTGTGAATTAATTATTAATTAATTCACTAAATATTAACTGATTAATCAACTGAATAATACATCAGTTAACTACAGTGCATGGACAGTTTCAGTGGAGACCAGTGGAGAGATAGGTGAAAGAGCAAGTGTGACTATAATGTTGCATTGTTTGCACCACACATTCATTGGAGATGCCAATGAGTATTGTGCAGTCAATATAGGATGGATTCGAGTTCATTCAAAGCCATTCTTTAGCAGGGATTGCGCAGTAGAGGCAGGCTAGCAGGTGGCAAAGATCGGTGCATGGATTTGAAAGATAGGGCCTAATTAGTGTGTAGCAATTGGATTGTACTGAGAGCTTGTGATAAGCTTTGTATGAGGATTGTTACATGATCTCTATGATATATATTATATACATATAGTTGGGGTTTTTAGCTTCAGGCTTTCCTGTTAAAACAACTATGTTAATGTGTGTTAATTTTTATGGTTTCATGTGTGCATTGCAATTGATTCAATTTCCACATGTGATGATCAATGGTGGAATTGCATGAAGTTAAATAGTGTGTGATCAGGAGAATCTTGGACATATGCATGTGTAGTGCATATAATTTCTACATGGTATCACAGCAGTTGATCATTGGAGAAGATTGCAATTATTGAAGCAATTGAGTTTTGTGCTAGTGGAATTCGAATTTGCTGCAGTGTATTCTTGGTGTCGAATTTGAGCATTCATTGAACTATCTTTCAACGGATTGTGATTGGAGTATGCCCTTGATGGTAGATTGAATTATATTGCATGGAAGGATAGGATGGAGGCGATGCTAGAGGATAATGGGTTGAAGGAGTTCATAGATGCTGAAATTCCAAAACTGGCTTCTAGCGATGCAGCCGCACTTGACGCATGGAAAAAGAAGGTAGCAAGGTGTCGAATGATCCTGTTGGAAGGTGTGAAGGATCACATTGTGTCCAGCCTTCATGGTAAAGCCACTCCATTCTTGATGTGGAAGGCTTTGACATAATTTTTCCAAAGAAGAAGTGACCAGAGGAAGTTGGCGCTTAAAGACAAGCTCAGGAAAATAAAAATGGAGAAGAATGACACTATTCCGGTATACTTGACAAAGTTTTTCCATTGCAGGGATGAGCTTGGGAGTGTAGGAGTTAGTGTGGATAATAAAAAGAATGCTTGGTGAGCTGCAGCTCTCCTTGAGCTTCGAAGAGTTGGCATAGCTACGAGGGACTCTATCAATGGTCGGCACCGAGGATGAGGAGCGACTTTGGTCGGATCTTCGTGGCAGGAGGAGATAAGGCGGGTGTGCTGGGATGGCTCTTCATCAAAGAATGATGATGAAGAAGATTGTGTTTAAACAAAGCAAGGAAAAGGAAGGAAAAAAATCCTTCTCAATCCGGTAGGGATGGCCGGCGTGACATGTCCAAAGTGAGGTGTTTTCACTGTCACAAACATGGGTGTTCGCCACCCAGCCATCCTAGAAGAAGAAGAACAAGCGAGCGGATGGGCTGCAGGCCGGGCAGGGCGCTCTTGCCTCGCAATTTGAGCTAGACTTCTCATTGATCGCATGCATGGTGTCTAGTGCATTGGGATCGGGGTGGTACTTTGATAGTGGTGCTTCCTTTCACATGACAGGAGATGTGAATATTTTCAGTGACTTGGTGGAGAAAGATCTCAAACTGCATGTTGATTTGGGTGACAATGGATGATACAATGCGACCAGAATTGGTACGATTACCTTTTAGAGGGAGTCATGTAAACTCATTCTTTTACAAGATGTAGTGCATGTTCCAGGTTTAAAGAAGAATTTAATCTCAGTCGCAATGTTAGAGGATAAAGGGTATGATGTTGTCTTTAGTGAAGAAAAATTTTTCCTTCGGTACAAAGCAACAGGAAAAGTCAAGAAGGTTGGGATTCAAGCCAAGAATCTCTACAGACTTGAAGTAGATGGGATTTCTACGGAGCTTCCTACTGTTGGGAAGTGCAAGAAAGACATGCAATTGAAGCTTGAAAGGGAGCAGGATTTGCATGCAGGTAAGAGTGAACCTCGGGATGTGGAGCAGCCATAAGATGAGGATCATGGAGTGGGAACAACCACTCATGCAGAGAAATTTCGTTCCGGATGGGCAGAGGGAGTGCATGCAGCTATACCACCAGGTGAGAGGTGGGGCAACATGCATGAGTAATCCCAAGAGGAGATTTCTGGGCAGGATTCATGCAGATGGTGTGGATCTCATGAATTGAACCTGGCTACGAGGTGCCCATAGAGTAGCAGTAGCATGATCAGTTAGATTGATGCAGGCAGATCAAAGTAACAGTGTCAGATACTGGAGTGCAGTTCAAAGTTGACAGCAAGTGCAGAGTGCATGGGTGCAGAGTTCAATAGCGCAGTGGGTCCTGAAGACATGTGCAGTAGCTAAGCAGAATTTGAATACTTTGATGATAGATGCATCAGATTGATTGAGTTGTTTGGAGCCTTTTCAGTTTCGGAAGAGTTGCAGAGCAGATGCATGGAGTTGCATGGTGCTTGCGAAGGTTGCAGAGCGAATGCATGGAGTTGCATGTCTCATGCAAAGACAGTCCTTTCTTTTTGAGTGGGAGTGTTGAAGATTGCAACAAGAAACAATGAAGGAGGCATCCTAAAATATCATTCCTAATCCTAGTTGGAAAATAATCACCTAAACTAGGTGGGGCCCACACAAGTGATTTTTTGGCGCAAAGTCTATTTTTAGACTATGTCTATTTTTAGTCATGTCGATCATATTCTATGAGTTGCAGGATGCTATTTCTGGAGGGTTGGTCAAGTTGGAAAAATAGATGGACTTCTATTTTTAGACATATTGGGCGGAATCTATTTTTAGATTGCCAATCTAAAAATAGATATGTCGAATATTATTAGCTCTTAATAATATTTGGACTCTAAACATTATCTTATTCTCTTGGATCACTTTAGTTAAGTGCACAGATGTGGCACAGTAGCTGACAGAAGGAATTATGCTATTCCTGAGGGTTTATTGGAGCTATTGCATGGAGGACTTCAGTTATAACTCATGTGACAGAGTTGGTGGAGTTGTAGAAATAGTTGGTGGAGTTGTGTTCAGTTTAACTTAGTTAGACTCAATTGAGCTAGTTGTATCTATTCTAACTGATTCATACACTAGTAAGAGTGGTGTGAATTAATTATTAATTAATTCACTAAATATTAACTGATTAATCAACTGAAGAATACATCAGTTAACTACAGTGCATGGCAGTTTCAGTGGAGACCAATGGAGAGGTAGGTGAAAGAGCAAGTGTGACTATCAATTATGACTACAGTGTTGCATTGTTTGCACCACACATTCATTGGAGATTCCAATGAGGATTGCACAGTCAATATAGGATGGATTCGAGTTCATTCAGAGCCATTCTTCAGCAGGGATTGCGCAGTAGAGGCAGGCTAGCAGGTGGCAAAGATCGGTGCATGGATTTGCAAGATCTGGCCTAATTAGTGTGTAGCGATTGGATTGTACTGAGAGCTTGTGATAAGCTTTGTATGAGGATTGTTACATGATCTCTATGATATATATTATATACAGATAGTTGGGGCTTTTAGCTTCAGGCTTTCCAGTTAAAACAATTGTGTTAATGTGTGTGATTTTTTAGGGTTTCATGTGTGCATTGCAATTGATTTAATTTCTGAATGTGGTGATCAATGGTGGAATAGATTTTTTATTGTGCATGAAGTTAAATAGTGTGTGATCAGGAGAATCTTGGACATATGCATGCGTAGTGCATATAATTTATACATAAATAATATGGAAGGGGAATTAAAACTTGGTAAAGTCCAAAATTACACCAAGAACAAACAAACCCACAAATGGAGCATAGTCGAGGACTCGAGAGTATCTGAAAAAAATGAAAATGGAGTTGGAGGATGGTGGGGGGAGGGAATAGGGTTAAGTTAGCTACCCTAACCACCTTTCAAAAAAATATCCACCCTTGAAATCCTTGCAATCGATTCGAGCCATCCAAGCACTGATAGGCCCCATGGCCCAGACATGTGGTGGAGTAGTAGCATACCACATAATGCTAACTAAGACCATGGGGAAGGATTTAACCTTCAAAACCAAAATGATTTCCAAATAGTACCAAGGTTATAGTGGTAGAACCATCATGACAATCCTTGTCTTGTCATGGTGTCGAGTTATGGAATGATCCATTGTTATAAGTATAATTATATGCATGCTCGAAAAACCAAGAATATATGTTAATGTTTAACAAAAACACATTTTTTTAATATTAAATTTTCAAACATAATCTAATCTTAGGTGGGGTAACCTCAATATCTTAGGAAAAATTAGGTAAGTAAACTTGAGAAAAATAAGTTTTTTGTTGTCCCAGGGGGGAAACTCAATTGGTTAATTAGAGAAATTCTAAATAGTTGAAACTCAAAAGACGTAGGTTCAAATCCTCCCTTTTGTGACCTAGGCCATGGGGAGGAAGACATATCGTAGCCCCCCAGATCCCCCCTAGGTTTACTAGTAGCTACATGTAAGGCGGGTTGTTGGGCTTCTCAAGGTCACAAAAAAAAAATTGGTGTTATTGGTAACTCGAGAAATATTCCTATGAAAGGCTTAACCAATTATGGAGTTTGTGTATATGAAGTATGGAATTATTTTTACCATTTAAGAAATAAGTGTCAACTATAGCGAAGCAAAAATGATAATGTTGCTTTGGAAATAATAATGTATTATTATTTTCTTTCAAGATAAATTGAGATAATTATTAATTTTATCTTGGAAAATTGAGGTACATGACATATTTTCTCATAGTAATTTTTTAAATTTACATTTAACATATTTAGTGCTTCATTTTACATAGAGTAAAGAAGAGAAGAATGGAAGAACCACCAGAAGGGACACAAATAGGTGAATAACAAATCTGGGTACATTTGGGAGAATAAACACCACTATTGACAGTGGAATTATTTAAAATGGTTAGAGACTTGAGGACGGAGTTAGTAATTATTCATGAAAATAACTAGAATTTTCTAAAATCCATCGCTAAGTAGGAAAAACTTATTAAAAATTTAGCAGGTAGTTCAAATCCAAAAACTATGTAGCCAATAATAGAAGAGGATGATAGAAGAGAAACTTGCAAATAAAAGAATCTTGATAGTGTGGATGAGAGTAAAGATGATAAATCCAAGAATATGGAGAAAAATAATTCAACTAAAATAACTTTGAATCAAGGAAAGAAACCAAAAATAGGCTTGCAGGGGGGATTTAGAAAAATAAGACCTCCAACCTATGATGGAGAATCAGAGGCAGTAGTTGAACCATGGTTACTTAATATCAATTGAATTTTTTAAGCTTATGATTACCCAAGTAATTTAAGGCTAAATTGGTTACATATCAAGCTATAGGGAAAGAAGTCCTTATGGTGGGAAGAAGTGAGAACTATACACAATTTGGAAGACAATAGTATTAAATGAGAAGGATTTCAAAAAAATTTCAAGAAAAAATACTTAACTAAAATATATTATGATGATAAGGTAGAATAATTTCATGAATTAAAGCTCATCCATGACCATGGACAAACTAGTGACAAAATTTACTCACCTTTTTAGATACATACTCTATATTCGTGAAGAAAAATCCAAGGCACAACAGTTAATTGACTGCCTTCCTATCTCCTTTAAAGAGAAAATTGAATATGATAACCCAAAAACAATGGATGAAGCCATCCAAAGGGAAAGAATCTACTATCAATAGGTTAAATAAAGGAATGAAAATATAAAATGTGGCTCAAAAAGAAGGATATATTTGCACAGAGAGGAAAAGGATTTAAAACTTCCTCTTTTAAAAATTTTGGTAAAGGTAACCAGAGTTAGAATTTTAGCAGAAATACTCATTGGAAAAAAAAAAAACTTAGACTCGGACTGGATCTAGATGGATAGATTTCAACAATAAAGGTTTTAATGGAAAGGAAAGGGAACTGTTGAAGTGATAAAGTTGTACGAAACCTCACATTATATGAAATTTCCCTTATAGTGTAAAATATATTCAAAATATGTAGACCATTCAAGAGGCTTCTACGAGTGCTTTGAATGATTCTAGGGTTCGAGCGGTTATGCAATCGGTTGATTGTTCTTCAAAAATCTGGAGGAGGGCAGGGCCCTGTTTACAGGTTTTTCCCAGCGGGGATTGGCCCTGGCCCAGCAGATGCGTCGAGCAGGGCTCCAAGGGGCCCCATATTTTAAACAGATAATGATGGAAAAAGGAAAAGGGCCTCTAGAAGGTGTGCAGATCTCTGGTTCTGCCAGTCTGGAGAAAGAGGAGTTAAAAGGCAAAAAAAAGGCAGGAGGGCATACAAGGGAAACCCAACAGCAGAAACGGACAAATGGCAACAAGATCCTGGAAGGAAAATACAAAAGGGACACCATTCCCTATCAAAATAATCTAGAAACAAAGAGAAAAGACAAATATTTGGAGGGAACCGAGGTTCAGGCCCACCATGAGGCGACGTTGGATGGTTCAACCACTAATGACCAGAAGTTGAAGGACCTGGGGCACTGCAAGCCCAAAGCCAAAGAAAGTCTCAAGGTTATCATCTCTGACCCGGAACTGCAGGATTACTGGGACCACATATCTATCCATGCTGTCATTTGTAAATTTATGGGGTTTTGGCCCACGGAGAAAGCATTATGCCTTTGGATCCGTCAACAGTGGAAGCCTAAGGGAGATGTAAAGCTACACCTAGGAGCAAAGGGTTTTTTCACGGTCGTCTTTACAAACCTGGAGGACAGAGACCGCATCTTTGAAGGTGGCCCTTACTTTTATGCTTCAGCTGGCCTCTATATGAGACTGTGGAAGCCGAACTTCGCTTCGGAACTGGAAACGTTTACGCATGTTCCAGTTTGGATTCGTCTTTTCTCTCTTCCTATTGACTATTGGTGTCCTGCGGCCTTGGAACAGATCAGTAACACATTAGGGACCTTCATCCAAGCCTCCGAGGCCACTCTGCAAAAAAGGTATACTTCTTGTGCCCACATCTGTGTTGAAATGGACGTCTCTGGTGCTTTACATGATGGGTTATGGTTAGAATTCAGGGATGAGCTGTTTTTTCAAGCCATAGATTATGAAAAAAATCCCCTTCTGCTGTCAGAAGTGCCATGAACATGGTCACCTCTTTAGGGAATGCCCTATGAAAAAAATGGCTGAGAAACCCAAAGAGTCCTCAATGAAGAATCAAGACGGCTTTACTTGTCCAAATGGAAAACAGAGGGCCAACAAGAAAGCCCAACCGAAAGCAAAAGCCTCCTTCAGAGCCATGGGCAACACCTTTGAGATCCTGGCAGATGATTCTGCGACTTCTGATACCCTACAAACTCAAGATCATCAGCAACAGGCCCTGAACATACCCGCACAGGCTTACATAACTCCCCAAAAGGAGCCTACCAAATGCAGCGAACTAGGAACCAATCAAAAGACAGATCTAGAAGGAGATGCCTAAATGATATCCAATGAGTTAGGAACAGAGGATATGGAACTAAGTGACATCCTTGAGAAGGAAGATATAGATCTCAGCTCCCTGGTGGAACAATGGAAGCAGAAAGGAATGGAACATGTCCCTGAGGAGGAAATAGATAGGATAAACTACTTATCCTTATCTAGACAGGATGCAGAACTACAAGGGCTAAAGAGGAATCATGGAGCTACCAAGAGTCTTGGAGTCAATGCTCAGAGTTTGCACCTTACCAACAACAATGTCAAACACAGGAAAAAAAGAAGACGTGGAACGAATAAGGATGCACTTTTTGAGCTTGGTCAAATTCTCCTCAACTCGGGTAAGATGAAAACCCTTGAGGCCTTCACGTTTACCTCCTAAATTAGTTTCTCATGAAGATTCTCTCATGGAATGCAAGAGGGCTTAATAGCCAATGGAAAAAAATACTACTGAGAAAGAAGATTAAAAATGAGAACCCGAATATGATTTTCTTGCAGGAAAACAAATGTTCTAGTCTAAAAATCAAAGGTATCTGCAAAAACATTGGCAAAAGAATGAATTACACAAAAGTAGAGGGTCATGGTTTGATGGGTGGTCTGGAAACTTTCTGGAATCCTCATTCCATACATCTTATCAGTGCTTAGGCCACTAGATCTTACATCTCCCTGGAAGTGAAAATTATTGGGGAAGCCAGTCCCTATGTTTGCACTAATGTCTACAGTCCCCAGAAATTAGAAGAAAAAATGACTTTGTTACACTGTCTCTCAGAACTGCATCAAAGACATCCAACTGCTAAAGAAATTTATGGAGGAGATTTCAACATGATTAAAATGTTGGCAGAAAAGAAGGGTGGCATCAGGACTTTAAATAGGGATGCTGAAGCCTTCAAAAATTTCATCCAAGAAGCCAACTTAGTGGATATCCTACCCAATAATGGTATTTTTAAGTGGAATAACAAGCGGGGAGGGGATAGACAGATTGCCTCCAGACTCGATCGTTTTCTCATTGCGGATTCCATCCTAATTGAGGTGGTCACTGTTGAGTTGGATATCATCCCTTCTGGGGGGTCAAATCACTGGTCTGTTACTCTAGACGCAGCCATCCTGCGGACTATGAAGAACAGACCTTTCAGTTTTGAAAGATTTTGGTTAGGTCATCCTGAATTCATAAATAACATCAAATCTTGGTGGCATGAACCATTGGAAATCTGAGGGACTAGAATGTACAGGCTGCAGGCTCAGTTAAGGCACATCAAGGCTCGTCTCAAATCCTGGAACCAAGAGGTCTTTGGCGATATCTTCAAAGATAAAAAATCCTTAGAGGACCAATTGGCTCATATCCATACAAATTGGCTCACTGGCAACATCAACCAAGATTCTATCATCCAGGAACAAATCCTCATGCAAAAATGGAATGAGAGAAATCAGCAGGAGGAAATATTATGGAAGCAGAAATCTCGTATCCAGTGGCTCAAGGATGGAGAAAAGAATACTCAATTCTTCCATCGCTCGGCAGTGGATTACAGATGTGCTAACAAAATCACCAGTCTAATAGATGAACGAGGCAACCCCAAAAACTCTCATCAAGACATTTCTCCCCTCCTCGTTGAGAATTTTAGCCATATTACTACAGAACCTCTAATTGATAGAACTGTGGCTAGAAGGGAGGTCTTGAACTCTATTCCCCAGCTTATTACAGAAGATCAAAACAAATCCCTAAACCGCCCAGTTACTTTGGAGGAAGTGGAGGAAGTTGTCAAAGAAATGCCTAATGGCAAGGCACCTGGGCCGGATGCTTCACTATAGATTTTTTCAAAGCTTGTTGGGATACAGTTGAGCTCGATGTTTGGGGGGTGGTGGAAGACTCCCACAAAACTAACTCCATCCCCAGGTCCCTTAACTCCACTTTTATTGCCTTGATTCTGAAGGAGGAAACTGCCAATACCCCTTCTAAATTCCGACCCATTGCTTTATGTAATGTGCTCTACAAGATCATTTCTAAAGTCATGGCCAATAGATTAAAACCTATCCTCCCCTACATCATCTCTAAGGAGCAATCTGGCTATGTGGAAGGAAGGCAGATCCTGGATAATGTTTTACTTGCTCAGGAGATGATTCATACTCTTCAAACTCAGAAAAAAGCTGGAATGATCATCCAGCTTGATCTTTCCAAGGCCTATGATAAGGTCAGTTGGAATTTTATTGAGGATATTCTAGATGCTTTCGATTTTGATCAAAGGTGGATCAAGTGGATTTTAGCCCTAGTCACATCCCCTAGCTATTCCATCTTGGTAAATGGTGCTCCTACTATCCCCTTCACCCCCTCCCGTGGCATTCGCCAAGGAGACCCCATCTCACCTTTTCTATTTTTCATTGTCATGGAAAGCCTGAGTAGAATAATCAAAAAGGCTCAGGCCAGCAATTCCATAAAGGGTCTCTAGCCTTTTTTGAACTACCCTCCCACCACTCATCAATAGTTTGTGGATGATACCATCCTTCATGGTACCCCCATGGTCAAGTAAGCTCGGGGGTTCAAAGCTATTATGGATTTTTTCTGTTTAGCTTCGGGTATGGACCTAAATCTGGATAAATCTTCCATTTTCTTTTTCAACACTCCTCTGGCAATCCAGAAACATCTCACAACGATTTTGAGGTTTAGCAAGAAATGCCTTCCCTCCAAATACCTTGGCATCCCCCTCATGGATAAGCCTTGGCAAAAGATCCACTGGGAGAAGCTGCTCACAAGGCTCGAAGCCCGTTGTAATAGCTGGACTAGAATATTCCTTAATTTCTCTAGTCGCCTAACCATGACCAAGGTTGTTCTTCAAGATATTCCTCAGTTTATGCTCTCCATCCTACCAGCGCCCAAAGGAGTCCTTCAGAAGATCAGAAATATTCATCGGACCTTCCTTTGGTCAGGTAGAGCGGTCAAGCAGAAATGGGCTTTGTGGCTTGGGAGAAACTGTGTAAACCCAAAATCCTGGGGGGTCTTGGGCTCTGTGACCCGAAAACTGTGAATAAAGCCAGCGGGGTGAAGCTTTGGTGGAGGTGGATCAAATATCCTACTTTCCCCTGGGCTAGACTATGGAAAGCTAACTATGCTGCGAATTGGAATCAACAAGAACTCATCATAATGACAAATATTCAAGCTAGCTCCCCCATCTGGAACCTGGCAAAAGCTAACAGACATATTATCTCCAATCATTGCTTTTGGGAAATACGAAATGGGAAAACGGCCCTTTTCTGGGAGGATGCTTGGCAACAATTGCCTAAGCTGGAGTGCCCTGAATATCTCTCCCTTCAAAGAAATTACCAGGAACTAGAGAAGTCTCGATTTTATCAGTACTGGGTGGACAACATGGAGAACTCTCATTGGAGACAATAAAACCTCAATTTACCCTCTGATTCAGATTATATGGCCAACCTTTCTCTCTCCTTGTTTTCCTCGTTGGAGTCTCGCAAGATCCAGCATTCTCTGGAGGAGGACCAACTGAGGTGGGGAAAATTGGAAGGAGGAACTTATAACCTAAAGGAAGTTAAGCTCTACATCGAACAATGACATATGGAAGAGAAGATGCAGGGGCATCAGAATGTATGGGATGCAATTTTGTGGCCAAAAATTAAAACCTTCTTATGGACTCTTTTACAACGAAAGATCCTAACTTGGGAAAACCTCTGTAAAAAGGGTTTCTCTGGACCCTCCCGTTGTCCACTTTGTTTCAGTGCGGAGGAATCCATGAACCATCTCTTCAACACTTGCTATTGGACGAATAATCTTTGGTTGTGAATGCAGGACATTTTCAGGCAAACGGACAGAGATAGGACTTCCATTCAGAATACAATTGTCAATTGGAGGTCAAATTTTTCTAAATGCGACACTGTCAACAACCTCTGGAAATTAAGTCCTTGGTTTATTGTTTGGTCTACTTGGAAAGAACAAAATAGGCGTATCTTTCAGGAGGATACCAGGCACGAAGATGACATAAAATTAACTATTATGCAGAATATGAAAGAAATAGTTCTAACCCAAAACAAATCTAATCAGACAGATAAAATTTCAGAAGATTCCAAGCATATCTTACTGATGTTTGGGCTGGGGGAGGCCATGAACCTCAATTCCCCTATGCAGCGGCCCCAACCTCCTCTGTCTTAGCAGCCCTGGCAGCGTCCTCTTCCGGGTTTTCTCAAGCTGAATTTCGATGGAGCTTCCAAGGGCAACCTTGGCTCGGCTGGGTATGGTGGTGTCATTCGTAATGACAAAGGAGAAATTCTGCACATTTTCAGCATGTCCCTAGGGCAAGCTACTAACAATGAAGTGGAATTTGCTGCCTTGGAACAGGGCCTACAAATCCTTATTCGTATGGGAAATGGAGCAGCAATGGTGGAAGGTGATTCCCTTCTGGCTATCTCTGCTGCTAGGAAGATTCATAATGGCACTAGGTCGAAGCGGGTTTCCAAACATTGGCGATTAGCCATGGTCACTAGTCTAATTTCCAAACACCTTACTATTCTCAAGGGTGTCATCCTTCAAGCTATCTGGAGAAATGCTAACGCTTTGGTGGACGCACTGGCTAACCATGCAGTCGACCACCCGCATGACATCATTGACACTTGTTGGCACGACGTTACCTGTCCTAGCCTCTGTGATGAATGCATGCTTATCTCAAGACAAGAATTTTCAGGTACGTCTAGGATGGTGAATAACCTTCAGACTACTAACCATCAATAATTTATGTGGGTTCTATATATCAGCATTTCAATGTTCTTTATTATTCGGAGTTGGCAGTTCAGGCTTATGTACCTTGTCAATCTTCGGAAAATATGGAATTATCAAAGTAATTTCGAGAATCAGAATAAGTGTAAGGGAAGATCGAACACGTGGCCATGGCTCTTGAGGTTTGTGCTTGGTTTCCTGTGTAGCATGCGATCTCATAATTGGTCGATCGGGGCTCACCTTAGGGGAATCCAGGATGGCGGCAGGCGAGACAAGGCAGCTTCCCCTGCCCATTATTTCGCGCTCTAGGCCTCTCCTCTTTATATTAATACTATTCCTCACAGGTCCCCTCACCATAGTTCACGGTTCATCTTGGATTTTAGGCACTGTTGCTCTGTTTCTATCACCAATTTCACTCTCTTTTCCTCTAGTGTGGTGTTATCCACAATGTCTGAGAGAGTCCTTCATAGCTCAAAGGCTACAAAAAATATCAATCGAGCTCAGGATAGCTTTGAGCAAACAGTCCCTGATAAAGGCAAAACTATCATCCATGATCTCGAAAAGGAGGCCAGTCAAGCCAGATCTATTTTAAACAGTAAGGACATCGAGGAGGAGATGGACTGGATCAATGATCCTAGCACCCCAACCATGTGTGCTATGCAGTTTCTAAGAACTCAGGAAATGGCGTGGCATATGAAGACTTTGCTTGCCAAGGCCCTCATCAGTCAAGGTGTGGCGGTCAAAGAGGCCTTTTCTGCTCACTCTCCAGCCTCTGCGAAGAATTATGCTTGTTTGGACAAGCTGGAAGTTTCCATCAATTCGCTCACTGAGGAGATGAAGATGCTCACCAAACGCCTTGAGGGTTTCATTCGGCTCTTTGAGTTGTACCTGCTTTATGTTTTAAATGTTTCAATTGAAATCCCTACTGACAACTCCAAGACCACCATCATCCGCCACCATCGTCCTCGGAATGTGCCTCAACGTGAAGATGGAGAGGGTCCAAGTGCAGCGGGTCCAAGTGTTGCGGATCAAAATGTGGAGAGTCCAATTGCGGTGGGTCCCAGTGCTGTAGGGTCGAGTGCTTCTGATGACCTGGGTAAAGATTAAATGAACCTTTCGTTTCCTTCTGGCTGGTTTCCTTCTACTAGTCCATGTATTTCCCTATCTACTGGTTATTTCCTGTTCGGCATTAAGTTGTTGTTTGATGGCATCCCTGCGTGGAGGGCCATTTCTTACTTCACAGTATTTTGGCAAGTCAATTTTGTGTGGAGAAGCTGTCAGCTTCTGTTGTGTCTATCTGTCTATCTCCTGACCACAGTTTTTGAGTCTGTACCTTCGGGTTGTTTGGGTTGGCCTGCTTTTCTACCTTTAGGTAATGGCAGCCCTTTTTGTAACTTTTTGTATACTATTGTGATCTAATACATATGCTTACTTACAAAAAAAAAAAGAGGCTTCTACTGTAAATGATGTGGCCAGAAGCATTCCCATAATTAATGCAACATTGGAGGAGCATCAAGCTGAACATCAATCCACCATGGTGGAGATAAAAGTTAAACATTTGAAAAAACTTGTTTTTCTTTTATAGATTCAGTTTCCAGTTTCAGTTATGTTAGTCCCCAGATAATAGAAAATTGTAAATTAAATTAAGAAAAATACAAAAAACTCTTATTTGGTCTAGTTGAATACCGACATAAAGAGGAATTTTACTTACTGGAGGACGCCTTTTCTTATTGATTTAAATGGAAGTAAAACCACTATGAACCTAAATATTATTCCTTTGGTTTCTTATGATACACTAGTAGGGATTTACTATTTGGAAGTGTTAGCCCCCCATAAATTTTTTGACAAGCAAACAGGGCACTTAAATGTTTTTGAGCCTTCAAGGAATGCATTTCCTTTGAAAACACATCATACTTGAAACCTCCTTGTGCCTTTTTTCCTTTGATAAAATTCCATCTGCTGATTCCCATTATAAAACCTCTCTGTTTGTGAAGAAATGCCCAAAGGCCTCCTTTTCCCTCTTATTTCATTCCCTCTAAGCCTTTGTTTTCAACCTCTTTCCTTCCCCTTCTAAATTCCCCACTTACTCTTCAAATCCTCCCAAAACCCCCTTCAAATCCTACCATACCCGTTGTTTGGTCGATTTCCCCTTTTTCCCCCTACCGTTACCCTTTCCCAACCCCATAATGCATTAAAATGGGCCAAAAACCCACTTTCTACCTTATAATAGGCCTAATCCCCTTTCAGCTAAGCCCCGCAAACCACTTCCCCACATAACCTCGCGCCCAGAACCAAGCGCTTAAGCCCCGGGTGCTAATCGCAATCGCAACGTTCATGCGGGCATGTTTTTGTGTTAAACCAGGAAATCCCGATGTGATTTAAGTTTGGTCTGAAGCCCCGTGCCATGATCTCCACCATTGATCTGTGTAGATCCGAAGACCAGCGTTTATCCCGTGGCACGCCCATCGCCCCTCCCATTTCACCCCTCTGATTGCTTCGGAATCGTCAATCTGCCTCCAGATCGGATGGCAGTCACCCATCACCCCTCCCATTTCACCCCTCCTATTGCTTCGGAACCGTTGATCTGCCTCTAGATCGGACGGCAGTCGCCCCATCGCACTCCCGCTCCAAATCGCAATCGCAACTTTCGTTGCATTACCCCTTTGTTCCACTGCGATTGCGATCTCCCGATGCTCATCTCCACCCTTGATTCACTATTGGATCCAACGGCCAGTGCTCAATCGCCCCAATCGCAATCGCAAGTTTAAAACGCGCCATCCTATACCCTTTGCGATTGCAATCCTCCGATTTAATCTTCGTCATTGATCTATCACTCAGATCTGACGGTCCAGCGCTAATCGCTGCATGCCCTGCCGCCCCTCTCCATCTCCCTCCGATTAAATGTGGGTCGTTGATCTGGTCCCCGGATCCAACGGCCAGCGCTCAATCGCGCTCCCGCCTCCGATCGCAATCGGAAATCTCACTATGTCACCCCGCTACCTCCCGTGATTGTGATCCCCCAAACTGATCGTAGTCGTCTGTTCATCCGAGATCGACAGCCCACGTCGCATCGCGTCTCCACTGTATTTTTATCCCATCGGGTTTCCCTATTAACCTAATCGCTTAACCGCTACCGTTGATCTCCTCCTGAGATCCAACGGTTCATATCTAATCACCCTCTGCCATGTCCGGGTCCCACCACCATATCAAATCTATTTCATGTGTTTTAGCCCTTTCCCTTTGTATTTCGACCAAAGGCTAAACCTTTGGGCTTTACACTAATGATCGTTTTCTCCGCCACTCTTTATGGTTTCCACTGTTTCTCCACTTCTCCGCCACCACTCCTCTGGCCTCCACAGCATTCTTCTGTCGTCCTTCCCTGGATTTCTTAATTGATCTATTCTACGATGCATGGTTGACCAGAGTAATCACATTCGCTGCGATTCAGCACAAAGAGGCCGTTACAGCAGCGGGAAGGTAAAACAGCGGAAGCGGTGTAAGGGATTTGGGCCTGTTAATTAAATGATTAGCGCCTAACTCCGAGTTCAAAGGATAAAGTGCAGTTTTAAGACCAGAGCGCACGGAACAAGCTATATCTGTGCTTTATTTCAGTAGAGTACTTTTCCCCAAGAAAACTGCCTTTCAGTGCTCCCCATGCTTCCTCGAGCCCTTAAGAAGCTAAGTACACTGATAGAGGTTTCTGTCACTGTCAGGTCCACAGTTATGAGGTGTGGAGAGATCTGCAGACCTTTCAATCCAGTTCACCAATTTCAGAAGAGAGAATAGAGGGCCTAACAGCCAGAAAGGACTTCAAGGACACATCTGAGGTCAAAATCGACCTAACAGAGACTCCCAGGCCATACCATGAGTACTTACAGCGATGCAGGTGTCATTAAGCAGAGTGGGCTCAAGCACTTCCTCTACTCTGTCTTAGTGAATCAAATTAAATGAACATCTACCCTTGCTATTATTCATTCTCCTATAAGAATCCTAAAGAACAAATTGTAATGGTTTTTGTTAGGTTGTTGCCGATTGCTGTTAGAGGGATTCATTTGGACTATTAGAATAGTCTTGGGAGGGAGTAGCAGAGTAGTTTGTATGTAGTAGGCTAGGAGGAGAAAGTCTGGACTATAATATCCATTGAGCTCAGTGTATGTGATTTGTTTTGCATCAATTAATCAAGCACTTTTCACAGGATCCTGGTCTATTACTATTGGTGATGTTTTCCTAACATTTTTTATTACATTGTCTGTTTCATTTTCTGTTGGCTTGCATCAGAAATATGGCATAGGATTTACCCTTGTTAGGTACCCTATGTCTCTGCTCTCCTTGTCTTAAATGTTTTCTGCTATATTTGTTATCTAAGAGTAAATTCAGCTAATTTAACCAGTGTAGCGGTTCCATATGCTGCTAGCTGATGTATGAATTCGTGGTTTGCTGCTTGGATGTTTCTTGATGGTTTCAAAGCATTGAAGGTTCAAAGTCCTTCTCTGATCTATAGACCCTGGCTCTGTTAAACTTATCCCTATTTTTCCCTTGGAGCATGCTAAAGCTGACCTGGATTTAAATGACCTCTGGTCCGATCTACAAGTTGCCCTTTTTTCCCTCCATTGAAAGCTGCCTTTGAGTATGTCCAAGCAAGTCTAGAGTTAAATGACCTCTGACTTGATCTATAGACAGAAATTGGGTTGTTTTCCTTCTTTCACTTTCAATCCTTAATGTTCCATTCCACCATCTATCTAAAAGATCCTTTAGTGTAGATGACTTGCCCTATAAAAGCCTTGGCTAGTTGTTGCATGTAATTACCTTTCATGACTCCATAGCCCAAAGGATGGCACTTTCTTGACCTATCCCCTTTGCTGAAACATCCTCCTGCTTTGTTCCTTTCCTCCCATTACTTTCTCAGTCTATGATCTCATGACCAACCCAGCAACCAACCAACCAAATCATTTTAAACCTACCTTTGTGCTTCATACCTAGCCTAACATCTCATCTGAGCTTCAAAGATATATATCATTCTTTGTTTTATTGGAGAGATCCCTCTCCGGGTCTAGGAGGGCTAGATCCTAGGGCCCCAAAGTGGTTTGATGTTGTCTTATCTTTTGGTATTGCCAAATCTGCCAAAATATAGGAACCCCAACAGGAAGGACATAGAGAAATTATTAACTATTTAGACAAAACAATTACTTGTACCATGGAGGAAGGAGAGTTATAGCTCATAAAAGTGATACCCTACCCATTTCCATCTGAAAAGTATCCACTTGTTGTAGCTGCTACAACAACCCTCTGAAATTTCCCACCCTTCTGAAATTTCAGAGCCCCTACATCTCCAATGAGATCCATACTAGCAGAAGCATTCCCTTGACTCAACTCATTCTCCTCACCTATGTCTAGGACACTTCCCTCTATCCTTAGCCTTCGGGTCTAAGACCGACAACTCGGTGGATTTCTGATTTTGGTTTTTTTGCCTCAATGTAGTCGCAATAGTCATACCTCCACATTTTGTGACCCATTTTCTTGAATCTGACCAAGTGACCATGCGACCTCCTGTTGAGATTCAACAAGATGATGAGCTTAGTGAAAAGAGTCGCCTTCACTAAGTGGGCCCACAGGCTATTTTTGGCGCAAAGTCTATTTTTTTACAATGTCTATTTTTAGACATGTCGACCATATTCTATGAGTTGCAGGATGCTATTTGTGGATGGTTGGTCAAGTTGGAAAAATAGATGGACTTCTATTTTTAGACATATTGGGAAGAATCTATTTTTAGATTTCCAGTCTAAAAATAGATATGTCGAATATTATTAGCTCTTAATAATATTTGGACTCTAAACATTATCTTATTCTCTTGGAGCACTTCAGTTAAGTGCACAGATGTGGCACAGCAGCTGATAGAAGGAATTACATTATTCCTGAGGGTTTACTAGAGCTAATGCATGAGGACTTTAGTTAGAACTCATGTGACAGATTTTGGTGGAGTTATAGAAGTAGTTGGTGGAGTTGTATTTAGTTTAACTCAGTTAGACTCAGTTGAGCTAGTTGTATCTAGTCTAACTGATTGATACACTAGTGAGAGTGGTGTGAATTAATTATTTAATTAATTTACTAAATAATAACTCATTAATCAACTGAAGAATACATCAGTTAACTACAGTGCATGGCAGTTTCAGTGGAGACCAGTGGAGAGGTAAGTGAAAGAGCAAGTGTGACTATCAGTTGTGACTATAGTGATGCATTGATTGCATCCAACACTCAGTGGAGATGCCAATGAGGATTGCGTGAGCAAGGCTACCTGAATTCAAGTTCATTCAGATCCATTCTTCAGCAGGGATTTTGCAGTAGAGGCAGGCTAGCAGGTGGCAGAGATTGGTGCATGGATTTGAAAGATCGGGCCTGATTAGTGTGTAGCGATTGTATTGTACTGAGAGCTTAATATGATCAGCTTTGTATGAGGATTTTTACATGATCTCTATGAAATATATTATATACATATAGTTGGGGTTTTTAGCTTCAGGCTTTCTCGTTAAACAACTGTGTTAATGTGTGTGAATTTTTATGGTTTCATGTGTGCATTGCAATTGATTTAATTTCTACATGTGATGATCAATGGTGGAATAGATTATGTATTGTGCATGAAGTTAAAATAGTGTGTGATCAAGAGAATCTTGGATATATAACACATAATTTATATCATTTCTACATGGTATTAGAGTTGTATTGATCAGAGCAGATTGCAATTATTGAAGCGATTGAGTTTTGTGCTAGTGGAATTCGAATTTGCTACAGTGTTTTCTTGGTGTCGAAGTTGAGCATTCATTGAAATGTCTTTCGATGGATTGCGATTGGATTATTCCCTTGATGGCAGCTCAAATTATATTTCATGGAAGGACAGGATGGAGGTTGTGCTGGATGATAATGGGTTGAAGGAGTTCATAGATGTTGATATTCCAAAGCCTTGTTCTAGCGATGCAGCCACACTTGACGCATGGCAAAAGAAGACATCAAAGTGTCGAAGAATTCTGTTGGAAGGTGTGAAGGATCACATAGTGTCTAGCCTTCACGGTAAAGCTACTACATTCTTAATGTGGAAAGCTTTGATAGACTTGTTCCAAAGCAGAAGCGACCAGAGGAAGTTAGCGCTTAAAGACAAGCTCAGAAAAATAAAAATGGAGAAAGGAGACAGTATACAAAAATACCTCACAAAGTTTTTCCACTGCAAGGATGAGCTGGGAAGTGTGAGGGTTACTATAGATGAAGAGGAATTGGTGAGCTTGGCTCTCCTTGGGCTTCCAAAGAGTTGGCATAGCTACGAGGACTTTGTCAATGGTCGGGAGAAACTGCCAGGATGGGAGCGAATTTGGTCAGATCTTGTGCTGGAGGAGATAAGGCGGGGTACCAGGGATGGATCTTCATCGAAGAATAAAGATGAATAAAATTTCGCTTTGGCTGCAAAAGCAAGGAAAGGGAAGGGAAAGAAAAATCCTTCTCAATCTGGTGCGAAAGGCAAGAAGCAGGACTTGTCCAAGGGGAAGTGCTTTCACTGTCACCAACACGGACATTACACCACTAATTGTCCACAGAAGAATAAAAATAAGCAGATTGCTGGATCTGCAGCTGGAGAGGCCTTAGCCTCGCAGTGTGAGCTGGATTTTCACTTATCGCATGCTTGGTTTCAAGTGTGATGGGATCAGTGTGGTTTCTTGACAGTGGTGCATCTTTCCATATGACCGAAGACAAAGATTTTTTTAGTGACCTAGATGAAAAGTATCTTGGAGTGCACATCGAAATGGGCGATTTTAATGTTCCGAAATGGAAATTAGCGGTTTTTACACCACTGAAGAACTCCTTAGTCAGAAATATGAACAAGGCTATGTCAGAGATGGACTAAAAGGGATTTTACCAGTTATGTCACCTCTAAAGATAGGATGAGGACTAGAGGCTATCTAGCCCTTTCTCAGGCTCTGCCTATAGCTATGAAAATATTTCTTCCTCAGGAAGATATTTGCTCAAATGGATGAGCTACAACAACATCTGAAATTTAACAAGAAGTAGAAACAATGAAATATATTTACTCTTAAAATGTGAGAAGAGTGAAAAACTGATATATAATCTGTAGCAATAAATGATATACAAAATCCTTGAGGAAATGACCTCTCAAGTTGGGCTCAAATCAGCTTCAAGGGAAGATGTACATAAAATGAAGGAACACTCTGCTACATAACCCAACTACTCTATAATTGTGTAGTCTATAAGGGAAAATGACTGCAGACTGAAATATACAATATGATGCGACAATATAAGCTCAAATAAAGTTAGGGGATCAAGATCTCAACCCTAGAAAACAATACAACAACAATCCTCCAAGGGATTGGCTAAAATACATAAAACAGAAAAATGCCAGAGTTGCAGTGTAGATGTTGCAACTCAATAATAATACGTGAATGGAGAAGGGGGAGAATGCTGCAAACAATATGGTGACCTCCTCCAATGATCTCCAAATTGAAAGGCTACTCCTCTCACTGAAAATTGCACTCTCTAGTGCACCATGTGAACCCCTTGTGCATGCCCTCTCTGAAGATAACGATGTAAGAGAAAGAGACTGCACAGGGCATGAGAAGAAACATATGGCCCAATGCCAAAATCTTCAATAGAGCTTTGGAAATCTCCTTTTCTGATTTCTTAGAGAAAGAAGAAACTCCACCTCTTCAAACTAGCTCAGGAAATGGTGGGATGATGATCCCACACTGCTACCTCCAGCAACTCCAATAAATCTGCCCAGCAGATTCGTTGTAGATGAAAGAGATGGCTTTGGCCACAAGCTTGGATGTGAGGAAGATGAATAACAACTCCTCCAAGTCCTCCCAAGGAATAGAAGGGAACTCCTGAACAAGAATCCCTCTTGTTCTGAGCAGCACAAGCTATCTCAGTTGAACAACTGAAGAGAGCTCCAAAATCGAATTCTCAAGCATGAAAATGAACAATGGCTCTCCTTCACCTTTTTATGCAAGGAAGGATTCCTTGCCATGGACCCCACCCATTAGGGTTTCTCTCATCCTCTATTTTCCCTCCATTCAAAACTGCGCAGTCTTCTTGTGCAAACTTCCCCTCTTGGGCACGTTGTTGACTTGGTCAACCATGGCCTAGTCTTTTTCCTTTTGGCCCTTTTCATACTAGGGAAAGTCAAAATTAGCCACTTAAGTGACTCTTTGCACCTTAGGAGAGTTTATTTTGTTGCTACATGGTCTCCCTTACCCATTTTATTCCTTTTATTAAAATAAAAGAAAAATTAATGTTCCAATTAACATAGTGAAAAATTTGGAACATTACGGTCCTCCCCCCCCAAATATTGCTTGCCCTCATGCAAGTGCAAGGGTAGAACTGAAAAATATCCTCCACTCAAGGCATGGAGTCTAAAATATCCTCATGTAGATCCTCCATCCCCCAAGCAATCAACCAGGAAACTCTTGAAAATACTCCTCCACCTTGTGCTCATGTAGAAAAGGTGGGCTGAAATGTTGAACATGGTAAGTTTCATAGCCTACCCCACGTTGTCCTCTTCTCCACTTATGATAATTGTGGAGTGAAATCTGAACTTGGGCGGCAATAGTGTTGCCTTCAAGAGGCAAGATGAAGTCTAGATCCCCAAGTATCTCTCCTCCAACGCTGCAAACCAAGTTGGCCCAAATCATCTCATATGTGATGAGTTGGAATTCATCATCATATGGCATCCAAACAATCATATGGTTCACCTTATGGAAAAACAAATGGCTGAACATGGTGACCATATCATCTCCCATACTCCCCTTGGAGCATGAGCTGCAAAAACAATGGAGGTCCCTCCTCCCAAAGGGCACATCCAGCCAATGATTTCCTCCCTCCTCATGATGCATATGGGGTTGTTGTTGATATATGGCTGAAATGAAATGGTCTTCAATAGAGACCCAAGCCACCCCATCAAACATATAAACCATGAAATGCCTCTTCCAAAATTCAGTGCTCTCCATATGACTCCTCCCACATGAAGGAAAGAGGTGAAGCTTGGAAATCATGGGTTGCCCATTGTTTCCCCTGGAACATAAAACATGTAAAATAGGGAGAATCATACTCTCAATGGGCCTCTTCAACTCATGTTCCACTCTCCAAACAAAGCTCCCCATGTACCAATAAAAATCTGCAATGCATGGAAGCAAGAAGCAATAGAAGCAAGTTGTCACATGACAACCTAGGTGATCATTGTCTCAATTCATGGAACTCGCGCAATACCTCCTTGGCCTGTATCAAAATAGAAAGTATCAAGTGATTTCCCAGCCACTTGTTTGCTGCCACAATCATCTCAAAAGATGTGTACATGAAAGTACAAAATGGTGTAATTGGTCCACACCAAAAATCATGTGGCTTTCCCCCACAGTCCACTGCTAGAATAACCATCATATTTGCTGCAAAAGACCATAAGCATAACAAAACATAGTGTGAAAGAAGGAAATATCCTCCTTGATATAATATGTTTCTCATAAAAATAAGAGAGTGCCAAACAAGGCCAAATGATTACCTCCCCTATCATGTACTTGGGTCTTTATTAAAATGGCCTGCGTAAAACTCTCCTTATTGCAACATAGTATGAGCATTTGCTAACCCTCTTCATCTTTCCTTTTGGGCTATGCATATAGCCATATTCTGATATACATCCATTAGAAAGCCCTCCCAAGTGGACTCCTCCATCATTAAATGGTATGCATAAGAATGCATGGAAGAAGAATCCATGATTGATGCATGTAGGTGTCTCCTCTTGTGCTTGTAAGCCCAAGACAAGAAGATCAAAACATAGCAAGGGATGCTACCATCCACTACTTCCTCATCCTCATCTCCTACATGCCTCCAAGATACATCACTTGTGAAGTGGTTTGAAGGACACTCCATCAAGTAATCTAAGCTCTCAAGTGAGAGCACTGCTAGCCTTTGGAGTAGGGCCACTGTCATCTCCAAGCTCCCCTCTTTGACATAAATCTTGCCAAAGACTCCTCCCATCATGTTGCTGCAAATGTAGATCCCCTCCCATGAATAAGGTGATGCTTGGGAATCCAATATCAAACAGCAATCCTCTTTCACCATGCTAGTGCCTCCTCTTGCTCCCGCAACATCCAAACAAAATCTAAGCAACAAGAATGTTTGCTGCTCCTCCATACTCCCACCATACCAAATATGAGATGGGAACATGATGAATGGTAAGAAGAATTCCATCCCATCATAATGCACCCATGCTCCTTTCTAATCCATGGTGTAAGTATCCTGCCATCTCCTCTTCCCTTTCAAACCCCATGAAAAGGAATAGGTCACATGTTGGCCAAACTCCCTCAAGAGCAACCAACGCAACATGGCTTCTTGATGCCCTGTATCATAGATATGCAAGAGGCTCACCATCCTCTTGCCTCCCATCCACATCCACTCAGCTCCTTGTGGATTCTCCTCATCACTCTGCAACTTGGTATTCCTTCAATGAGGTCTACCATCTCCCCAAAACAGATCTCCATCTTTGCATTTCATGGGGCATTGAAATGCAATCTCCTACATGGGCCATGTCTCAAACCCAAACCTCATGTGTGGTGCATGAATAATCAAGGGTGTATGAGAATGATGGTACAACACAGTGAAAGTTTCCTCCCCAATACAATCAACATGCAATAATGTACAATCCTCCATGATAGATAAAAACTCATGCATACCTTGGAGAGATTTGGAAGAATCTTGTGTTGCTGCAAGAGTCTCTTCCTCAAGTGTGCTAGCTACCTCCATAGCTGAAGATGAAGGGTGCGCCTCCATGTCTATAATAGAACTGGTATGTGCTTATTTAGCTGGTGGAGAGGGCTTGTCTGTCCTTTGGCCAAATCTTCTAATCAAGATCTGAGAAAAATCAGCAAGAGTTGAAACCCTTGCATGCCTCCCATGGCTGACCCACCAAATCTTTGCTTCTCCCTCAAGATGCAGTGCTGAAATCGCTATAGTCTCTCTATCTACTATAGGATGTAGCAGGAAGAAAGCCTCTAGCTTGTTCACCCAAGCCTCTGCTGCACATGTGGGTGACCCATCAAAAGTAGACAATAGAAATCTATTGCCTTTCATCCTCCCATGAATGTGGGGTCTTATTTATTGTCTCTGTTGAACAAAGTGTGAAAAAGATAGAGTCTCTTGGAAGAATCTAGGTTTTTCTCTATATTCAGCAATATATTCACTTATAATTTCGAATTCCAAGTGATCTTCATGCTTCTATTCTGCTTCTTTGTGACAATAGGAAGTGCATGGTCCTTCCTCTTCTCCTTTTTCTGTCTCCTCAACCTCCTTGGAGAGGTTCTTGCTGGATCTGAAAAACTGATGAGCTCAATCTCATCCTCTGCATCATCTTGACCTATTCTTCTCTAAAATTTGAACTTCACAAGTTGAGCCAAGTTCGAAGCTCCGATACCATTGTAATGTTTCGAAATGGAAATCAACAGCTTTTATACCACTGAAGAACTCCTTTGTCAGAAATATGAACAAGGCTATGTTAGAGATGGACTGAGAGGGATTTTACCAGTTATGTCACCTCTAAAGAAAGGATGAGAACCAGAGGCTATCTGTCCCTTTCTTAGGCTCTGCCTATAGCTATGTAAATATTTCTTCCTCAGGATGATCTTGCTCAAAGGATGAGCTACAGCAACATCTGAACTTTAACAAGCAGCAACAACAATGAAATATATTTACTCATAAAATGTGAGAAGAGTGTAAATCTGATATATAAGCTATAGCAGAAAAAGATATACAAAATCCTTGAGGAAAAGACCTCTCAAGGTGGGCTCAAATCAGCCTCAAAGGAAAATGTACATGCAATGGAGAAAACACTCCGCTACATAACCAAACAACACTATAACTACGCAGTCTATAAGGGAAAATGAATGCAACTGATATAAATACAAGGATATAATAATATCAGCTAAAATAAATATAGGGGAGCAAGATCTCAACCCTAGAAAACAATACAACAACAATCCTCCAAGGGATTGGCTAAAATACATAAAACAGAAAAATGTCGAAGTTGCAGTGTAGCTGTTGCAACTCAATAATAATACATGAATGGAGAAGGGGGACAATGCTGCAAAAAATGTGGTGACCTCATCGAATGATCTCCAAAGTGAAAGGCTGCTCCTCTCACTGAAGATTGCACTCTCTAGTGCACCATGTGAACCCCTTGTGCATGCCCTCTCTGAAGATAATGTTGTAAGAGAAAGAGACTATGCTGGGCATGAGAAGAAACATATGGCCCAATTCCAAAATCTGCAATAGAGCTCCGGAAATCTCCTTTGCTGATTTCTTAGAGAAATAAGAAACTCCTCCTCTTCAAACTAGCTCAGGAAATGGTGGGATGATGATCCCACACTGCTACCTCCAGCAACTCCAATGAATCTGCCCAACAGAAACGTTGTAGCTGAAAGAGATGGCTTTGGACACAAGCTTGGATGTGAGGAATATGAAGAACAGCTCTTCCAAGGCCACCCAAGGAAGAGAAGGGAACTCCTAAACAGGAATCCCTCTTGTGTTGAGCAGCACAAGCTATCTCAGTTGAACAACTGAAGAGAGCTCCAAAATTGAATTCTCAAGCATGAAAATGAACAATGGATCTCCTTCACCTTTTTATGCAAGGAAGGCTTCCTTCTCATGGACCCCACCCATTAGGGTTTCTCTCATCCTCTATTTTCCCTCCATTCAAAATTGCGCAGTCTTCTTGTGAAAGCTTCCCCTCTTGGGCATGTTGTTGACTTGGTCAACCATGGCCTAGTCTTTTTCCTTTTGGCCCTTTTCATACTAGGGAATGTCAAAATTAGCCACTTAAGTGACTCTTTGCACCTTAAGAGAGTTTATTTTTTTGCTACATGGGCTCCCTTACCCATTTTATTCCTTTTATTAAAATAAAAGCAAAATTAATGTTCCAATTAACATAGTGAAAAATTTAGAACATTACAGCGATGATGGTAGATACAGTGCGACTGGTATCGGGACCATTTCCTTTGAGAGGGATTATGGTAAACCTTTCATATTGAAGGATGTCATGCATGTTCCAGGATTGAAGAAGAATATGATCTTTGTGGCGATGTTGGAAGACAAGGGTTATGATGTTGTTTTTAGCGAGGGAAAGGCTTTCCTACGCAGTAAAACAATTGGTGAAACCTGGAGGATAGGGGTTCGAGTTAATAAACTTTATCAATTGTAGGTAGATGGTTGCGCAGCAATGGCGGGCAAAGCAGAAGTAGTGGTGAGCCGAGATGAGGGCGAATTGTGGCACAGGAGATTGGGCCATCTTCACCATGGCGCTTTGAAAATTTTGCAGCAGATTTCTACCGGGCTTCCCAAGGGCACACTTGTGCAGTCAGATCAGTGCAAGGGATGTACTTTGGGAAAAAATTTGAAGACCAATTTTCATGAGAAGAATATTCGCGCCACGACAATCCTTGACATAATTCACACAGACATGTGTGGACCTTTCTCAGTTGCTTCAACAGCAAAGCACAAATATTATGTGATATTTGTTGATGACTTTTCTCGTAAGTGCTAGATCTTCTTCATGCAGAAGAAGAGCGAGACATACTCATTTTTGTGAGTTCAAGGCGCTGGTTGAGAAAGAGTCGAGGAAGAAGGTGAAATATCTAAGGAGAGATAATGGTGGTGATTACATCTCTGGCGAATTCAAAGACTTTTGCAGCGCATAAGGAATTCGAAGAGAACTCATAGCGCCTCATAACCCACAGCAGAATGGGGTCGCGAAGAGAAAGAATAGAATGATCGTGGTTGCTGCATGGGCGATGCTACATGATCAGGGCCTTCCCATACACTTGTGAGCTGAGGCATGAAACACTGTGGTTTATGTGCAAAACCGTTGTCCTCATAGAGTACTTGGCATGAGTACACCCGAAGAGGCGTTTTTAGGTAAGAAGCCCGATATTTCTCATTTGAAGATTTTTGGCTCACCTGTTTACATTCATGTGACGAAGGATGCCAGGAAGATGTTGGAGCTGACCGTAGAGATTGGGATATTTTTGGGGTACACAGAAACACCCCACAATTATCGTGTGTATTTTCCAGACAGTCGGATGACTATTGTGCAACGGGATATCAAATTTCATGAGGAGAAAGCCATGAAGTTGTCGCTTGAGAGGGAGCTACAATTGCATGCAGATGAGGAGCTACTTGTTCCTAAAGATGAGCTCAGGGATGTGGATCAGCCACATGAGGAGGCTTGCGGAGGAAGAAACCACCTGCGGCAACAACCAAACATCGAGGGTGGAAGCGCATCAGCGTGCTGAGCGACCGACCCCGATGCAGCGCATAATGTAGGAGCACCTACATCATAGCGCAGACAGAGACAGTCACCTGACCGATTTACTGGATACATGGCTCTAATGAGCAAGTGTATCATGACAAAACCATCTTCTTTCGAGGAAGTTGTGGAGGATCCTGCATGGGTAGATGCCATGGTGGAAGAGTATGATTCGATTGTCAGAAACAATGCATGGGAGATTGTCCCAAGGCCGGAAGGGAAATCAGTGGTAGGTTCGAGATGGATCTACAAAGTGAAGCAAGCTACTAATGGGAGCATCAAGAAGTACAAGGAAAGAATTGTTGCCCGAGGCTTCTCACAGATCGAGGGGATCGACTATGAATAAACCTTTGCACTTGTCGCAAGGTATTATTCCATACGAACCATCCTTGCTCTCTCAATGGCGGTTTGCACACACGATGATGAGACATGTTTTCAATGGAGAGTCATTGAGGGAGGAGAAAAGCATAGGCAAATATTTTGAAGGATTCGAGTCTTCATTAATGTAGCCCACAAAAAGTGGTGAGCTGTAAAAGAGCATCAGATAGCTGGTGTTGTTACTCAGGCGAGAATATGGATAGATGTTTATTTCACCTGATTGGTTTACAAGATGAGGCGTGATCTCAAACTTATACCTTTATTGTGTGAGGTGAAGTTTGTTGATCATTATACTTGGGTGTAAGATGATTAATACTAACAGGTGATGAAATTTGGATACACTCATGCAAGGCTGATCTTGCAAAGGAGTTTTAGATGAAGGACTTGGGCCTCCTTCATTATTTCTTGGGATTGGAAATTTGGCAATGGAAGGGTGGACTATTTGTGTCTCAAGGCAAGTATGCCTGGGAGATACTGGAGAAGTTCAACATGCAAGGCTGCAACCCTATCGATACTCCTATTCCTAGTGGTTGGAGGAAAAGAGGATGCTACACTCCAAGCAGGATCATTCACTCGACTGCTTATCTATTGGCTGGCCGGTTCGCTCGTGTATTCAGTCAATACACGACCGTACATATGCTATTAACCAATCCCTTTCACAAGCTATGGCGTTAATCCTACCAAGCTCTTTGGAAGGCGTGTGCAAGCATGTCCCGAGGTAATCTTAGGGGCAATACCCGGGATATGGATTGTGGTACAGACAGTCGGATGAGGTGAAGCTATGTGGCTTCACAGATGCAAATTGGGTAGGGAGCCCAACGGACAGAAAGAGCACATCCGGAGGGATTTTCAGTATCGGGTTGACCACAGTTTCTTGGTACAGCAGGAAGCAGAGATCCGTGGCACTCAGTTTAGCAGAGGCCAAGTATATGGAAACGATTTTGGCTGCATGCGAGGCTATATGGATGAGAAAGATCCTGGTCGGGTTGTTCGGTTCACACTTGGATCCTACTATGATTTATTTTGATAATCAGAGTTGCATCAAAGTCTCGATTAATCCAATATTTCATTATAGATATAAACACATTGACATCCGGTATCATCATATCAGAGATTGTGTGCAGTGGAAGATCAGGTTGCTTTCTTACATTCCTACGGAGGATCAGGATGTAAATATTCTGATGAAGGCGCTCACTAGGAGAAAATTCGAATACCATAGAGACAGGATCGGGGTGGCAGATAATCCCTATCTTATTGAGAGGGAGTGTTAAGATTCAACAAGATGATGAGCTTAGTGAAAATATTCGCCTTCACTAAGTAGGCCCACAGGCTATTTTTGGCGCAAAGTCTATTTTTAGACTATGTCTATTTTTATACATGTCGGCCATATTCTATGAGTTGCAGGATGCTATTTGTGGATGGTTGGTCAAGTTGTAAAAATAGATGGACTTCTATTTTTAGACATATTGGGCGGAATCTATTTTTAGATTTCCAGTCTAAAAATAGATATGTTGAATATTATTAGCTCTTAATAATATTTGGACTCTAAACATTATCTTATTCTCTTGGAGCACTTCATTTAAGTGCACAAATGTGGCACAGCAGCTGACAGAAGTAATTACGCTATTCCTGAGGGTTTACTGGAGCTAATCCATGAGGACTTTAGTTAAAACTCATGTGACAGAGTTTGGTGGAGTTATAGAAGCAGTTGGTGGAGTTGTATTTAGTTTAACTCAATTAGACTCAATTGAGCTAGTTGTATCTAGTCTAACTGATTGATACACTAGTGAGAATGGTGTGAATTAATTAGTTAATTAATTCACTAAATAATAACTCATTAATAAACTGAAGAATACATCAGTTAACTACAGTGCATGGAAGTCTAAATAATAACTCATTAATCAACTGAAGAATACATCAGTTAACTACAATGCATGGCAGTTTCAGTGGAGACCAGTGGAGAGGTAGATGAAAGAGCAAGTCTGACTATCAGTTGTGACTATAGTGATGCATAGATTGCATCCAACACTCAGTGGAGATGCCAATGAGGATTGTGTGAGCAAGGCTGGCTGAATTCGAGTTCATTCAGAGCCATTCTTCAGCAGGGATTGTGCAATACAGGCAGGCTAGTAGGTGGCAGAGATCGATGCATGGATTTGCAAGATCAGGCATGATTAATGTGTAGCGATTGTATTGTACTGAGAGCTTGATATGATCAGCTTTGTATGAGGATTGTTACATGATCTCTATGACACATATTATTATTTATATATAGATATTTGGGGTTTTTAGCTTCAGGCTTTCCTGTTAAACAGTTGTGTTAATGTGTGTGAATTTTTATGGTTTCATGTGTGCATTGCAATTGATTTAATTTCCGCATGTGATGATCAATGGTGGAATAGATTCTGTATTCTGTATGAAGTTAAAATAGTGTGTGATAAAGAGAATCTTGGATATATAACACATAAGTTATATAATTTCTACACCTCCTCGCAATTCGCATGGTCGCATAGGTCGCAACCTCTTCAAATATTTCCTCCCATGACTTTTGCAACTTTACGACCCAGCAACCTCAGAAGAGGTCGCAAGGTCACAATTTCGCACATGTCGTGGATCCAAAAAATACCCACAGGTGCAACCCTTTCTACCCAGCGACTCAGCGACCTTCCAAGTTGCGAGGTCACATAGGTCACACAAGCGATACTCCGCTAAATTTGCGACCCCCGCGACCCCATTAATGGCGTGCACATGTGACCATTTTTATATATTAGGGCTTGGGATAGTCACATTCGAATAGTACGATGGAGCTCTCGAGAACTTAGAAGACCCAATTGGAGAGTGTTTTCCTCCAGGTAAGTCGCTCTTGCCTCCCAGTAATCATTACGACACCCACCCAGTTGCTCTTAAGGTAGGTAGGCCTCCTTAAGTTCTACGAGGAGGCTACATCCTTGAAGGGGCACAGTGGGTTATTAGGATAGTTGATCTACAGGTGGGATGCCCACCAACAAGGTTTCTGGGTCGGCCCTGGCTAGTGGTACCAGCCCACGAAGGAGGACATATATTTTATTAGTGGCCAATCTAGGAGAGGGTAGAATTTTCCCCAGATCCCACATTTCCCCGTCGGTTATGTAGTAGGGAGTCAGTTGGAGTACTCCTAGAGATACATTAGGGATGATATACTTTATCCTGTAGATTTTCAGGTGTCTAGTGGTCAGCTACGCATTGTTTCATTTCGTCCAAAGGAGGTTAGGTGTGTCTCACTACTACTAACGGCCATTGCACATTATACTAGTGACGAGTAGTGCATCAGTTACTCTATTTTATTTAATGTTGATTATTTATTCTAGACGCCATGACTTGTGAGATGGCCTACCATTTTTTTGCGACAATTTTGTATAGTATTATATAGATGTCATTCTCAAGCACATGGGAGGTTGACCTTCCCTTTTTCTTCAAAATTATATTGTTTATTTTTTGAGAGGTTTCCGAAGACGAGGCCTACTTTTGTATGCTAGTCTCGTATGCCAATGTTACATGTACGGATGAAGATGTGGGGTGAGATGATTCCCAAGAGGGGTTTGTCTGAGTATTTGGCTAGGATATCTAGTGATGCACTGGAGCTGCTAGCCAATGTTGATGATCACATGTTCGTGATGGTGTCATGTCCTTACGTGGGTTTGGATTGGCGAGGGTGTACCAATATCTCTTCATAAAGGATGAGCCACCAAATTCTAGAGGTAATATTAGTGTTTTCTTTAATATAATATAGTTTCATTTTATTGTCTTAATTAATTAGAATAAAATATATTCTAACATGTTTTATTAAATTGTTTAATGAAATTGTCTAATTATTTTTGTGTATTATATATTTTATATATATTGGCACATTCGTTGGGGACATGATTCCACCCCCACCGGATGATCCTGTAGATGACGAGGAGATGGCAGATGTCGCGAATCAGGGTGACAGACCTCCTCGGGTGCAGATACCCGCGAGCATGCAACGTAGGGTGGACATCCAATTCAGGATGGAGTTGGGCAACTGACTATGTAGACTCTTGGTTGATGAGGGAGTCTACCCTGCGATGATCAGAGAGATCCAGGCTTATCATATGATCACAGAGCTCCAGAGGGACATGCCCCGCGATATGATGAGCCTTATGTGTCATATCATCGAAGCTTCTAGGATACTGGTGGCTAGGAGGGATAGGCACCATGGAGATGTGCGACACATCAGCTCATCGTATGATCATGATCACAAGGGGAGTGATCATTATAGTACTCCACCTCCTCCTCCTGCACCTTGCGTCAGATATGAGCAGCCAACATCTAGTCCTAAGCAAACATCTTCTGAGCATGCACCATCTCAGCAAGCACCTACTCTTGAGCAGGCACGTCCACCTGAGCAGGCACCATCCACTGAGCAGATTGCACCATCTCAGCAAGAAACTCCTGAGTAGACACCATCTGAGCAGGCACCTTTGGTTGAGTAAGCACCTCCAGTTGAGCAGGCACATCCATCTGAGCATGAGGCACCATCGACTGAGAAAGCCTTGAGTACTAGTTATTGTATTGGTGTAGTACCACCAGATATTTGACATTTATATGTAGTTCTATTACAATTGTATATTTTTGACATCATATATATATATATGGTGCATGTATTTTATGTTCATGTTGATGTACTTAATTTACATGTTGGTGTTCATCATGATGTGTATATTGTTAGGTCATGTTAGATATGTTCATTTAATGTGCTTACAGATAGATGTGTATGCGATAGAATTTATTTGACATGAGATGTATATTTGATGTTTGTGTTGTGATTATGTTATACAATGCTTGTGTTTTGTTAGATGATCATGATCACGATGATTAGACGATGTTAGCGAATTTGAATGTGTATTTTAGAATATGATGTTTGTACGATGGTTATCATGATCGTGATGTTTATTTTTAATATTAAATAATGATATTTATTAAATATTATGTATTGGTAATTGTAAAATTGTGTAATTGTAATTGTAATTGTATGTATCGTGATTGTAATTTTAATTTTAATTGTAATTGTATGTAAAATTTTAAAATTGTAATTGTAATTGTAATTTTCATAGTAATTGAAATCTCATAGGCTGAGGAGGAAATTAAATGAGGTAACCTTAGACCTCTTTTGGCTTGGTATCTAGCCCTACCAATCTAGAGAGGGCTCTCTCCATGAAATCACAGTCAAATCTTAACTATTAGGGAAAGGATTTTAGGTTAGATCTATAAGGCTCAAAGATTTTTGTGATTGAATGGGGTTTAGTTGGATGATGGTTTTAGGAGGGTTAAAACTAGGAGCTAGGTTTAGACTTTCATATGATAAGTTACAGAGGTAATAAGGAGCAAGGTAGGTATGCATAAGAGGTATTTTGGAGTTTTAGTCGTTGATGGTATAGGGTGAAATTGAAGAAAATCAAACTAAGCACCAGAGGTGAATTCATTTTGATAGAAGAATGAGACAAATGCATGAGAATCTCTTTTAAAAAAGAGCATGTATACATGAATTCTGTTTACAAAGTGGAGAGATTATAACTATAAAGCATGTATAATGATAAAATGGATAAAAATTAACACAAAGAAATAACATTACCAAATTTACAAACCACAGGAATTCCTAAAAAATAGTTGCAACTTCTGGTTTTATTATTGTCAAAACAATACACCAGCTCCAAATCTCTCCACTCTCACATGTCCAACACTCCAACCTCTCCACCATTACAAAAGAATTCTTTTTTTATAGGCCAAATTACAAGGGCCTATTTTTCCAAAACAATAAATTTCTTTTTGAAATAAATGAATAACAAAAATAACATATATCTCTTTATAATCTCTTTAATTGATAATCAAAATTAAAAATAAAATAACACCAAAGATGGAAACAATGTCAAAAAGCCTCGACTCTTTGAGTTTTTTGGTGTCAAATCCTATCAGATTTTCCACTTGTGCTCTTCCACTACTAATACTGCTCCTTGATGTCCTGTATATTCTGATTTTGCTAGAGTTTAAAACTATTGAAATTGGAATCAAACCCCTCCATTGTTGCCTTGAAATCTGAGATTTCCTCCATGTGTTTACAAGTGTCATCGGTTGAATATTCTTCATGAAAATCTCTAGCTACCCCTCAAATCTTTTTGATCATCTAACTATTGTTTTTTAGACCTTGATATGATCCACGAATGAGGGACTCGATGCTCATTCCTGCCTTAAAATATGGAAAATATTTGCCATATGTTTTCCAACTACCAACTATGCCCTGCAAAATAGGATTATCCTTTATCTACTAATTTTGTGCCATAAAATTTGCAACATATCCTTGGTTACTGATTTTTAGCTTTTGAATATTCACTGAAATCTTGAAATTTCTTTGGATATTCTACCATCACATCTGGAGATACTCTGCAAGGTGTTTCAAATGATAATCCATTGTGATAGAATTCACCATTTCTGTGGCATAATGATGGATCGATCACTCCTTAATTTCTTCTTCATTGTAATTATGTGAACCTCGGAATCTTCATGGAAATGTACTGAGCATGTAAATGTCTTAGTCCCTTGATTTTTTGTATAGAAAATTGATATGTTTTTTTGGTCCAAAACATTTGTCACAAGCCTTTCCATTACCATGGATTTGCTACAATCTTCTGACCATTTCCAGAGATTTAAAATGTTACCAGCATTCTATATCATGATTCTGAGGTTTTTCTCGGATTCTAAACCAAACTATTCTCCACCACATTTCTAACCTTTAGGTTGCTTTTCATAATCCTCTTCATCCTTTTCAGGGAACTTGGTATATGGTGGCCTTTTCTTGGAATGGCGCACTAGGAACATGTTGTATTCGTTTCAATTTTTGCAACAATGTGTTTCTTATTTTTGCTAATTCATTGGTTGAATTTTGATTCTCCTTGTTTCTAGGAGCCACATGGAGAGTATAATATGGCCCAAAATATTCATAGTACTCATTGTATGGAAAATTATATTGGGTTTCGACACCCACAGCAACTGCAATCTCATAACACCAACAATGGGAAACATTGCGAATAGTGTAACCCCCACCTCCAACAAGCACCAATGGAACATTAAATGACTGAAGAAATCGAACACATTCTGCATGTCCTTTGGCTGATAAATTAAAACAACCTAGCCTATTGCCTGACAGAGAATCTGCTCCGCATTGCAAGACAAAATCTTCCAGCTGATATATTTCCATTACCTTCTAGATTATAGGCCTAAAGAGATTATTTTAGTTCTCTTCATCAATTCCATCATTCAAAGAAAAATTTAATGAATAATACTTCCCTTTCCCATATCCTATATATTTAAGGTGGCATACTACATATGCTATTCCTACATTGGGTGTCATCTTAATCTTCCAATTGTATCATCAACTCAGTTAGAAAATCCTCTATTCAGTAATAATTCTGCTACATTTGAAAATGCGATACTCGAATTTCCTTCTCTCAGTGCCTCAATTCTCTATCTCATGATCAATTTCTCCATATTATCGCCTAATATGGTTGAATAATATTGAATTTCAACCTCATGGACACCAATTATTTCTTTTATTATTTTATTGCCAATAAGGTTCTTTAGGACTTCATTCTTTCTGAGTTCTGCAACAGACTCATCCAATGATGTGGGTAATCTATGCACCACACCTTCCTTGATATTGTTCGGGTTTGTGTCAACAAGCTCTGGAAAAACAAGTTGTTTCTGCATGCCATCTATTCCAGCAGCTATAACAGCTACTAGTCCGAGATATGGATTAGAATAGCCATCAAATTTTTAATCTCAAAGTTTCTCGCGATTCACTTGAAATCCCAACAGGGCATGCTGTTCAGATTGGAGCTTCTCAATTTTCCTTCCCCCAACAATGATATGCTCCAATCCATGTGTTAGGCTTAAATTGCTCATAATTGTTTGGCATTGGAGCTGTGAAGGCCAATATGGATGGAAGATGATGGAAGACACCAGCCATACACTCTTCCTTGATTTTGGACATACCATGCTTAGTAATTGAGTCATCTTCAGCCATAAACTTGTTCTTTTCGTTTTTCCATAAACTTAAATGTACATGGAATCCTGAACCACTGTCATTTGAAGCGTACTTGGGCATAAACATTGAAAGAGGTCCATTTTTGTTTGCAACTGCCTTTATAGTCTCTTTTAGGAAAACTAAGTTATCAACTGCCTCCATGCAAGGTAAATTCCCAAAGCCATTTCAAACTAATCATTACCTCCTTCTGCATGCAAATCAACTCATCAACCCTCCTGGAAGATTTTCGTTTATGTCTTTGCATGGGATCCACGTCTCTATCCCTATCTTTTTCTGGTGTCCATCATGTTCCTCTTCAATTATTCTCCAGACTTTTTTTTACAAAATCCCCTGGCAAAAGATCTCATCCAAGCACTTTTCAATGATGAGATGAGATTAGCAGCATCATAGAGAAAAACTCACGCTAAAATAACCAGATCTAGTTTCCTTAAGGTGCTCTACGAAATCATATTAAAGATAATATAATATGTCATTACTAAGGATCATCATCATCCACATTATGAATAACGATAGTGTTGGGCCGAGGAAAAGGTACATTTTACCCCTATCTTTAGCATGATTTATCATTATATGTTTTCCTTCATTTCAGAAATACATCAAAGGAGAATAATGTAAAATTAGGGTAAAACAAATTATTGATAAAAGGTGTGTTTAATAGTATGAAAACTAACTTTTGTTGTCTTTATTGATAGGGAATCGAAACAAACCAATTGCTGACCAAAACAACTAAATAACACCAGTCAAGAAAAGTAAATGGAATCACGTTGGTTCCTACGAATCAGCAAAATATGTAGAAACATGCCTATTCTTGAAGCATTCAGTTGGATTCGTTATTCTGTTTTGTTTCGCCTTTAAGTCATAAAAGGTTGTAGGTGAAGGAGACAGAGATTTGTTCAGGTATTATAATTCTTCTATAATAAACTTATTCAGACAGAACCTTCAAACTCATGATTATGTATTGCCCCATTGATTAATGAAGAAGTCAGTGTTTTCATTCTAATCAGATTCTGAGTATTTCTTGGCAAAAGACTTCTAGAGGCTTCGGGCCTGGTCCCTGGGAGTTCTCCTTCTATTTTGTGTTACATATTTATTTTTTATTCTTGAATTTTAGTTATTCTTTGCGCTTTGTAGCTTTACCATTCAATTCATTAATCGCAAGTGTGATTTGTTGAAATTCCCTTCTTTAATAGGCTGAATTTATCATTGACATTCCTTTATTATGGATTTACGCCTTTACATTCATTAGATTGATTCCAGCGTGCTTAAGTAGTTGTTGTTTAGTTTTTCATACGGTTATTTCTTAAGGTCTTTCCATCATAAGTGTGAATGTTTGGTTTGTTGTTCAATTCCGAATGTTGCTATTAGTTGACTTATAGAGAATTCCATTGCAAAATGTTAAATAATTGAGTGTTGTTAAATTGATTAGGATTGTTGTTCAATTTATTAAGGTTGTTGTTCAATTCATTAAAGTGTGTTGTTCAATTTCAAAAGATCCCTTATTTCAGCATTGAGTGTTTATTTTTGCATTGGTTTAGATTAATATTTTATTCCTTTGATTTATTTGAAGTATTTCATAGTTTACTTTTGAGTTGGTTTGATTGAAATTCAAAAATTATATAGCATTCCTTACAACGATTTAGAGTATTTAACCTCTGATTTCACTCACATATATTTTGCTTGCACTCTTGAAATAAAAGGACTTGCCCTGGGTTAATGATTAATGTGAAGCATTAAGGTTACCTTTAATAGTCACCTTCTTGACTCAACATTTTGGCATCATTTCCAGGGAGAGTGTGTAGGAGTGATGTCTTTTTATTTTTCCTTTTTCTGTGAAAGAATTGGGTATTAAAAACGGGAGGTAAGAACCTGTGTATTAGCAAGAAAAATGCTTGCTCTCCATCTCGCTTCTTAGCAATTGTGTAGAGTTTAAATAAGATAGGTGTTAATTTTTATGACTAGGAAGAAAAAGATATAATTAGATTGAAACCCCCCATCTAAATCCACAAAACCCAAGGGATCGGTGGCCCTTGGCAGAACAACATACATAAACGAAATCATCAGGAAAGTTGAATCCTAGGCATCTGTAGGACCCAAAACCATTCCTGAAAATAATCCTAATATAATCCCTTAGGCAGCAACCTCACCATCTACAGCCCATGACGAGATTCATAGTGAAACAAAAGGGTCTGAATGGAGCTTTCAAACTATAGAACATTTGAGTCCTGACCCTTCACGAGAGGGACATTCTTTCAATTTGCAAGAAAGACAGGTAGAAACTAGTAGTGTAGTAAAGATAAAAACTCGAGAGCCTAGATCTCCTGAAATAGTGGTTGAGATATAGACACCCAATATTCCAGATCGAGGTAGTGTTGCAAGGCCTCCTCTAAATCCACCCCCTAATTCCACTCAAATTGTCCTCCTAGATAAGGAAATTCCTGAATATTACTGGCACATCTTTGATCAGATGGGGCATAACCAAAACCAGACACATACATCAACATTGGAGTATCCCATTGTTGATCTGGCTGCAAATTCCCCTATGAAAGCTACCCCATTACAAAACATCCCCACCTTCCATAGACTGACCTCAGAATATCTGGATGCATTTTTATTTTAATTTGATGTTTTGTGTAGGGGATATGACTACACCACTAACCCTCAAAAACTGAAACTATTCCCCTCTACATTGAAGGGGGCAGCACTATGTTAGTTTATGGGGCTTGATGGGGGAACCATTAATAGTTGGGATCAGATGAAAAACTATTTTCTTAATAAATACCAAGATTACTGCCGGACTCGAGAACTCAAAGAATAAATCTTCAACATGTCTACAAAAGACAAGGAAACATTAGAAGAATATGTTGAACGAATTCAGTATAATTTTCAAAGATCTCCATATACTACACTGTCTAAAGATATCCTAAAAGCAACAATGATTAAAGGAATGAAAGAATAATGGGTAGAAACACTTAATATAATGGGAAAAGGGGACATCTATCGTGAAGAATATGATGAAATTATCGTATCGTGTATCGGTGATCTCGAGGTAGTACGCGTAGTAGACTCTACCAGATGATTAAGTTTACTATGAATTAGAAACAAATTTCTGGGGTAAGGAAGATGACAAGAGCATAATTTGGTAATATCCTAGAAGATTTCAAAAACTCGATATTCTTGAACCCCACAACACAAACAGATGTCATACAAGCTAATCGACAAGCTTTAGTAGAATGTAGTCTTGTTTGTTTTTTTGTCCACACTGTCGGAAGAAGCACAACCAATGGGAGTGTCCATTAGACATGGTCCATACATGTGCTATCTGTACCAAGGACCATGCCGCTGAGTAGTGCCCTTCACTTCCAGGGCTGAAAGCGGTTTTTAAAGAAGAAGAAGAAGAAACAGAATCGATGTATCTATTGAATCAATGTCGACATTGGCAAGCACGACCATGTATGTCACAAGACCCATCTTAGTTCTTTCCTTCTCAACAATTTAATCAATAGAACTTTGGAACAACATGGTAAATCCAATCACCTTTTTCTGCCTGACCATCCAAATCATTTTCCATGCTTGGCCATCCCAATCATTTTCCATGCCCCCTTGGCCGATGCAATCCTCTCTAGGTAATGGTTGGCCAAGTTTTCCTTTCTCTCCTTCATACTGGCAAAACAATCCATATCAGTCCCAGTGGCCTGCCTCCACCTCACAAAATACGAATTGTTCTCAAAACTGGAAATGAACTCTGGGAATGACCAATTTACCTATGGGAACAGGGGCTTAAACTCAACCCACATTATCAGCTCCATACCCAGTTCAACAAAATCCTCAGCCTATTATAGACCCTCAATTTCTAGCTCAACCAAATCCTAATCCTAATAACAGACCGGTGCAACTGATCCAGATTGTTGAGAATACAGACTCCAAAACTGAAAAAAAGGAATGAAATGAACTTAGGCTGAGACCAGGGCACGTTATTTCACCTAAAGAAGATACTGCGCTGCCAAAAATTGAGTCTGAAATTCCAACAGTACCTAAACAATTGACTGTGATGAAAACATAGATAGAACAGGGGAGGGACACAGTCGACCAAAAAGATCCTAAAAACCTTATTGTTTCCTCTCCTCCATTACCCTTAGAGATTATCAATACCCAAACCAATGGTCTCTTCAGATTTTGATCTCATAAGGGAATTAAAAAATATTTGCATTAAAATTCTTCTCCTGCAGGCTATAGAATACATCCCTATCTATGCTAAAACAAATAAAGAATTGTGTGTAAAAAAACATGTGAGGAAAGCAAAGACTTTGCCAACTGTTCATGTAGTAGGGGCACCATGAGATTTAATTTTGGGTAATGAAACACCAATAAAATATGAGGATCCGGGAAACCCCATAGTCACAATACATATCTATGGTCGCTCCTTTTAAAACATGTTAGTCAATTTGGGGGCAAGTATTAATATCTTAACTACAGAAACCTACAAGACATTGGGTATAACAACCTTTGAACCCACATCTACCATACTGGAACTTGCTGACAGATTTTTTGTCAAACCAGAAGGTACATTACAAGACATCCTGGTTTCTGTGGACTCATGCGATTACCCGACAAACATTTTAGTTATTGTTATCACTCATTAAGTTTTAAAACTTTCATTGATAGGGTCATGCAGGTCATTCACCAAAATTGGTGTAGTCTCCTAAGTCATTTTTATGAGATGTATGAATTTTTTTTGCATTTGATGATGTCTACCTTAAGTTTAAAGCTCACCTCTAGCCATATCATTTCAGTCAAATCAACCTCACATCATATAATTTGTCATTCCCATGCATTTAATGACAAAATTTTACACATGTCAGTGTTCATAATTTCGTAGCGAATTACAAATGAAATCAGCTGATTTTTCTACGAAATTTCAAATAGTTCTGTAGTGAATCTATCAGCAGCCAAACAATCTTCACTACGAAACTGGGTCTGTTTAGCAAAAGGTGTCAGAGTGGTATGAGGTGTCAGTTTTTTATCAGGTAAGTAAAGGGTAAGGTCACTCTAGTTTGTTATGATGATTTTCAAACATTCATAGTCGTATTTGTTGTAATGATTATCTTTTATGGTCATATGTGCTATTTTCAAAATCCTAGTTGTCAATTAACCTTTTAAATGTTACCCCAAACCTGCCCTTTGTCATATTACTATGTAATCCTTGAATGTGTATCGATTCTTGGAGAGTTGCTTCATCACACCAAGAAGGTTGTTTTCGAATTGATTTCTGCAGGTGTCACCAACAAGTGAGGCAGTGAAGACTATAAAGCACCATGGCTTCTAAAAAGAAAAAAAACAAGGGTGTTCATTGTCTCAGGTATGAACCCATGGATTTGAAACTTCTTAATGAAGACCCCACTGCTATGGAAGTTTTCAGGAGGAGGACTGCCTACAATTCTGCCAAAAGTTGCAGGGTTTCCATGCACAAGTTTCAAAATACTTTGCCACCAATTTTACAAGGACAACATCAAAAGTTGGGAATCTCACAGTATCACCAGAGAGCATATCACAAGCTACAGAAATCCCTAGAGGTGGTGAAGAATGGTTTAAAGGCACAAAGTTTACAATGCATGGTTGTGAGGAGTTTCTCAAGCGGGATCACAGAGGAGTTGATTTGAAAAATGGCATCCCTAGGAGTTATATGAAGGAAAATTATGCAAAGCTGTTGTTGGTGATCCAAAAATATTTCACCTGTGAGGGAACATTTCACATGGTTTACTCTTACCATATCAGACTTCTTCTGCATTTTGTAGGTAATAAATCTCTTGACTTACCCTTCTTTTTCTACAAGAGTTTTGGAAAAATGTCAGATAGAGTTCAATTCAGGAAATGAGACATCATTATTTCACCACTGTCTGATAAAATTGTTAGTGTTGGAAGAGTTGAAAAGGTTAAACATAGATTGGAATTCATTTCTATTTATGAGTGGGTATGAAATAGATGTAGCGACTCCAAAGAAAATATTGAAACCTAAAACTACTACATCACCAATTGCAATAGAAGAGGTTGAAGAAGAAAGAAGACGGACTCCTGCAGAACTAATGGACATAGAAGAAGAACCTCTGCAAGAAACTAATATCCCTCAGCTAGCACCTACAAAACAGAAATAGAAGATTAGTAAACAAAGCAATAAGAGTATAACTAGAAGTCATACATTGGCCAAAGGAAATCTGGAAGATATCCTTCATGAAATTGATATTGAGGAGTCCCCAATAGTGCAAGAATAAGACATTGAAGGTGATGGAAAGAAACTGAAGGAAGGTAAGACTATCAAGAAATTGGATTTTGGAGGAGAAAATGTTGGTTTTATATTTCAGCCAAGGAATCCAATGATCAGGTTTGCAAAGAAGTCCATGGAGAGCAAAAGGTCAGAGAAATTCAATGAAGCTATGCAGCCAAAGAACATCATAGATTTATTTCCAGCAGTATAATAAGAAGTTGGCATCAGGCAGAGAAAGGGAAAAGAGAAAATGATTGAAAAATCAGAAACAGAACTCCTCAAAGAATAGTTGAAGGAAGCAGGCGAAGAAATACTTGAGTTGAAGTGAGAGGCAGAGAAGCATAGGTCTGAAAATGTTGAATTTGAGCAGATGATGAAAAAATGGGACAGTCAACTCTCAAGTGTTTCAAATTCTATAGATAATGCCAAAAGACTGTTGAAAAGGACTCATCCTTTAAGACTTGTGTTTAAACATACCAAGAAGATGAACTTACACTTGCTATCTGAAAACAGATCATTAAAAGGTCAAGTGGAAGACCTTCAGGAACAATTGGATTTGATTCAAGATGAGCTGGAGAAGAAAGGGTTGAGAATGGAAGTGGTTGAAGAACCTATAGGTCAACCTATTGTGAATGAAGATGAAACTCCCAGAGACTAAAGAGTTGAGTTGAGACATTTTTTTTAAGGTTCATAGCTTGCAAAGGACTTAAATTTTGACTTAGAAGATCAAATTTTGACGAAAATCATAAAATCTACAAACTTTGTTTTTTAGGCAGTTTCGTACCGTGCTCCAAGCTTAAAGGCCAAAAAATGCTACGAAATTTCTGAAGATGCTCTTTTGCCTTTAAAATCAATTTTATGAAGAATTAAGGAAGGAGGTTGGCTATATTTAGATATTTTTTCAAAAAAATGTTTTTGACTAGCAAAGGTGGCAGAAAGATGGGTGAAAAGACAAAAATCAGTTCACTACGAAACTGCCTAAACTGCTCTGTTTTGTAGCGAGAGGATTTTTAAGTTTTTTTGGAGGTTTAAACAGAACATGGAAGATCAGTCAGTCGTTTGGAGACATCCAACCTATCATTGGGCCATCCTAGCATAGACTCACTACTCAACATGAGTGTCACTCATCCAGCTCAGCATGAAGACCAAGATTCAAGTGGAGATTATATTTTCCTGAAAATTAGGACTGTGTATCCTAAATTTAGGGGGTACATTAAATATGTTAGTGATGGTGAATGTTTCTCGAGCATGTGATCCTTATCATGTAACTATATCACTGTTGAGAAACTAAAAGTAATAAATATGAAGTAGATTCCTATTATGAATGTGAGTCTTTAAAAGTTAGCTGTCTTTTTCTGTTCCAAGAAAGTAGTTTTCAATTATGTTAGGTGTCAAAGTTATAGTTTGAGGATATAGCCAGCTAGGCAGATCATTTTCAATGTAAAAGAGTCTATTTATAGGCAAAACATCGAATATCAAAGGGTTGGAGAATATTGTACCAAATTGCTACTCTATTATGTTTTATCAGTTTCAATAATATATAGTGATATTTTACTTTTAGACCTGGGATTCGAATGAGGTGTTCAATGTTTTGTTTTCTCTATATCTTTCATGTTTAATCATCTGCAGTGAGTTTTATCTCTAATTACTCAGAACTCACGGTAACATGCTCTGACTTCCTTTATAGGTTAAATTGTTGTGTTTTTCCTATGTTGTGTGTATGTACCATATTTTATTAAAACCTCTATTTGCCTCTGCTTCCATAAGAAGAATTACTATCATTGAGTTTACTGATGTTGACTCCATAGCCCAATGGTAGAAAACATTTCATTTTTCAACCTACAATCAATCAAAATCAATTCATAGTTCATAGAGTTAGCCATATAATAGTATTTCCATTGAAAATCATGAGTCCCCTTTGAGAGAGCGCTCTCAAATTGAAGAGGCTAATCTTCAGTTAAAAGTGGTTTGAAAGAGTTACATTAAGTTGATTGATGAGAAGCCTATCAGGATCAATTTGGTGATAACAGTTATCAACCCAAAAAGTAGTTTAGATGGACATCCCCTAATATTGGGATGACCTTGGTTAGCGACGGTCGATGCTTACATAGGCTGTCGAACAGGAAGCATGACCATTGCTAGAGGAGATGCCATAAATAATATTGATATATATCCCTCTGCCAAACCAAGTATTCCCACTGTAAATATCCACAAACAACCACATACATACTGGGAACAAAACATTTGTTCACCACTGACAATAGTTGAAGCACTCAAATTCAATGATCAAACTGAAGATGATCTGATCAATAACTTTATAAACCAACCATCTACTTCAGAAAATTTAAAGTGCCAAATTTTAAAAGGAGTTCTTGATAATGAAGGACAGGAAGACCCCTTAATATATAATGATGATCAGCACATACCCACTATTTTTTTTTGCAACAACATGCCAATTGAAATTGATCTAGGTAAAGTTTTAGATATAAACGGCAGTTTGGATAGTGACCAGCAGCAAAAGCTCATTAAAATCTTACAAAAATATAAAGGAGCCTTTGCTTGGGACTATCCATACATGAAGGGTATAGATCCTCAACTATTCACGCATCATATTTACACTAAAAAATATTCTCACCCTATTCGGCAGCCTCAACAAAGGTTAAACCCTCATCTGAAAGACATTGTAAAAGATGAATTACAAAAGCGCCTAGATGTAAACTTCAATTATCCTATTTCAAATAGAAAATGGGTCTCTCCCTTAGTATTTGTTTCTAAAAATAATGGTAAGTGGCGAATCTATGTGGAATACAGAGAACTGAATAAAGCCACACATAAAGAACACTTCCCCCTCCCCTTTATTAATCAAGTCATTGATACATTGGCAGGAAAGCGGTTATTTTCCTTTCTTGATGGTTTCAGTAGTTACGATCAAATCTAGATAGCCCCTGAAGCCCAAGATAAAACAACCTTTACCTGACCCTGGGGTACATTCACCTATCATGGTATTGTCGTTCGGTTTATGCAATGCCCCAACAACATTTCAAAGGGCCATACTTAGTATTTTTCTGATTTAATAAATGAAGGGCTCGAGGTCTACATGGATGACTTTACTCCATATGGAGATGACTTTGATCAGGCACTGCAAACACTGGAAAAAGTATTGGAACGATGTATTGCTACCAAATAATGCTTGAGCAACAAAAAGTGTCACATGATGATGACCGAAGGCGTGATCCTAGGACACTACATCTCTACAGCTGGAATACAGGTAGATCCAGCAAAGGTAGAGGTAATTCTCTTATTAGCCACACCTTGCACTTAGACAGACGTACGTAGTTTCCTTGGATATGCAGGGTACTATCATAGGTTTATAAAGAAATTTTCACAAATTTTCGCGCCTTTGTATGCATTAACTGGAAATGTTGAGTTCCATTGGTCTGACAAATGTGACACAGCTTTTTCAGATTTGAAGAAATTGGTCTCGACTACACTAGTCTTGGGTGGCCCCAATTTGGAGTTGCCCTTTCATATTTCTTCGGATGCATCAGATACAGTGATAGGAGCAATCCTTGGTCAAGAGGAGGACAAGAAGCCCTACGCTATTTACTATATCAGCAAGAATCTCACTCCTGCTGAATTAAATTATACAGTGACCGAAAAGGAATTCTTGGTTGTCATTTATGATATAAATAAATTTAGACATTATATAACTGGATATCAAGTATTCATGTATACTAATCATTCTGCCATTAGATATTTAGCTAACAAAACTATTACAAATGGAAGAGTGACTCATTGGTTGTTGCTTTTACAGGAGTTCAATATAACTATTAAGGACCGTCCAGGAAAGGAGAACGTAGTTGCAGATTTCCTTTCTAGAGTTCCAAAGAAAAATGACCCACTGGAGGTAGATGATAAGTTCCCTGATGAGAATTTGTTTTTTGTGGCAGTAAAAGCACCATGGTAAGAAGATGTAGCAAATTATATGGCAGTAGGAAAGCTGCCAAGACACTTGACAGCAAAGGAACGGAAGCTGATTGTTCAACACGGTGCTAGATTCTCTCGGATTGGTGGATTTCTTTTCCATAAATGAGCTGATATGCATATACACAAATGCATTCGAGAAGACGAGATTGATAACATCTTGAATGCCTACCATGACGAACCATGTGGCGGACATTTTTCAGATCACGGGACAGGGCACAAAGTATTACAAATGGGCTACTATTGGCCCACAATTTTTAAAGATGCAAATAAATATGTACAAGCCTACGATAGTTGCCAAAGGATGGGCCACCCTGGCCAATCTGATGAGATGCCATTGCATCCATAGTTGGTAGTAGAAACTTTCGAATGATGGGCATTGGACATTGTTGGTCCATTCAACCTGCCATCGAATCATAAGGCCTACATACTGGTTGCCACAGACTACATGACGAAATGGGTAGAAACAATGGCTTTGTCGAGAGCTACAGAAAAGTATGTCATCAATTTTATTTCTGAGCTACTTGTGCAGTACGGCTTATCTATAGAAGTGATAACTGATGGAGGGGCACAGTTTTTGGGACATAAAATTATGGCCACTCTACGAAACCATCATGTCACCCATAGATTCACCTCTCCCTACCACCCACAGGCGAACAGGAAGGTTGAAATCACTAATAAAGTCCTTGAGGCAATTCTCACTAAAATAGTCTCAACACATCGCAGGGATTGGGATACTAGACTGCCATAGGCCTTGTGGTCTTATCGCACAACTTAGCGAAACACCACCAGATATTCTCTATACCACATATTGTTTGGAAAGGAACCAATCTTCCCCATTGAATTTGAGATAAAGACTCTTAGAACAACCCAGGAAGTGGGGCTGGATTTGACAAAGGCCCAAGTTAGAAGACTCCAACAGATAAATGAATTAGATGAAGCATGGCTACTTTCTCTATAACACACTACAATTATTCAGCAACAACAAGCCAAGTGGCATGACAACCTCATTAGAAAGAAGACATTCCAGAAAGGAGATAGGGCACTCCTCTATGACTCCAAATTCCAAGACTTCCCGGATAAGTTACAAACAAGATGGCTCGAGCCATACGAAATTCAAAAAGTGCACAGAAACGATAGCATTACCTTGACCACCATATATGGATCTGGCTCCGCCTTTCGAGTCAATGGACATTGGGTGCGCCTCTATCATAAACCACTTACAAAATATTCTTTCTACCAACAGGTGTGTGACAATCCTACCATCCAAATATTAGCTGCATGGAATAATGACCCATCATCTTTAAGCTCATAGAAATTTGTTACTTCCTCTTATAAAGAGTGTATACATGTTTCCTGCAATTAATGGTAATTTACAGTTCTTTTCATCATTGTATACAAAAATTCCATTTTATTTCTTTTTTATTTTTTTGATTGTTCACAGCCGTGTTCTTTTTTTTGTGTTTGATTTATTTTTTTGGTTTAATTGATTGAAAAGTTGTCGTTCAATCCAATTGAATGGTTGATCTTTTAGCATGTTTTTATTTTTGTTGTTCAATCCACTGAACAGTTGTTGTTCAATCCATTGAACAGTTTTTGTTCAATTGAATTGAGCAGTTGTCGCTCAATCCAATTGAACGGTTGTGTTTTTAATGTATTTTTTCTTTTTTCTTTTCAATCCATTGAACATTTGTTGTTTAATTGATTGAACAGCTGTCATTCAATTCAAGTGAACGGTCGTTGTTTTAGTGTGTTTTTATTTTTTTTGTTCAATCCATTGAACAAATTTTTGTTCAATTGAATTGAACAGTTGTCATTCAATCCAATTGAACGGCTACTTTTTTTTTTACGTGTTCTTATTTTTGTTGTTCAATCCATCGAACAGTTGTTGTTCAATTGAATTGAACAGTTGTCGTTCAATCCAATTGAACGACTGATTTTTTTAGCATGTTTTTTATCTTTGACATTCAATCCATTAAGTAGTTGTTGTTTAATTGATTGAACATATTTTCGTTCAATCCAATTAAACAGCTGTGTTTTTTTAGCATATTTTTCAAAACAACAAATTTGTTGTTCAAAATAGCAATTTTTTGTTTTTTGTCTTTTGATGATTTCCTTTCAAATATCCACTCTTCCTTTACACATTATTGCCATAAAAACCATTTTATAAAAAATGAATTTGCACCTAAAGAAGAGAAAAGCAGTGATATTACTACTATTATTTTCTTTTAAAATTTTGATGGACATCTTTACTTCGGAAGCTAACATGGTTTATTTATATAATGAATGGCTGGATATCTCATGTTCAGACATATTATCACACAATTCATTACCATATCTTATGCTAGTGTATCTTTTTACACTCTCAAGTGGTAGTTCTCTTCAGCATGAGGATATAGGAATAAGAGCATCATTTGTATTGGCATTCTTTTTACTTCTTACACCATCCCTAACTCTTAAGGAGTTAATGAGACTCCCTCCATTTATAATAAAAAGAAAATATATCTCTATGTGCAAATTTTTAAAGAAGAGAGAATAGGGGGTCTCATTACGAGCTAGCCTACCATGATCATGAGGATCTAATAGGTGACATTCCCACAATGGCCACCACACTAGGATAGTGACCTTATCGACAGCTAAAACTGCTTGAAGGACAGGAGGTCTCATCATGAGCCGGACTAATCACTCTGTTAAATCCCTATGAATGGCATTATGACTATCGGGCCACCACACCAGTATATTGGTCTCTCCACAAAACAAGCAAAATGTCTACTTTTAAATAAAGTATTTTGGCTCATTTCTGGGTTAAAACAGAAACCCTGTCGAGGCTATGGATGCCTCCTAGTAGCAGTGGCTTTGCTTTTGGTATTGGAGTACTTTTCTGATAACAACCAATTATTTTTATGCCCCTATTTCCTATTGATCCATTCCTGAAGACGAATGTGATGTTTGACTAAGTGTTATCGTTATCAAAACCTATACGCATAATCAACTATGATTTTGTCTGAATTATCAAATCATGCTGAATTGAGTGATAGTAGCATCAATCATAATTTTTCACCTGTCATGCTTCCATCATACTATGTCGTCAAAATAGGAAATCCTTTTCATAATGATTACTACTCTACTTTTCTCCCTTTCTTATCATTTCCACCTGATGTACATTTGTATGATTAACAACTTCTGACTTATACTTCGTGTGCATTCACGATTTCTACCACCTTTCCTCTTTTCTTGTGCTTGAAGGTCTTAGACGCCCTTATCTCATTGGAGGGGGTATGAATATTCATAATAAACAAATATGTGAATTAACCATGTGACTCCCTTTGGATATGTTTATTGGACAATAGAATCATTGCATTAAATTTCATGCAGACATATTTCTAATAATATATTTTATAAAATGTGCATGTAGTGTTTATCTTGTTTTTAACTAACAGAGCCGAAAGAAACGCATGCAGAAGGGTGAAGAAACCAGTTTCGAAAACACAGTAGCCATGGGTGGAAATTCTCTTCGCAATGAAACCAAAATATTTCAAGCCTCATAATTAGCTCGCACCATTCTCTAGCAAGCTATTTGGATTCCATATCTACACAAACTAAAAGGGTTTAATACAAAGCCAACAATTGAATTCCTGTAGAACCTGTGGGAAGGGCACACCATAGTTAAAGGCAGAATTATACCAGTCTCCGAAGAAGTAATTGCTGAGGTCTCCGGACTTCCAATAGAAGGGGAAAAATGGACTGATAAACATCTCTTGATACAAGAAGAAGTTTCAATTTATCAGGATCTAGATGAGAAACTGGTACGAAAAGGAAAAGGTATTGACCCTACGTCCTTTAAGCAGCCTTGGCAAGAACCCGCAGTCTTCGTTCAAAAGTTTATCACATGTTACAAACGCCAAGATGTGGTAAAGTCCCGTCAACTCAAACTGCTAGCTGTTCTCAAACAAAATATTTCAATCAATTTTCCTTTTTTCTTGAATTCTATATTGCATGATACTACTGTTTGGATTAGGATAGCTAAAAACCCTCAAACAGTTTTCAGCCACCATGGCTTGATAAAATTGATTATTATTCATGAGTTGAACAAACATTAGTTAATATGGGATAGTTTTTTCAATCCTACCCTACTTTCCCCTGAAGAAAACCCTGATAGAGATGAAATTGAGCTTCCTAGAATAGTCATGCCTAGGAGAGCTAGAGGGAAGAGAACCCATGTTTCGACCTCAGAACCAGTAAAAAGGAGACGGTCTAAAAGATTACAACTACAAAGAAATGCCTCAGCATTTCCAGATGATACATGGCCATCCTATACACCACCTCGGAGCCCTAAAAAGGCATATTTACAAGACTATGAGGAGGAAATGGCTCAAGAATTAGAACAAATGAGAGAATCTTGCCAAATTAGGAACCCATATGAACAATCTAAGGGATAGAGGGACCATTCGAACCAATATTCCTCTATTGGTAGCTCTGGCCATACTGAAATCCTACCATCCAATGATGAATATGGTGATTTTATGTTGGGTATGTGTTATATTCTTTCCACGACTAAGCACGCGCCCCTGGGGTACGATGGTTTTCGGCCCCTGGTATTTTTGTAGATCCGGTCAAGGGAACTACGGTTATGTTCTAATCCAGGGTTTATGGATTGGGGTTTATGTATGCTTCGGCATGTATATATATGTGCGTTGTAACACTAAAAGGAATATAATGAAAAATCAAGCTGGTCGTCCCGATTTGGGATCCAGGGGAAAATCTCTGTGTTTATCTGTTTTATGTTTTATGCTCTCGCTATTGTTTATTTTCTGTTATAAGATTCGTGTGTAGATAATTTCTGTTCAGGGTTAAAACCTACATTGAGGGTTTTTTCTCCCTCTGATAATGAATGGGTGAATAGGAAGACCAAATAGAGAAAACATTTGAGTCTGGAAACGAGTCAGGGGATACTTTTCTATTAGAAAAGGACACAAGTATTGAGACAGCTCCTCTGACACCTGAAGAAAATATTGTTCCGCCTACTTAGGACATCAATGTTGGAATAACCTTTGGGATGCCTGAAGAAAACATTGTTGCATGTAATAATAACCCTAATACTAGCACAGCCCTTCCTGGACCTTAAGCCATTTTTTTTCCTTCTCCTGCCAGAACCCCTTCGAAAGAAAAATCAGTTGAGGTTAAATTGAGAAAGATGAGTAGGAAATGCAGAAAATTGAGGAAAACAGTAAAAGAATTAAGGGAATGGTTGAAAGAAATAGACAAGGCCTGGAAGCCTACGAAGGAATTAGCTACCATGGGAACCCAAACATATTTTTTCACTCAAACGGTAGATAATGTTTAAGTCTCTGTGCAGACTGATTTGATACTCACAGAGGACAAAGAAACTCAAACAGAGGAAACATCTACTTACATTCCTATGGTAGAAAGAGTTTCCAATAAAAATCTCTGCAATGAATTAACTCAAGTTTAGCATGAATTGGCCCAGTATAAGAAGGATTTAGTGCCCTTGCAAGAACATCAGGCATTACTTAAACGATTTAAAGACCTTTCTGCAAATGAAGATGAAACCTTTTCCCAACTTAGGGAAGAAAGGGTAAAACTAAAAAGGGCACAGGATCAATTGGAACAGGCTAAGAAACAAACCAGTGTTGTTTGTTCTCTTTACTCAAATTTATTGACTTGCAGGGCACCGACCACCAATTATGCCTTAATTTTTGTAAAAGGGTATTTTTTGTTGAAGATCAAAGCTGTCAGAGCAGGGAAACCCACTACATTTAAAATCATTGAATAATTTGTCCAATGTTGTAATGATCGGGATGAAAAAACCCAGCACCTTCTGTGTGAATTTATTTGCACAATTTATTTTTAGGAGAGGATAGAGATAGTAACCCCATTCCCTTCATTAGGGACATTCAGTTCCAATATTTTATGTCCTTTGATAAAAATCAGACAAGATGGGCTAAAGCCTGCAATATCTTTCAGAAAAGAGAACATGGTCTAAATCTATGGGTCAGAGAGGAACCTACAAAACCCCTACATTTGTTTACTCAACATAAGAATTTTATGCAATGGGAAGGAGTGAGAGCCAAGTTGGGGCCAATTCACAAAGATATTGTGGAGAATTGAAGAGCATACTTCTAGGATATTCAGGAAGAAGCTTTATTAGTATCCAAACAGAGATGGCAAGCCTCTACCACTAATATTAAGAACAGAGCCATTTGTGTATAGGAATTTTAAAGTTGTTGCTTCTCGTTTTCATCTGTATAGTAATCTGATTTTGAACATGGGTCCTACATGGATAGGATGCAGATATAAATGCCCCATCATATGGTACCATCCTAAATACCACCATCATGATTATGAATTACCAGAGGGACATACAAACTCATCATTTGAAAAAGTGAAACAAAAGCATGGTTTTAGACTTTACAAGGAAGAAGTGTATCCTACCTATTCCCTAAATCAACTACAACTCAATCATCTGTTTGCACTAGGACATGCAAAAAGGTAAGCAGGGGAGTATGTTAGGCCGAGGAATAGGTACATTTTACCCCTATCTTTAGCATGATTTATTATTAACTTTTATATGTTTTCCTTCATTTCATAAATACATCAAAGGAGAATAATGTAAAAGTAGGCTAAAGTGAATTATCGATAAAAGGTGTGTTTAATAGTATGAAAACTAACTTTTGTTGTCTTTATTTATAGGGAATCGAAACAAACCAACTGCTGACCAAAACGACTAAATAACAACAGTCAATAAAATTAAATGGAATCACGTTGGTTCCTACGAATTAGCAAAATATGCAGAAACATGCCTATTCTTGAAGCATTCGGTAGATGGCTACGAAGCCTTAGGATCTCCTGATCCTGAGGATTTTCTATTATGTTTTGTTTCGCCTTTAAGTTATAAAATGTTGTAGGTGAAGGAGACAAAGAGTTGTTCATGTATTATAATTCTTTTGTAATAAACTTATTCAGACAGAACCTTCGAACTTGTGATGATGTATTGCCCCATTGATTAATGAAGGAGTCAGTGTTTTCATTCTAAGAATATTTTGAGTATTTCTTGGCAGAAGACTTCCAGAGACTTCGGGCCTGGTCCCCAAGAGTTCTCCTGTTATTTTGTGTTATATGTTTATTTCTTATTCTTTCATTTTATTTATTCTTTGCACTTTTTATATTTACCATTCAATTCATTAATTGAAAGTGTGATGTATTTCGAGTCCCTTCTTTAATAGGTTGAATTTATCATTGATGTTCCTTTATTATGGAGTGACGCCTTTACATTCATTAGATTGATTATAGCATGCTTAAGTAGTTGTTGTTAAATTTTGCATACGGTTATTTCTCAAGGTCTTTCCATCATAAGTGTGAATGTTTGGTTTGTTGTTCAATTCTGAATGTTACTATTAGTTGAGTTATAGAGAATTACAATGCAAAATGTTAAATAATTGAGTGTTGTTCAATTCATTAGGATTGTTGTTCAATTTATTAAGGTTGTTGTTCAATTCATTAAAGTGTGCTATTCAATTGCAAAAGATCCCTTATTTTAGCATTGAGTGTTTATTTCTGCATAGGTTTAGATTAAGAGTTTATTCGTTTGATTGATTTGAAGTATTTTATAGTTTACTTTTGAGTTGGTTTGATTGAACTTTAAGAATTAGATAACATTCCTTATAGCGATTTAGAGTAGTTAACCTCTGATTTCACTAGCATATATTTTTCTTGCACTCTTGAAATAAAAGGACTTGCCTTGAGTTGATGATTAATGTGAAGCATTAAGGTTACCTTTAACAGTCACCTTCTTGACTCTACAGACAGATGATGAAAGAATTATAATAGGTTTTCCATCTAAATGGAATTCATAAAAAATACCTACTAGCTTATCATGGTAGCCATTAGGATTCCCTCTTAAGTCCACACATTTTATTTGACCTTTTGATTGCTTTCAAAATAGTGGCATTTAGCTTCAGTGACTCGAGACACAAAAAGTTATAACTTGCATCATTTACACTTATTTTGTTTGAATGTGAGATGAGCTTGGATAACATAGTTGCAACATCCAAGCCACCGTGATTTTTTCTCATGTTCAGGAAATCAAGATCTTGGTTGCAGGAAATTTCTTCCTGAATTTGGTTGCAGCCAATAGGACCAAGTCCAATGCCTCCAATGTCAAACCTTTCAACATGGAATTTTCTATAGAATTGACAAGGCCATTATGTGCAATTGGCAGTGAATACATTGGCAATTTAAAATTTGATAGAATGTCAAAAAGTGAAGTTGCCCCTGTAGAAGAAATGTTGCAATTCGCAATCTTGACATCTACCAATTGTATACCCCTTTCATAAATCTCTTAGAAATAGGGAACGAGAGTTTTTACACCACTGTCTCCTATAGGATTATCACTCAAGTCCAGATTTTGCAACTAAGAGGGATGCAAATCCATGTGCTAAAAATATGTAAAATTGTAATTGTAATCGTATGTAAATATTTGTAAAATTGTCATTGTAATTGTAGTGTGAAATTGTAAAATTTTAATTGTAATTGTATGTATTGTCATGATTCAATTTTATTAAAATTTTAAAAATTGTAAATTGTAAAATCGTAATTGTAATTGTATGTATCATGATTGTATTTGTAATTTTAATTGTAATTGTACATATTGTCATGATTCAATTTTATTAAAATTGTAAAATTGTTAAATTTGTAAAACTGTTAAATTGTAGTTGTAATTGTATGTATCATGATTGTAGTTGTAATTTTAATTGTAATTGTATGTAAAATTGTGAAATTGTAATTATAATAGTATGTAAAATATTTGTAATATTGCAACTGTAATTGTAATTGTAATTGTAATTGTAATTGTAATTGGATTGTGAAATTGTATGTAAAATATTTGTCAAATTGTAATTGTATTGTGAAATTGTAAAATTGTAATTGTAATTGTATGTATTGTCATGATTCAATTTTATTAAAATTGTAAAATTTGTAAATTTATAAATTTGTAATATTGTAAAATTGTAAATTAAATTTTAATACCGTACATATTGTTAAATTACCATAATTGTAAAATTGTAAATTTGTATGAATATTAATAATTGTAAAATAATAAATCTAGAATAATATAATTTCATGTTTAAAATTATCATTATTTTATTATAATCTTACATACTAAAAATAACAGTATACATTAATACATTTTTTAAAATTTTGAAGATATCATTCACTCACACACACACACACACACATATAGGGTGCATTTCTTTAAGTAATGATATAGTGAAAAACCATTTAAAGAAATCAAGTAGTTGTATTATTTTAGGAATTGACATAAAATAAAAATAAAAATAAAAATAAAATAAAAAACCTTGATACAGTGCATTGCTTTTGACATCAACATAATTGAAAATATCAAGTGAAATGATTTTAACATTAACACAATGCAAACCAATTAATTCAAAATACATATTATAATGTTTGGAAAAAGAAAAAGAAAAAAATCTTAGTTATAAGGTTAAATCCTCTTCTTTATAAAACCCATCTTCAATAGTATAAAGGATAAAGTAACACATGTACCATATCACTCTATGTTCTCATAATCACCCTCATTATCTTCCACCTCTCTTGGCATGATAACAATGTTGCTCTCAAAAATATGTTTTGATCTAGGGTCATGTCTCAATACAAACCACAAAATAGTTGGTGTTCTGGAGGGAATATGGGTTGACGCCATCCATGGCTCTGTTGAGTCATAGACTTCGTACTTCATTCTTGAATTTTTTGGGCCATGTATCCTCTATATGCTTCATGGTTATTGAATCTGTTGGGATTCGAATAACTCCCAACTCACTTCTGTGTGAGGCATGCCATCCCTGCAACATAGCTAATTATTTGCTACGAAAGAGCCTTTGAATCCTTGGGATTATAGGAATGTACCTCAATATCTTAAAAGTAGGACCACGTGATTTACCCTTCTTTTTAATTTATCATACCTGCCATGCCCACATTTCGTACATATATCTTTGTCTGCATATTCTCCTCTATATAGAATACAATCATTTTGACATGCATGATATGATATGTACTCAACACCCAACATTTTCAACAATTTCTTTGCCTCTTCGCAGCTCCCGGGCAAGACATTATCACTCAGGAGAACCTTATCTTTGAATAACTTGTAGTTTGATCTGAAATGATTTCTAGTTATTGTTGTGTCAATACCATTTCCAAATATAAAACTATCTTTTCTTTGGTTTGCTTATTCATCAAAAGTTTGTCCATAAGCATGTGATTATCAATTCAATTTACTTGGTGAAATTTAGTGTTTGTCATAAACTTAAAAGCATAATTTTAAATGAATGAATAGCAGCAAATATAAACACAGGAAACACACATAACAGAGCTCAATACACAAAAAATTTTTGAGGGAGTTCACCTCTCATGGGCTACATCTCCTTGGTCCAACTTCATAGTGTGGGACTTTTTATTAGCTTCAAATGTGCTCAAATTGTTGTTACAAGCTTAAAATGCTATTGGAACCTATTCTAATGAGTTTAAAACATCAAAATCTACCATAAATTATTGTAAATTTCCTCAATTTGGATTATGGATGCTCTGGCAATTCCTCCAAAACAGAGTGGCCCTAGTGTTCAAAAATATTCAAATGAAAAAAAACACTTGTAGATGACTTTTTCTGCCTCTAAAACATGCTTCATTAAGTTCCTAACATGTCAATTAGCCAATAATGCCTCTTTCTGAGCTCTGTTTCGGTAAAAATTGCCTCAACTATGGCAAAAACTATATTTCCCCCAATTTCTCCACTATTCCTGGAAAACTGCTAGTTAAACTTCTAAATTTGGTATTCCGCCACATTTGGCGTGCTCCTCCTAAATTTCCACCAGACTAATCGCGCTTAATTAAGTGATAAGTGTGAATTAGAGATAAGATAATCATTGGTTTTAATTTAAGCGCATTTAGTGCTAATGGAGGTTAAACACGAATTAATTGTGCCTTAACCATAATAATCATGGGCTTAAATCTCCATCGGTCCCACTGCGCGTTAAATGAATAGTACGTCATGGCTTAATGGGTTGTGGTCGCGAAGGTCCTGGGTTCAAGACCCAACCACGCTCTCTATACCACGTTTTGCACATATTTTACAACCTTTGGCTTTGGCACTTTACATTACACGGACTTTACCAAACTTTAATCCATTTGAACCATATATTTGATATATCATAACAACCTTTGACTTCGGCATTCTATTTGGTTTAATAATTTAAATACCATATGCATGATGTTTCATTAATGCGGATCTGTCTATGGTTTAATTGCATATATATATATATATATATATATATATATATATATATATATATATATATATATATATCATACTCATTTAAAATTAAAAAAAAAATACAATTCCACCTTAGGAATTGATAGGAAATTTTCATCCACATAGACCAAACTGGAGAATTAGAAAGTGCCACTTGTCGCATTCTCAATAAGGTAAATGATTTTTTTTGATTGGGCTACCACATCATCCTTGTACTTGTTAAGTCCATTTTTTACCTGCTTTGGAAAGTGAACAACAGGCCATAACTTACTCATACGAACTCAGATTTTGATGAAACCAGTTGTGTTGGAATCTCGGCGATGAGCTTTGTCCTACTGCTCATGTCTGAATCATTTCTAAGAACTTTGAATTTTTAGCTAAAATATTTCTCCTTGATCATAGTTGGTGGAAAATATTAAATGTACAATGCCAATAATTATTAACGTTCATAAAGTTGACCATTTGTAATGTTGAGTGTGTGACAATATTTCTCAAAATATAAGGGACTTGATGGTCAATTACCTCAAAATTTCTAAGAAACATGCATTCGATAAGCCAAACTTTGCTTTCAAGTTGTACAGTAACATCATTGTCCCAAACTTGGTAGACTTTGACTAACTGCCAGGTCCAAAGAGAGGGGTGTTGGAAGCAGATTTAAGGCTTTCGAAAAAGGTATCAGCGATATGAGCATCATCCCCTAGCTGATCATCATTTTAGAATGCATCTAACAACATTATCTCCATGGAAGTCGTATCCCATAAGTAATCATCCATATCAACCTCTATTTGATTGCCTCCATTGCCAGCTTGTGAATAAATACTATTGTTCTAGTCATTCCTAATTGGTGAATCTGGATGTAGTGGGAATTGAATAGGTGGTTGATTCAACCATTCTTGGTATCGTTCCTCTCAGAGTTTTTCTCTTAATTCAACCTTCTCTCGATTTTATGTTTTCATGGGGTGCAATGGAAGATTGTACGTAGGTCACTCATCATCAATAGAATCCTAATAATTTCAAAAAAAATATTTGAACATGATTAGTACAATATTGATGATATCAATTAGTAAGCACATCAATGCATGATTAATTGGTTTGACGTTTAAATACCATAATATACCAAACAATGACACATCATTGTCCTGGGATTTGGGCAGAAGATAACATGTTAAGTAAATGGCAAGGTGAAGCGGTTGTCCATTTTCATCTACCAATCGCGCCTTGCAGTATGCTGCTCCTGATAAGAGCTTCCGACGTTTTAAAACTGTTTAAATATTTTGTGCATCTGAACTCGATTTCGAATCTGCATGAACCTGCAAAT